>VZSG01000514.1:511893-543416 GCA_013398315.1 Nothoprocta pentlandii | reverse complement strand
AAAAAAAAAAAGAGAGAAAGAGAAAAAAAGGGAGAACAACCCCATCCTCAAATCTAACCTCCTTCTATACCTGCGATCGTCACAAGCAAAAATAAATAGAGCCTGAGATAGAGCTCACAAGGCGCCGCTTTCCCGCGCTGCCCCTTGGCCTGCAGAAGGGAGCGCTGACTCCTCGTGTTCCTCGTGCATATTCCTACACCCACTAATGGGTGATTAAATCAAAGATCAGAGGCCGTGTTCTCAAAAGCCTTTGGAGCTCCTTACCTGAGAAAGGGCCCGTACTGCAGCTGCTTCCCTAGCTGCCGGAACAGCTCCACTTTGCTGTGACGTTTATAGCAACTGCCTCTGACAAATCACCCTAGGAATATGTTCAAACTACCTTGGTACAACTTGGGATTACTGCTCATTTTCTTACTGCTAGCACGTTCTAGGTGGGCCATCACCCAAAATTTTCCAAGGTGAAACATATGCACCCAGCATTTGAGATTACTACTTAAGATTTAAAACCACAAAAGATTATAATTTACAACAGTCGTCCTTCAAACAAGGAACCAAACCAAGGAACAACCTTACTCTGTATCTTAAGCCCACATGAAGCCTCACTGAAGTCGTTGGAGTTTTTTTGTTTCTGATTGTCAGCAGGTCAAGTCAACTCTACCAGCAGGTTGCTGTGACTCTGTGCATTGATGGGAGCTACCGCTCAAGCAGCTACCACACGTTTCCTTTGGAGCAACCTCAAGGCTTGCTCATTTATGAAGGATGTGACGATAAAGTTGACTTTTAAAGAGAGCAAAAAATTGCATCTGATGGGACAACTAAACCATTCTTTTCTCAAGAATAAACAGTTCAGCACTTGGGTTTCTGTGAGCTGGTGCGGAGCTACTGGATAATGATATTAACCAACTCTTTCATTTTTCTGTATTAGCAGCTTGATAGAGAAAATTCTCTTAAGCTGCACTTAATCATCATAGGCACAAACACTGCTCGTGCAGGGAAGCGCTGCCTCTAGGTTTGCTACGTGAACTGAAGTGTAGAAAACAGCCAACCTGTGTGAAGATGAGAGTCTCCGAGCTCCTGCTGTCCAAGCTGAGCACAAATCTGATGGACTGGAAAAGCTCCTGGATGCTGGAGCGGAACTGCTCCTCCTCCATCCCGCAAGTAGCTCTGGAGTAAAGGATCCGAGATTGGACAATGAACTTGAAAAGATATTCCAAGGCCTTAAGGAGCAGGAGAGGAAGAAGATTAAGACAGAGAGAAAGACAGAAAGAAAAACAAGCAGCTTTACAGAGAACCAGAAAAGATCCGAGGTGCACAATAGCTAAATTCTGCAGCTTTAGTAAAGAAAAAGAAAAAAACAGGTTTTGTAAGTTATATAATTCAGTTAAGGAGGAGCTACTCATAAGCAAGTATTTCTTTATAACTAATACCTTTGTTGCTGATATGTCCTGCTACAGAAACAGTATGTTTTTAATTTAAATACACAAACTTAAGTCGCATAAATAATGAGAAAACAAACTTGGTGAAGATTTGCCAAAATGACCTAAAGGCTCTGAAGAAACGACCTTCCTTGTTTACATGTGGGTGTCTCCTTGAAACACCTGAGTTCGTTACCTGGATTAAGGCAGAAGGGTAGCCTGGGGAACAGGAGAAGGTTTAGCTGGAAAAAGGAGGGATATCTACCCTCCAGTATGAATGCTGTGGCACGGCCACCCATTATTCCTTCCTTGCAAGGACATGTGCTAATGGAGATAGATGTGTAAACAGAAGAGCTGCACGTGAAACCCCCCGGCAGCCCAAAGCAGTAGCAAGGACCATCTCTTTACTTCCAGCTAGGTAAGTTAAGGAGTTTTGCACTTTTTAAACCTTCAGACAGGAGAATTGGAGGGCCCCCAGCAGCAGCAGCAGCACGACCTCCACAGAGGATGGCATTTAACACCATCGCACAGTGTGGTGGCTGCTGAAGTGCTGCCACGGTGGGTCGCTTCGTAGTGGAAAGCAAGCGAGCTCTAGGGCCCGTCTGGAAGTCTGAATTGGCCAACTAAACACCTGGAACCAGCATTTTGCAACTGGTGTTAGTCAGGACTCCAGTCTGCAGGAGACATTTTAATGCATCACCGTTCAGTTGGCAGCAGTGTTGGTGAGGAAATACATATTGTCCTATGCAGCATTTGCCATCATAACCAAGGTCCTCACAGACGTCACAGCTGCTGTTACAGCAGAGTAATATCCCGCGTGGCACCAAGGCCTTTCCCATTATTCGGTGCGTGCACTTCCCATCAGAATTGTCTGGCCTTTACTCTTCACCTTAGTGTTTCAAGAGAGATGCCATTAGGGCACATTAAGGGCTGACACCATGGGGAGTTTGATGACCCCCTCATAATCCCACCCAAGGGACCAACGTCAGGCTGCAGCACCAAGACGCAGTACCAGGAAACAGGAACGTTTGGAAGGTTGCAGCTCACTGGCTGCTGCCTGCTCCTCTGCTTCGCCCTTTGGAAGCTCAGTTGGGAGGACAACTTTTGTCCTCGTTATGTGTTTTTTCATTCCAGACACCAGCTCTTATCAAAGCACCATATAACGTATGGATACGTAATGTCTGACCTAAGTCTTAAAACTCTACGACTTTAAGGACACACACACAAAAGAAAATAAAGAATGTGAAACTCCTCATCTTGGTTTTCAAAACTCATCTTGGTTTTCAAAACCCCAGTGATATTTAAAGCCTTTTTTTGAGGAATGATGGCAGCACTGGTAATCCGGCCATACGTTATATTTCTCTAGGAAAGCATCTCCCAGTGAAGCTTCCTTTCACCACAGAACCTCATGGGAAGCAGCAGCCTGTGTTCCTGGATGGTTCCTGTGGTGACCAGCGGTAGGACAAGAGGAAACGGCCACAAACTGAAGCACCAAAAGCTCCACAGGAACTTAAGGAAAAAAATTCCTTGGCAGCGAGGGCACCAGAGTTCTGGCACAGGCTGCCCAGACAGGTTGTGGAGTCTCCTTCTCTGGAGATCTTCAAAACCCACCTGGATGCAGCCTGTGCTCTGCACGTGGTTCTGTGAATACAGAACACCTGATCTGGCAGAAAAACCACCACCTTAATTAATCTTTTAAAAGTGTAACAGCTTTTAAAGAGTTGACTACGCTTCATTTTCATCCCAGCCTCTCGAGAGCTGTTGGAGTCACCCGCCCAACCGAGACGCCACCCTGGTGCTGGGTACGTACTCGCATTGCTTCCTGGATGTGGTCCTGCCGCACGAGCTCCGCCGAGCGGTCCATGTACCACTTCAAACACCGGATCAGTTCTCTGAACAGAGCACACAGGGAAGGAGAGAAACCTTCAGCATCCTCTTCAGATCAGGCAAGCAACACGCGCTTTGGTTTTAGGGAGTATTCAAGAAGCTGGAGTCTTATGTGACTCCGTTTCAGTGATTAGCTGGAACCGTGCTAGCTGCTGAATTTATATGGCATAGACATTTATTTAAATTTCAAAACCAGCAAATATTTATTCTCTTTAATTGACTTGTATCATGAAAGAACATCAAAAAGATGTTCATAAAGACATAACTTGAATAAGGGCTACCAGGATCATTCCAACACCAAATCTTTTTTTTTTTTTTTTTTTTTTTGCTAAGAAATTTCAGCTCTCCAAGTGAGCAGATCAGAAAGAAAATAAATTCAGAAAAAGTCCAGATAAAATCCAAAGTCTGCTCACTGCTAGAAACAAGAAAATGCAGCAGCTTTTTATCCGTGCTGGAAAACTCTTCTCCAGGTAGTTCTGCTTTTGGAAACCACCTCTGCTAACATAACAGTTATGATTCTGGTGGTCTCATCAATGAGAGCTTGAAAATACCATGTCTTGAAGTGATGGAGAAACATAACCTACTTGTAAGCCAGTGCTCCTGCAAAGTGCTTCTGAATATAAGTGTCCATCACAGGTCGAAAATGAAAATACTTGCTGTCACGGAGCAGATTAATGATGAACACCTGCGGGAGAGGAAAAAGCCAAGCCCTGGTAAAACAAATTGCACACAGGCACCGGGGTCCTATAAACAAGCTGTGCAAGCTAAGGAACAAGAAGATTCACGAGCTTCTATAAGCAGCCAATAGCTCTGTTAGTGGATGTTATTGTTCCCTTCTCCCAAGTGACACCAAATATTGTTCTGCCTACATCTGTTGTGTGTAGTTTATTATAAAAAAACATGAGACTGGATAGAGTGGAGTATTTCATACTTTGCGGAAGCAAAATACGGGTGAAATGGCACTAAGAAATTAAAAATACAATAAAGGAAGGCGACAGCTCAGCAGCTTACCAGAGACTGAAAGACCAGCAGCCCGTATTTTTCTGTGTTGTCATCCAAAACTACAAACAACGTGTCGAGAATGTCCTGTAGGAACTAAAGAGACAAGAATAAGCCAAGAGTTTCAAATGCAACTATATTCCAAAGGTGGATCATCCTCCCTCCTTGAACCTTGTCATACATGTGAATACCTTCCTGAAATATTTTCCAGAGACAAAGCAGAAATTAGCACTGCAAATTTGCGATCTGTAACATTGTTTGCAAATATAAAACATTATATATAGTGTGTGTATATATATATATATCCACACACACACAAAAGGACAGAATATATTTCTTTTGCCTAAGTTATTCCTTTCCATTCCTCTCATCCCTGTGATGAATGGCAGCCAATTTGGTGAGAGCATCTACTACCTTTCTCCTTGGAATAATCTTTGTTTTCTCTCCATATATCAGGTGTTTGTATTGCCTTACAAACCAAGTGTACAAAATGTGAAATTCATGAAAGATTCAAATACAGGGAGCAGGGGAGTTTCCTCCTGTGCTACTGTTGCAAAAAAATATAATGCAAGCTAAAATTCAAGCGCTGGCAGCTTTCACAGGAGTTGCAATGAAGTGGCTGCAATCATAAATAACAAACCAAGCGGCGGATTTTTTGTTTGGTTTATCTTTGTTTGCTTGCTGTTACATAAATTATCTCCTTTTATCTCCTAAAAATTGTCTGAGGGATTGCTGGTGTTGGCTCTGCATCTGGAACACGCTGGTTTTGCCAAGACTGCAGCTATTCAAATGCATTTTGAGGTTCCTTTGAGATAAGGAAGCCTGGCTCACATAAAGGACCAACATATAGAGCGAGTGCTGCTACAAAACGTAATGAAATCACTCGCTAAGAGGTAGATTCCTGACAAGGCAGACAGCAATTGGCACACTTGGCAACAGCTTCATTTCCCAGGGCTGGGGCATGAAAAGGAGTTGGCAGGATGGGCCATGGGCCTGACTGAGCAAAAAACAACTTTCAAGGCTTCACATTGGGCTTTGCTCTATGCAGAAGGTTTGGAACATATTTGCAAAATAGAGATACAGAGCAGCTCTGCTACCTGTAGAACATATTTGCAAAATAGAGGTATAGAGCAGCTCTGCTACCCGTTTGGAACAGCTGTTTTTATCTGAGTTAGATCTATTCCCCTCTTTCTGGATGCCAACCATCACAGGCATCCAAAGAGTGTCATTTGATTTAATACCTTAACGATTTCCTCGCCACTGACGTGCCTCAGTCTTCCCAGGATATCCATCACACGATCCGGGTAAGCCTTCCATTTCAGGAGGGCGAGCAAATCCACTGCAGAATAGTCAAGGAGAAAGGTGCACTAAGATTCGTTGTCAAGCCAACATCAAGAAGGTAACAGGGATGGGTAGCCAAAGTACTTGTGGTTCAGTACAACGAACACCATACATGAAATAACTCAGGGTTTCAATTTTCATCATATACTTGGAACTCCAGCTATAAATTAACGACATAAGTTAATGAAAAGTCTAGCACTAGATCGGGGATCTCTCCCACGACACATGGAGCGAGCAAGTTAAAAACACCCCAGAGCAGCTAGCTTGGTACAGGGGGAAAGCCACAGCCCTGGAGGGATCAGGGATCCATTACACTGTAAAGTTTTCTTGTTTCTGGAAAACAAAACAACAAAGAAAAGTGGACAGCCCCCTTATTGCTTCCCGTTCCTTAGGGAGCTTGAAGCAACGAGGTCCGATTTACTCAGCAGCTCCGTAAAAACCTAACAAAACAAACATGGGATTGCATCAAAGCGCTAACTTTGGATTCTGTTTTGTGCTTGGAAACGTTGTTAGAATTAACACTGCTTTAACATCTTGCTTGCATGTACGCAACTCTGGCACGTGCTCTGCCATTTGCCAATATCCTTATCCAAAAGGAAATCTGCTCCTTGCAGTATACAGTGTGAGAAAAGAGATGCTTGCGTAGCACCAAATCATAAGGAAGGAGCATTTTAGGAAAATCAGAGAGGAAGCACCAGCCTGCACCACTCGAGTCTCTTTTTCACACTGCCTGTTCTCGCGGGCGACGTGGGCGCTTACCGTTCTGGGTCAGTTTGGTGGACGAGAGCTGCGTGGAGACGGAGAAGGTCTCCTTGGTGCTGCGCTGGAAGATGAGGCTGGAGGGGATGTTGGGGCAGCCGTTGTAGTCCTCCTTGCAGCAGGGCAGCCCCAGGTAGAGCGCATGGTTGTTAAACGTGCTGTTCTCGTCGCACTGCGGACACAGGAAAGGAAGGGAAACTTCACCTAGCCAGCTTGTTCCTTACACTTTCAAGCTATTATTAGTGCGTTGCTCACATGTTTCTAATGAGGAGAAAGAAAAAGGTAATATAATGACATTTATTTATTTAAGCTGAAGCAGAGGTGTAAGAAGAGTCAAAGGCTGCGGCGTGTGTCTGAAGAATGATGAGACAGTGGAAGAATTGGTACCTTATAAACATAAAGCTCGTGGATGTCGTCTGACAAGGTGGTGCCGTCATCCCTCATTAGCGGCGTGAACGCAAACCCAAAGAGCTTCTTTTCTCCCTTGTCTTTTGCTGCAGCAAGGGACACAAATAAGGGATATCTGTGTATTTTGCCTGCCCATCTGTGCCTCAAGTTTATTCACTAAATTCTCTGCATTCATAGCCCACAGCCCACATAAGGAATGAGATTTAACGTGCTGTGTCTCGTCCTGTGGAAGGGATCAAAGCGTCTCAAGCTGACCATAGGAGAAGATAAAAGGTCTGTGCTGTAAAGAAAACACAGCAGAAGAGCAGTGGGGGAGAACCCCTGCAAACTGCTGCACCGACCGCTCGCAAAGTTTTTAATATTTCTGTGCTGTTTTATAACTGCAGCAACAGGCTCATTTGCACTGCAGGATCAGCAACACCGCACTTGCACTGCGCTTCCCCTTCCCACCAACAACCCTATGCAAATATTTAAGCCCTTAGCTCTACCATTCCCCTTTCGGAGGCGTTTTGCACTCACTGGAGCAGTGCCTGAACTCGAAGCGGAGGTGGGAGCCCCGGAAGCGGTCGATGGGGATGGGCAGCTTGATGATTTCCCCCCAGCGCGGGCTGTTGTTGTGGTAGAGGACGAAGGAGTGGTAGGCGCTGCGGCTCGGCTCGCCGGAGCCCAGGCTGATGCAGTCCTGCCACGAAAGAACACAATTTAAGACCAAAAGACACGGCATCGCCAAATATGAGTCATTTCATTACCCTGTGGTAACCTTTATATATTTCACATCTTCCTGGAGACATACAGGGAGAGTCAGCAGCAGAGACTGAGACGCAATGAAATGGGAATTTTTGAGGAGACTCTTTGGGTCAGAGGATGAGCTACAGGACCTGAGTGAATTCAGCTTGCATTTATTCTCTTCCCTTCGTTATTATTTTAGTTTTCCATCATGCACAGGGTATATTGAATAAGCAGGTGAGTACTACTAAAAAAAGTGAGCTGAACACATCATTTGTCATACTGGACTTCTCTGAAAAGACCACTTGATCAGATTTCTGCTCCAGCATCTCAGGGCAGAAATGATATCCCAGCTTTCCAAGCTCTTACAAGTGTTGGTCTTCAGTATCCACGGGGAAGCAGCCTCAGAGCTAAGTGCAATTGTTCCAGCACCCCAGGAAATTCAGATCGAGTTGTTTCATTCATGGTAAGCAAAGAATTTTTATTAAATGAAAACACTGATATAGCTAAAATTTCTATTTCTGGCTACAGAAAGCTCAGATATTGTCCAATCTATGTTTTATCCAGTACAGAGATGAAGAAGAACATGAATTCCCATCTTTTAGAAAATGCAAAAGGCAAATATGCAACTCTTCTCTATAGACCCAGTTACCACAAGACTAAAATATGCAGGTAAATTAGATGGTGCAGGCAAGTAAGAGAAGCTAGAAAAAGGGTCAGAGTAATAATTTTATCATGTAAGGTATGGTCTGCAATGAATGAAATGTTCCTGCTACCTGGGCAAAAAGAATACAAGAGAAATGCATTCTGCTTTTCAGAACCTGATTGAATGATTATTATAATTGAATAAGAACATTTTGAAAAGGAAATGCTCATTTTCGTTTGATACAGCAGAGTATTCTGGAAAGAATTCTGCTGCATTCAGTAGGACCATACCTGGACCAAGAAATACACTCAACAGCAGTGAGGATGTGAGACACCATGAGACACTATTCTCAGCACTGAGCACGGTTCCACTAAGCTCCCTCCGAGGTTCTAATTCAGGTTTGGATTGTGCTGTCAGGAGGAGTTTAGACATTTTATTCCAATGTTGGCTGAAATGTGGCTCAAAGCCAAAACCTTTGGCTCAGGGAGCTCAACAGCTATCCTTTCCAGGGCATTTCTATAGATGTAGAGCAGGAAGAGACACTTCATAAGATCACCTGTCTCCTACAATGCCAAGGATATGAATGGCAAGTCACCCCAAGGAGCGAAAAGCAACCCCAGGCAGCTGCTGCCATTTGCTTCGACTACGGCAGAGGAATGTGCAGGATTTTTCCAGCGAGGAGAAGCTGTGGCAATGATGGAAACGGATGAGACATAATTAGTCTCCAAGCTTAATTCTACATACAGGCTTTTTTTTATGTGCATGGGATGATTCCTCCACACTGACATTTAGCACGTTGGAATCAGGTCTCTACATGCAATTCAAATCATTTTGTCTTACAGGTTAGTTGTCTAGTTCTCTCCCGCAGTAAGAGACAACACAAATGTACCCAAGCAGCTCAAAGGAGCTCAAGTTAAAAGAGAATTCAGTTTTTAATGTCCGAGATAAACCTTCTCTTTTTCAGTCCTTACCTGTTAACCACTATCTTTATAGGAGATGAGTTAATTAAAGGACAAGTTACTAATTGTAAATGACTTCTCCAACTGAAAACACAGCGTTAAGACTGAGAGTCTACAAATTATGTGGTGTTTAATATTCACTCCTGGGCCACAGCATCAACAGCCACTGCTAACGTGAGCGTTTCAAGATTCTCCTCCTGCATTTTGAAGGGAAAAAGACCTACCAGGGTCCTGGGCAGCCTGTTGTGAAATAAAGTAGCGCTTAAAACCGCATCGCTCATTTGAGAGGCACGTCTAATTCAATGAAACAGAAAGGGGTTGTGCCCTTTCCGCAACAGCTCCGAGCACAAGTCACTGCTTTGCAGAAGAGCTGCTTAATTTCTAATTAAATCCCAAGCAAAAAGGAAAACTCTCCCTTTCCATTCAAAAGGCAGACGCTGACAACGAGTTTGAGGCACGAGCGCTTCAGTGCTCAGTCCAGACCCCTTGTTGTTGGGGGGAGGAAAGGGTTTTACCTTCAGGATTTCTCCGTCGGCGTAGAGAACGTACATGGTGACCTCGATGTTCTTCTGCACGCTCTTGCCACCCCTCTCGAAGTCGCCCTTTTCCAAGGTGAGGTACAAGTCGTTGCGTATGTCACCTGTGGAAAGAGCAAGGGCGGAGGCTTCAGCTCCGGCCGGGAGACGCCGGCGCCTGCGTGCAGCAAACTGAGACCGAAAGCTGCTCGCGCTGCTCTGCAAGCCCAAACCATTCCAAGCAGCACGTTAATTGTTAATAAAGATGAACATTTTAAAACCGATGCATTAAATAAGAGTTGTTAGTAATGCCTTTTATTTTTTTTTTTTTTTAAGAGTGAACCCAGAATCGATATTTGCTTTATTGTGTGTGAGCAGAGAAGGGATAAAAACACCCTTACATTGCTAGTTATAGAGTAGATAAATAGGGTTATAGCGGGCTAGTTGTTTGATTTGGAAGTATCAGGCTAAGCACAACAAATCACCACTAACATCTGCTTTCCTACTTCCAATATAATGTAAAACAAATGAGTATTTCTGTGGTGACCACTGCAAAACTAAGTTCATTTAGCTCTCCTTTAAGCAGCACCTCTGTTTCCTTGTTATCGTTCTAACCAAAACCGTGACCTTTTTTGAGGACTTTTCTGTAGTGCAGTGCGGATGAGGAAAGGGAATTACTCCATTATTTCCTGCGGGATTCCCAGCTAGCTCCTGGTGCCGGGGGGAATGCGGGAGACAAAGCGGGCGCTGTGGATGCAGGCCTAACAGGCGGCACCTACGTCTCGGCACGAGGCTGGTCCCACTGCCATTTCACAGTGCCTCACTTGGCTGCCTTTAAAAACTATTTGCCACATAGGCAAATATATTAAACACCAGTACAGAAACAGATCTAAAATTAAAGGGAAAACTGAAGTGCTCGGAACAGAAGCAGAACTGAATGTGCTGGTCAGAGGGAGGGCAGGGAACATTAAACCTCGCAATTGGGAGCCAGGGCCAAAGGAAAAGCCGGGGCTCTGGCTCCGAGACCCTCCTGCCTTGTGGACTCCGTCCTTTCCCTCGGGTAGCTGGCACAAGGAGGACAAACACCGTCTCAATTTAGATGTTGTAACTCTTGTAGAAACTAATTACACTCCCTAAAATTAGCACTTAAGCACTTCTTATTTATGACCTCTTTTCCTGAAGATGATCTGGCTACACCAAGGCCAATGGCAGATTACAAACCGTTTTCTAGCCTAAATTAGCAGCCCCGCTTGATGTATAAATAGCATCTTTTTTTTTCCCATTAAGCTTTACAGAAGGGATATTACTTTGCTAATTGAAAAAATGCCTTTGGGGTGGGGAGTAGTGGGACCGAGATAACAGTTGATATGCATCAAAACGAGGAAAAAAAGAAGGGAAAAAAGCATTTCAGAAAACGAGGAAAAAAAGAAGGGAAAAAAGCATTTCAGTGACATGCTGTGGTCTGTCTTCTTTTGTAAAAATATTTTTTATAGAATCTTAAAATAATAGGAAAGGGCTTTACACAGAAGAAAGAATGAAAAAAAATAAATGTATCTAGCAAAGACAGAGACCCTTAGGCTCTTACCAGATACGCAGCCCACTGTTTTCTGGGGTTAAAACCACAAACTCAGACACCTGAGTCGTCTAAAACTGAAAATAATTTTAGTATGAAAAGGTATTTTAAGAGTAATATAAAAAAGGAGAGCGGCAGAGGGGCTATTCACAGCATACCCTGCCATGCAGGCTTCTGATCTGCAGGTTTAGCCTCAAGACTGTGTAGAAATAACTTGGTAAAACACCAGCATTTGTCCAGCAAATCTTCCTTCTCCCAGGCCTATGTAATTGAAATGGATATGGCTAATGAATTGCTGGGAATATTATTAGAGCTGCGACTTTTACCTATTGCCTGTACTGCAAATGGAATTAACGTTTTGCCTCCCCTTATAAAGGGAATGTTATTATGTCTTTAACACTGCGTGATCCTCCAGCTTTTAGTGAATCCGACACTGCAAATTATTTCAGTTTCCCTGATTAAAGAGACTGAGGAATGCTGAAAAGCGGTGAGTTTATTTACTATCTATTTTCGGACTTTTACATGTAGAAAAGAATTAATGCAACACAGTTAACAAATGCAACGATTTCCCTGAAACTTTTTAACTTAAACACATCTCCTCCAGCTTTCTATTTTTAGTTCTTATTTTCCGCCAACTCAATACTGACAAGAAATTGGAATTTATTCTCCTCGGGTGTACTCTGGAAGGAGAATTATGAAATAACAACGTCTTTTCACTCTCGTGCCGTAGCACTGCGAGAAGAGCTGATGAATTTTGCCACGGCCTCCTGCCCCGTTTTTTTCTTTAATGGCTCTGTGATCAGTGACAGAATCGATGCTCCAGCGCGACTCACCTTTGGTACCGAGGCATCTGTGGTATCTAGCAAAACTGTCTGCAACCCTTTGGTTTAGGGACTCGTGAGACACCACATCTGTCTCTCTCCACAAAGTTACCACGACACCGTTTTTTAATCTTTACCAATCCCCAACATTCAATGCACAACAAGGTGGAGATGGGAAAAAGCAAGCAATAAGCGGACAGTACACAGAAAAGCAGACACTTACACCCAACTATCTTCATCTCTGCATCAGAAAGAAAGGGGAGAGAGTGAAAGGAAAGGCGAGAGAGAGAGAGAGGAAGCAGGAAATTAAGAGGAGGAGAGAGAGAAAAACAAAAAGAGAAAGAAACATCACTCACAAGTAGAAGATGAAGCATGCACGTTTCATCAGAGGATCAAAGTAAAAGACAGAATACTTATCAGCACATGGGGAAGGGAAGGGATGTCCTTTGGGGAACTGACAAACGCCATGCCTATGCAAGAGATTTCTGATCAGCAAGTTCTGTACATAAAGAAAGTTGCCATCCCAAAGGCAAGCAGCACATGCCTCATGGCTCTTATCTCTGGGGAAAGGTAAAATTGTCAGCGTCAGATGGGCGTTCGTAAACCCAGCAGCAGTTTAGAAAAGAATAAACTAGAAATGACAGAGAGAAACAGCCTCCTCCTGAGGTTGCTTGGGTGGAACCTCTTTTGAGTCGCACACCCAAGAGCGCCACGTTCCTCGGGGTGCTCCTCTCGGATCATGACACCACAGGAAACCAAGACCACCTTTATGTGTAGAAAGGAGGGTTATCCCAAAGGATATTAACCTTGTTCTGTAGCACCAGGGAGGATTTAAGCACAGGACCTGGCTTTATTTCTAAATGAGAACTTGCCCCCCCTCAAGCCGCTCACCCCTTGGGTGGGGGATAAGAGGGTATGGTATAGGCACTAGTGCAGCTTTTAGGAAGGCAAAACAGCATAGAAAAGCTGTGTGATAAAACATACAGCTAGAGGCTTTTAATGGTTAACAAGCCTAAGAAATTCCCAGTGAAAAAGAACAATTCAAATATTAAAACTTCCAACCGAGAAATTTCACCTGCAATGCTCAAGCGATTTATTTTAAAATAAATCTCCTGGTTCAGCAGATCCATCACTGATTATTAACAAGGTGACAGTCTTTATTAACTAATTTTACCAAATCCTTTTGGGAAACACCCTGCATGCAGTGGCAGTTTGGAGCTGCCCGTGCCCTTTGCAGAGGGCAGGAGCCCTGTCTTTAATGGGAAGGACACAGCCCTGAAGCAAAGCCCGGGAGGCAGCTTGACAAAGGCAATTACAGCAGCAGATGTGGTTGGGAACTGCTGCAAGCCCACGAGTTGCTTTTGGAAAATCCAAATCTATGGTAATATTAATAAACTAAGGAGGAATGTCTGATTCCAGCTGCAAAAACTGGGGCATAGAACAGGTATTCCTTATTTGTTCAGCTTTGCTAATGCAGTCAAAATGTAATTTGCCCTACCTGTGATGTTTTAATCCTGGACTTCTAATAAATTCAGACCACAGTTTGATCTATTGTTTAGAAAACTCAGCGGGCAAATATCTGCTATCGAGTATTGTCCAACATTTTTGTTTCCAAACACTGTACAAGAAATAGGAATAAGCATCATTCTCTTCTCGGGTGCAGTTACATGACATTTTAATTTCCCCATTTTTTCAAGGTAATGAAAGCTCATTTTATTTTTGTTTTCCAGACCATCACTCAGGACGACCTCTTTCTTTGCATCTCACCTTTACTCTGGCCCTCTCCGTGTTCATTATTACTCTTTGGCTGACAGGGAAATTCTGTGGACTCTTCTGTGGCTGCCTTTGCCCTCTTACTAGCTGCTTAAAGACATTTCCAAGCCTTTCTCCACAAATTTAAGGTCATTTTTTTCAAATATGGCTACGCAGACCTCCTGCAGCCTCCTCTGAATTCAGGAAAGTTTCAGTGCTTTTGAGGAAGTGCTTTTAAGAAGACAACAATCATTTAATATCATAACGTTGCTCCTTTGACAAATTTGTTTGTCCATTTCTGAGCAGATCTACATGTATGAACTCATTTCCAAACAGATCATCTCAAAAAGTCTATTTTCTCCAACAAGAATTGCAGATCACACACAAAAAGAGAGATTAGCAGCAACAGTGACTTAATGACAGGCCTCTTGAGGCATAAAATTTGAAAAATTGACAGCAGATCTGAGCTACAGCGATAGGTCAACACAGGGGATAACTACTGAATGGATATATTATATATTGAGCTTTATGGTAAAAATGCTGCCAACAGAGAGTCTATAAGGCCTAGGCTAGGAGCACCCTCAGTGACTGCATATCAAATGCCATGTTTAATTTATGCCTGGAAACTAATCTGTTTGTTTGACTGCAGGGCAAGGAAATTGCTAGAAAGAGAAGTAGATGAAAGACAGCTCCACTATGCTGGTTTTCAGAGAAATGTTGAACCCAGAAAAGGTAGTAAATAAGTAAATGGATAAGGGGGAACACGGAGGCCAGGAAGCCACAATTTAAGCTAGCTAACACTTTGCAGTCTGAAGGACCTGAGGGACAACTCGCCACATGCAATGTGGAGAAAAAGGCAATTCTTGAAGGAGAATCAGTTCAGATGCCTAAATGCTTAAAAAAAACCCCACTATTTATGTTATCTCCGTTTCAGCAAATCCCCATGCAGGGTCTGTGCCTGCCTCTCAACATGCGGCATTTCGTCTTTACTTGATTGCTTTGGGTTACGACTCAAACTGCTCTGCGCTCACTAGGCACTAGAATTCCCAACTGGCTTTCGACTGGCACGGATTTCAGGTGACTTCCATATGCTGGGCTATAAATCACAGAGGCTTAGCAGCTTTCCTGTGAACAGCTAAGATGTCCCTCCAGCAGGTGACAGGAACCACCAAGAGAGAAACAGGTCAGACAGCTAGAGGCGTAGACACCACATCTGCCATCTCCAGGTAAGTCGCCCCCACTCACGAGTTACAACCATCTGCTCCTGCTATACTGCTCTTTTCAGGTGCATTAATAAGTAAAACACACTTTATGGTAAATTTGGTACTTTTTTAAAAAATTCTTATTACTTAGTCTCTATTTGGATTATATTTCTGAAGAACCTCCACAATGAGGCTACAAATTTTTATACTGCTATGTTATTGAATTCTTTCCAGGAATAAATTGTAATATTTCTCCCATTAGGCGTTCATAAAATTTCCCACGCCTGCAAAGTCATCCTTGGTCATTACACAGAGAATTGAGGGAGCATTTCAAATGCTAGACATGTAGACTAACTAGTAAGCCCATTTCTTACTACACTGCAAAAAGCAGACAGCAAAATGCCAGTGTTTATATCTACTGAGTGCGTGACTGGAAAAGAATTCAATAACATATGAGCCAAAGATCCAGTTTCTTCCCCAGGTCAGCTCCTGGTTGTGCTGGTGTAACCACCACCACCACCACCACCACCTCGTGCTGCTGCCCCGCAGCAGGGAGCAAGCAGAGCACAGGGATGCACAACGCCGAGAGCCAGCGCAGGGACTGGGTGCTCCGTAGGGCCAGCTGGAAAATGTCACCGCTCTGGTGGCCTTTTCTGCAGCCCTGTCCACCAAAGCAAAGGCTGGTACTCCAGAAATGAGCGGGGCCAGGTGGAAACTCCCGGTTGCAATAAAAATGTGCTCAACTGTCTGCTAGTGCTGTCCTCCCTGAATCGGGAATTGGCAACTGGGGACAAACAAGGCAACTCCAAGGAGTATTAAAGCTTTGATCAAAGTGCCCATGGCATGAAAAACATGAGGATGTTCCCACCGGGAGCCCCCATGCCTACCTGGCATTATCACGTCGGGAAAGCCCAGCTTCCTGGTAACGGCAACCCCGCGGCTAAAGATCAGGGGGTTTTCCCTTCGCACCTGCTCCATGTCTCCACGAAGAAGCTGGAGAGAGATTATAAGTCCTGAAAAAAAAAAAAAGAATAAACTGAAAAATATGTTCATTTTCTCAGACCTAGCTGTTCGATGTCAATGTATGCCAGGAACCAATCTGCTTTCTGGGACTTCAAGGGATATATTAGTACCATAATGTTAAATAAAAGGGCAAGTTTGTATCAGAATTCTTTATTTTGCAGCAACGTCACAAGCCACAGCGCAGCACTTTGCCTCTACTCCAGTGTCCCTGATAGCTGAAATACCACTTTGCTGAACATTGTTTCTCTAAAGTGCCCTTAATCCCATCTAGTACCACCAAATAATCTTGTAGATTATCTATTTCCCTCGTTTCTTTTCCTGTACACACAAGAACGTTGATTGTAAGCAAATCCCTTTCAGCACCTCAACACGTTTCAGGAGCCTCAAGTGCCTGTTGGCATCTGCAGTTCTGCTGTTAACTACGAACAATTTTGGGGGGTTGCAGACAATAATTAGGCATCCTCCTGTCAACCTTCCTAAAATTAGTTGTTGCTCAGTTTTAGACAAATTTGACAAGTAGATGGCTAGAAAACATAAAGCTCCTATGGTTTTTATGAATGCCAGAGTTAGGCTGAAAGCTGCTCCTAACGCTTTAATTCTAAGGGAAAGGCAGAGGCCAAGCAGCCAGCTGGATGATCAGCACGTGGGTCCCCAAAGCTGCCAAACACTGTTGCAGCTGTCCAGCCAAGCAGGTAGGAGAGCACTGCAGGGAATACAGGGGCTTTAGGAACATGGAAAATCCACAAAAGAAGGAAAATCCACAGCTTTGAACACCAGCCTGGGCGCTGCAGCCGGCGCTGAGCGCGTGAAGGAGATGCGTTCGCTAGGAAAAGGTCACGGCTGTTTCTGCTGCCTGCAGAAAAACTGGTTTGTGTGATACCCTCATTCCCATTTAAAAAGAACAAAGGGAAATATATCCCAAGTATCCCAGCCTAAGGAAATGTGGCAAATGCCAGCTTGGGCCATTAAGCTGGGACTTCAGACCGACACTACCAGTACTTGACCAAACAGCACCAGAATTACCTGTTATTAGGTAATATGAATCAATTACTAAGGGAAGATGCAATCTTCCAGTATAGCACACAGATATTAATTCCATGCAATTCCCACACATTCCCACCAAACAATAGGAACTACAAGGAACTAGATAGGGACTGGTCTTACTCAGGAACAGGGAAGATGGGGACTTCTTTCCTTGGGAGAAATCACACTTGCAAGAGCATAAATGATCTCTAAAGGTCCCTTTGCACCTTAATGATCCTATGATATCCTCCCTGGAAAAAATAGGTTCCGAGCGCCCCACTTTGCCTTACCTAGTGCTAAAACCATGACAGCCTGCAATGCTGTCCCTCACACCAGGCCAAGAAACCCTGCCAAGTTTCAAGTTCCTGTGACAGAGATGCACTAGATTTTAATCAAATGTGTAGAAAATTATATTTTAAAGTGCAGGAGACAAAGATAAGAAGCTGTTTCCCTTTCCTCCTGACTCTTCAGAAAAGGGAACACCTGAAAAAAGAAAATGTGTTAGGCAGACAGCTGGCATAGGAAGTAAGTGTCCTTAGTTTTCCAAGTCCAAGTTTTCCAAGTTAGAAGCAATTCAGGGTAATGTTTTAAGGAGAAGCAGTGGACAATCATGAGTATAAGAGAAACAGCTGGGAAGAGGAGATCAGCTTTGCATAAAATGAAATTCCCAACTTGAAAATTGCTTTTTCCCCCTCTATTGTAACTACTGTGTGAACTGTGTATTCCACTACATTATCTGGCCAACAGAATCTAGAAAGCCCCAGTACTTATATCTCAGGAGGCCCTTCTGGGTCCCATATTCAGTTAGCAAGCAAAGCAAAACGCCTGGTAACTAAGCAGAACTGTATCTCAACGGCTAACACAATTTGGAATAGAAAAGCAAAGAGAGGTCTGCAGAAGCTAATGAGAGAAATCACTCACTGAGATCGTTAATGGAATAAGAAAAAAAGCAATCTACTTTCCAAATGTATCTATCATTAACTAGGAAAACAAAAATGGATTTGAAAGGTGGCAAAAACGCTACCAAGACACAGTATTTCTCAATTATGCAAAGAAATAGTTTGCACTGAGACTACCAAAGAGTCTTCTTGATAGCTAATTTGTAGGTATGAAAACACCACTTATTTTTCGGACAATCCAATAAGTACCTTAAGTGTAACGTCCACTTTTGCTCCCACTGGCAATATGGGCAATGCCTGGCATCTTCAAGGGAATATAGGATAGCAGCAAACACAGCAGCCAGTAGCAAAGGCTGAGAGAGCAGCCCGATACTGAATCGGGCCGCTATTAAAATGTAACAAGTAAATGAAGAAATTCAGCTACGTTTAACACTGCATTTCACTGAATACCTCTGCTATAACCAACGAGCAGTTTCCTAAAGGCAGCCTTCAGCTGTTGTTATGACAAGCAAATACAAATACACATTTACCATAGTTGGAGCTGGGCGCTGTGTATTTGGTACTGGACTTGCGGATAATATTCTCATGGATCTGATACCATTCATTTTCGTTGTTACACCTAAAATGGAAGAACACAAATTCAAGTTAAAAGCTTCCTCCAGAACCACCTTTTGATTAAAAAAAAAAAGTCAGTTTTGTAGCAGTAGTAACAGGAAAGGTTATAGGATTTTGACGAATGAGAGAAATTCCACATTGCTTCTTTTTAAGGGTGGAAGGAACAAAACATTCCCTAATATTTTTCTCCATTGCACGGACACTCTGGCACCTGCAGTGATGTTTCTGTCATGCAAGCAACTGTTTCAGACATCATATTATGATGGAAAGGATCTAGGTATCCTTAGTTGAGTTTTCATGCACATACACTGAAAATTGATTCCAAGCTGAAATTAACTGCTGCAATATGTTACCTTTTTGTGCTTAGCAAAAAGTCACCTTAGATCTGAGAAAACAGAAGTGGAATTCGAAAGATTAAATGAGATTAAACAGACTAAATAATAATAATAAAAAAGCTGAGTTTTTGGACATCTCAGGGCCTTGCAAGATTTTTCTTTCCCACGTATTTTACAGAATGCCTCAAAATATGATATAACCCCCACAAAATCACAGGGCCAAGGATTTACAACCACCCCAAACGACGCTTCTGTCGGTATTTCCTGTTCTCACTGCTGGGCCTAAGGGAGCTCCATAGTTATTTATTCAGCTACATGTAATTTTAATAAGCATTTGCAAATGCCGTTAGGTTTTATATTCAATTACATTGCCTCTGTACACCCTCAACACCTTCTTAGGACAGAAATTATAAGATAATTACCTGCCAACAGACTCTTATATTTACACGCGGTATTTTTACACCAGGAGAAATTCGGTTGTTAAAACCCACTTCAACAATACCCGCTGATCTGGCATACAGATGCATCATCTGTATTTAAACAATATTCAAGTGGGATATTTGGCTGCCCTGTCCTCAATCAAATAAACGTAGGGCACCTGCACAGCATCTCACCTAGTCTCCGGTCTCCACAGTAAATTCCTGAAGGTTCCTACCTGCTTTCTAAAGGAGCACTTCCTTCTATCTGTTTCATGTGAACTCCTACTAGTTCCTTCAAGCGCCCCTATTTCTTGTCCTGGTGTCTTCAGTGAACTACAGCCTCCTCTCCATCAGGATTTCCTTCTTAAAGCTCCCAACTCCGCTTCTCCTCTTCAAACTGACGCTGCTTTTAGTCTCCTCTCATGATTCAACAACTCCACCCTCCAGATGCTCTTCCCCACATCTCCTGCAACTGCTCCACCCTTTCTACCAGGGCAGAGATGGTCACGCAGAGCTCGTGATGGCCACGCTCTAAGGTGACCTTCAGCAGCTAAGTGGTACAGCAGCCTGGCTCCCTCTGTAGTCCTGAAGGCCACAGCAGCAAAACAGGACTAGGACAGGTTGAGAACCCTTAGGATACTTCTTCTCTTCTATGCTGGGGCTTCAACCAGCATGGGACTTATTTGGGAGGAAAAAAGAGTCGTCCTCATGTTGTTTGCTTCTCTTCTCATGCCAGCACTCTGGAGTGGAGGCTAAGATAGACCTCAGCCTCCGATGACTTGGGCCTGCAAATTAAGCTGGAAGCAAGTCGTCCCCAAATCACTGGAGTGTGAAGATGGCTTCAAGCCACTTTTGTACCGTGCGCGGGACTGCGTATTTCCTGAACACAAAGAAGAATATTCCTCCCAAGTCTGAAACGCTGGCTTGAAGACACTTGCCATTAATTCATTTTTATTGAATTTTCTTAACATTTTGCCTGTCTCAATACCAAATATATTGCCGGTTTAAACAGGAATTTCTTCCCGAGTCATCCATCGCCTTGTCAGGCGGACCTGAATTGACGACGTGCAGTGTCTGCAACACTGCATTGGATGCCAGTGTCACAGGGATGGGGGCAGAAACCCAGAGCAGGCTCTGCCCAGCTGGGCAAATAGCAACGCTTGAGTTTTGCCACGAAAAGGCAGCCAAGGCACCACAGCAAGACTCAGTGCTGGAAGCGGAGGAAAAAAAATCAAAGATACAGAGAAAATAGGAAGATAAACCCAACTAGGAAAGATACTACAGAAAAGAAAAACATTAGAATAGAAAAATAGTAAAAAAAAAAAAAAAAGATGCAAAGAGTAAAAAAGAATATATCCAATTCAAAAAATTAATATAAGACTATCTATTCAAATAACCACAGAATATATATGAATATATATATATGCATGGAGATTTTAGTTCAAATCTCCCATTTAAAATATTCTATGTGTATACTCTTAAAAAGAAATATAAAAGTAAACCTTCATGCTTTTATGTAATGAGCTTATATCCAGAGCTGTGGTACTATATCCTCTTAGCAAGATTATAACATGACTGCAGGATTAAGAAACAGGGAAATCTGGATTGTGAGAAAAAAAGCCCTTTTCAGACCTAAGTCTTTAACAATGACAGGGCAAGCTCTGAAAGACAGGGAAAGTAAATTGATTTTTTTTTTTGGGGGGTATAAAAATTTTCTCTTGTGATCCAGCAAAAGTCTCCATTGAAATGTCATGTATTTGTTTCAGCCTCTTACGTTTTCAGTCTCCGAGATTTTTCTGCTTTTCCCTGTGAAAGAGCTTTTCTGGCTGCATGCTGCTGGCCTCACCGGTGGCAGCTGCACGATTTAGCCAGAGAGCATAAGCAAGCTCAAAAAAACCTTTTCACCCTTCCCTTAAAAATGCAGAACTGCCTTCCTCTGCATTTCCTTCTTATGATTTGGGCTGGGCCTGAGGCATTTTACCCATGATAAAAACAAGCAGCACACAAAGAACACCAGGTCAGCATTGCTTAAGCATTTAGCTGCTGCATCTTGAACTTAAAGACCCAAATTCGACATTTCCGCTTTTGTCTCTAAAGACAAAGCAGTTTGTTTAAAACAATGTGCAAGGAGAAGACGCAAGCAAAGTCTGTCTGTGACACTGTTGTGCTGGGGAGGACCAATGACCATCACAGATGCCAGAGGGACAAACCCCTGCCCTTTGCACATCCCCATTTTCCCGTCCCAAGATTTTTGTTGGAGACTTGACAAGTCAGAATTTTCCATGTTGTTTGCAGCATATCACATGCAAATATATGCTTAGAGAGACTATATATTTTAATAAACGGTTGCTGTGTATGCATCTATATTTGAGACACGTGGAGGAGGCAGGTGATGTGCACTGCAACTGAAAAGGAAATTATGTTCCACTAAGGGAAGTGCCCTTCCACATAACATACAATTAAGCTGTGTGTGCTTAATTGCATACATGCTATAAATTGCGTGGAATAGTAAATGTTATAATTTGTGTGGAATAACACAATTTATTTTACTAAGTTACATATCTAGCAGAATTTCAAGAGTATCCAGAGTTGTTACTAAAGAAAAAAAAGCACAAAACTGAGATACCCCATGTAATTTAAAAAATCGGTCTGACTAAAATTCGAGACCCTGAGGATTACAATCAATACCTCCTCAGATAAGGAAGCTTACTTTAAAGACAGAAAGGGACCTACCTAAATAGTAGGTAAAAGTTATGAGATATTTATATAATGGCTGAATCTGTCAGCCTCTCAAGCAAACCTTACAGGAATATTTTTAGCAGCTAACACATTGTCACTGATAAATGGACAAGTCCAATATTTTACAGGATTTCTCACATAATAATTTTCTCTTTTCTCACCGAATAAGATGCTAAAGACACATTAAAAGGGAATTGAAACAGAAAGCAAGAGAAATCTGATACCAGAATACACCAATTTCAACACCTTACTGCCAACATTCAGAATATTGCAGTGACAATATTTAAAAGATATCTCTACAAAGCTACATGAGCTACATAACCAAAAATCATTGGTTTGGGATATGCTGAACCTGCTTGGTGACAAAATACCACGATTATCTACAGTCTATTGACACTGATAAGAAAGAAGCCCATTTTCTTCCCTTTCGCTTGACATTTTTGCTGCAGTTTATGTAACTGCTGGCAAAAGAAGAATGAAGGAGCTGACTCAGAGACTTTTCTTGGGATGTACAGATTTCTGATGTATAAGGAGATATCCAAGAATATTTCGGTGAAGACTGAAAGCCATTTTTTGTTCATTTATAGTTTCCCTTGAATGGCAGGCTTTCTGCTGCTGACTCTACTTCTCGCAGAATATCCAGCTTCTATAATCCCCAAATTATCTTATTACCATGACAGTGGCCACAGACAGCAAGGCAATATATGATGAGCTGCATCTCAGGCCATCTGCAACGCAGATCTTGCCAGTATTTATCCTTAATGACAAGAGACTTAAATACTGCCTGCGCTCCTCAAACTGTTTGCCTGTGGTCTCTCCATCCTGATTATAGCGCCAACATCTCACAATAAACATTTGACAGCTCAGAGTTCAAAATCACAAACTGAAGATAGATCCTTGGCCAAAAACCTCAGCGTTTTTTTTTTCCCCTCTGGTCACCCAACATTGATTTCAGTTGCTGCTTTTTATTTGTTTCGTTAGTCATCATCCCTCATAAGGAATTAGAAATGGTTCACGACTGCATTCATTTCATCAGGTGGGAAGGAGCATTTTTCTTTGCTTTTGAATTTAGCAGCTTTGAAGGAAATTACATGTATATAAACTGCTACTCTGCATGCCACACAGACCCGGGCAGCACTCAGGACCTGCTGAAGCACTTCACAGATCTGAAACACCTATAATAACTTTCATCAGCTCCTAGGAGCATCCAAAGCCTCATGCTAAAACACCACCTTATTTACCCGGTAAGGAGGACTGAAAATAAATAAATAAATAAATAAATAAATATATCAAGTGAGGCTTAAGGCATCTCAGTATCTGATATCAGCATCTTGGATCTTTGCACTACATTGGTACCCTGCTTTCTGGCCCTGTTTTTGCTAATTCCTTGCCTTCTCAGGAGTTACTCACGTGTAAACTTTAAGAACAAAATCCTTCTCTTCTTTCAGCTCAGAGATGGACTGAAGGACATCCATGATGCTCAAGACTGCACAGCCATAGGGGCGGCGATAATGCAAATGTGGAGGCCCTTTTTTTGAATCATTTAGCAACATGCGACCTACAAGTAACAGAAATTCAAAATATTAGAGATTTAAATGCAATCGTTCCATTGGTTGGGTCATGCATCCTGCTTCTCTTCAAGCAGGAAAAGGACAATTCTGGGCTATGAAGCTGCTGCATGATTAACTCCCCCTTTCCATAGCCATTTTCTAATAGAGTCAAAAATAGCAAGACTAGAAAAAAAAATCACTACAATCATCCTAGCCAATTTGTTACGTTACACGTCATAGCTCGTCCAGCACATCTTGCCTGAAGATTAATAAACTGTGCTTGACCTGCAAAATATCTTTAAATAGTTCTACAAGCTTCACACAAACTTTTCAGGTGACGAGGAGCAACTCCAGTGTTCAGACTCTTTAGGATGTTAATGAAAAATGAGGTCTGATAATGAAAAACGAGTCCGTCCAACACATTCGGGAATTCAAAGGCTTTTGTGATCGTTCACAGGACAGCATAACAAAGCTGTGTTTCACTAAGCCATTTAGATCTCCTGTATTTCACAAAAATATATTGGTAGCTGGGAAAAGATGCCAGCATGGCAAGTACTGGAAACGAGGCTGAACTCCCTTTCCTTGCAAGGACAGTCAAACACAACTTAGCTAGTTTTCAGTTAACTCAAAACCTGGAAAGTATGAAAGATGTTGCACTCCTAAGCTGTTCACAGTAACAGACCCTCAGACCACTCAAAAGATTGCCTTTTATTCCTATTTATTTGGTGCTCACGCTTTAGGCCTAAACACTTGAAGCAAATTAAACTTAGCCTAGTAAAATTCTTTACTTGCCAGCATCTCGGTGAAGAACACATTCATAATCTATAGCCATTTAACTCCCTAGTACTAAATATCTCCTTATTAGCTAGGGATTTTTGCCTGTTTATTTTGGGTGCTTTTTGGCTTGGTTTAAAGGCATGATTAAACAGTGATCAGTAACTTCACAGCACCGAGCAACAGATGAGCTGAACTTTAATCTCAATAGCCTAAGTGCGGTCTAAGACCGAGCTTCTAACTGGTTAGACTCATCAGACACAGTTTAGTAAAAGATGCCTTTAAAAATACTTAAAATCTTTTAAAATTTTTGCATACGTTTAATGAAGGAAATCGTAACGTACCTATTCGAATTACATGGGCAACTATGTACAAATCTCTCTTCATGTCCTTGCTGCTGAGATCCTAAAAAGATGGAAAGAATAAAGACATTAAAATACATATTACACTGCACTTCCAAAATAACAATATCTGCAAACAAACAAAAATAAGGAGTGAAGAGCACTGCTTGCCATTCATTTAGCTCTTCCGTTTCTACATCGGAGAAGGCATTATTTCAAATTTGCAGATGGAGAAAATGAAGCACAGAGGGATTATTTTGGTGGTAAGGTTCTTTGAAGGAAAGGGAAGCAGAGTATTCTGATTTCTCTGGACAAGGATGCTGTGTGCAAATGTGCTCCGTTTGGAGAGCCCTGGCCTCTTTTTCCTCTCCTCCCACCCAAGCATTCATTGCCATCCCATTGCTATGTGCTGGCTTCTGCACCATAGCCTCCAAACTGCCCCCAATGATGCTAAATGCCAATCTGTAGCTACTTCTGAGGAGGAGAGCAACTGTAAACTGGAAACTCAAGAGGGTTCAGGCGTTTGTCAGAGGAAAATGGGACACAAGTGAAGCCTACGTGCACGGGAGGGAAAGAGAAGGGTTAAGAAGAAGGGGTTAAGCTCCGTTTTGCTTGCTTAGTATCTTCCCATATGCTGAGGAAACGGGCATCACCTCATGTCGTTGACATCAAAATAACTTTGGATTTGTACAAGATATTTCCTTTTTAAACAGGATGCTTTTAATGCCTCTGGGGTTCTAGGCGTGAGTTTACAATGAAGTCGAGATGATGGCTGTGCTTTCAAAGCTCTTTGCTTTTCTTTCTCTTTTCGACTGAGTAAGGTTTTGCGTCCCAGCAGTAAGAAACTGCTGGGTGGCACATCCAGTATTAAAGCCACCGTAAAAGGAAACCATATAATTTTTGGTAATGGGGGGAAATTTTTCATCTATGGACATTAACATTCCATCATTATCAGGTTCAACCACTTTGATGAATTAAAAAAAAAAATGTTTCTTGATGGAAAGTAAAACTAAGTTGTAGTGCACGTGGCAAATTTCGTTTCAACCTGAGAAATCAAATCCCAGGGACAGAGATGGAGAACTTCAGAGCACCAGGTCACTCGTAACTACAGCAAAATAAAGCCTGGTCATGGGACCAAGAGCTACGGGTAAAGAGAGCCGGGTCCAAGAAGAAGCTTTAAGCCCCTTTCAAAGCACATAACGTTGCTCAAACACAGCAGGCGAGCATTATATTGATGTCTGTAGCTTGTTTCTCCTTCTAAAAAAGCACTGTGCTTCCCTGGGTGGCAGATGCAGGGAGTTGCAAATGTGCTCTTTGGTATGCTTATTAGCTAGCAGATCATGTCTCTCTGCAGGGAAAGAATTAAGCTACATAAATCTGTGGGAGCGCTTTCTCTTCAAGGTTTATTTTGCTGAGGCAAGAAGGAGGGGAGCCGCTTTGGAGGCTGTCACCCAACCCACCAGGGCAGCACGGGTTGCTCATCTGGGAGGAAGTGGAGCTTCCCAGTAGGAATAGGTTTCATCTCGGCGTCTCACAGCACATTGCAGGAAGCAGAAGGCTTAGAGCTTAGCATTTCAATTATCTAATGTTAACATGTAGTTATAACCATATCAAAACTTATATAAATAGCCTTCATTTCCTTCAATATATAGGACAGAAAGAACTGCATGTGCCCTCAGGGTGACTACGGAGCCTAGCCAGTGTACAGTCCTGCGAGGGCAGAGGGAAGGGAGGGCAACGCACCGTGAAGAGCGCGCACATTCGGTCTATCTTCTCCGGGTTCCTGGGGCCTCCGTTCTTGTTCAGCCTCACCATAAACCTCTCGCTGAAAAGCAAACAAAATGAAGAAGCATGAGCTTCATGTATACATTTCAACAGCAAAAATATATATGTATGTTTTAAGACGTGCTAGGTATTATCAGTTTAATTTCTCAAAGCATGTAAAGCAGTACCCATTAGTCTGGATAAAGTTACATTGAAGACTGTGTGAAGGATACAGAACTTTAATAGGGAGTACTGTGAAGCACCGTGGCAATGCATATTCATGATGAGAGAACATTAAAGTAATCGGAATATATGAAGCAGAGGATCTGATCACATTAGCCTCATCTCAAGTGCACTTGCTGAGGCTTAGCATAACCAAAGGCACAGTGTAAGATCATTAAAATCCACTCAAAACTACAAGCAATAAGAGCAGCAACAGCAAATCAAGGAATTTCCTTCAATGAATACTGTTTTCCGAAGCCGTACGCTAACTCAGACGTGTGAAGGTCCAAGTGACCAAACTGTTCATTCATCCCATTTCACAGTCCTTCAGCCAGCAAGACAGTGTGCAAAGCACACAGAATAAATAACCCCTTATTCCAAATAAAGGCAAAGAATTTATATGTTCAAATAAATGAGATGAATAAGACTAATTATTCCAGAGACGTTTGATGACACACTGACTGATGACCAGGAAAGTATCTGCTGTTCTTAAAAACTTTGACTAGCCATTTATAGACTTACTATATAGAAAGCTACTTTATAATATATGTTATATATGTGCATATATATGCACTGTATAGAACGGTTTAAGAATTAAATCTCCCTGATGTTCTTCAAGAAATAATGCCTTTTCACTAGTTTTACTGCCACTGATCACAGCAAAGTTACATCTGTGGTCACCATCCCCATATTCCAGTGACTGCCGATAACTGAAGTTCACTTCCAGCAACCACCCCATCATCTCCAGCACTATCCCAGCAACATCTTTAAACTCCAGTCTTAATTTCCAGTCCTCCTCGAGCCCTCTTGAGCCAAGATCAGTATTTAAGGGCACAATGAGGCAACAGCAGCCTCCGAGGATGAGCTAAGAGGCAATTTTGAAAGACTAACTCACCTGAAATATTTCCCCAGTGCATTGCAGGCCATTTTTCCTATACTTTCCTTTTTGCTTATTTACTCTAGACAGCAAAGAGAAACTAATCTAAATATCCCCCGAGGTCTCGCTGACTCTGTCAAGGATGTTAATACATCCTGGCATCGAATTTGACGCTCTTTACAACACAACATTGGTGACTCCTGTTCTGAGTTGATGGCCCAATGTTTCACATTGCAAGTTTATTCCTCTGTCAATGGAAACCAGGAAAAATATCCCAGTTTGCAACGATTCTGTAGACTTCAGCTACACGTTTTAGGGTAAAAAGCTTGACACAAATTCTATCAATTGTCATTTTAGGATCTCCTTTTAAAAGGTTTCAGTCTTCAGCGTGGCTATTCCCCAAGATTATCTTCTGCAAAAAGAATATGCACAGAATGTAGATAAAAGCCCAGAGTTTAAGATGACAAAAATGGCAAATCTGAGGAAACTAGATACAGAATGTACGCTATAAACATTATTATAATCAAATGCATTCCAACAACTTAAATGCAACCAAACAAAAACTCCTGAAATACATCCTAAGAAAGAAGTGGTGATAATTGTCCCATGTGTGATGGATACCAAGGATGGAGAGGTTCAGAACATGTGACACAATCTTAAGGCGTGATCAAACCGCTGTCAAAAAACTCATTTTCAGCTGTTCTCAAAACGCACTGAACACAGCTATTCCTGGGTGAAATCCAACTAAAGAATGCACCAAGCCAGAGAAAAGCATCAACTTCTACCTTGTTGAGTGCAGACCTACCAAATGTCACCTCAGTAGCAGTCTGAAACAAATGCTTATTTATTCCTCGTGTTTCTACATGCTAAAGGCAAGCTTCAGCTACACTAACTGCAAGATCTCCTCCGCGCACCACAGTAAAATCAGTGCTCATGTGGCATTAAGTCAGGCCTTAGGATCACTGACATGACTCGTGATTAGCGAGGTTCCTCAAATCTAAGCCCCGTTGTCTGGAGCAGCACAGTCAAACAGCTTCTTGTTCTTTCCCTTGAAAAGGAGGAAAATGAAAGACGGGCAGTGTCTTGGTTCTTGGCGTCCCTTAACTGCAGGAAAAAGCAGGACTGGACTGAAGTGAGTTCTGTTTCTGCAGAAAGGAAGGAAGCAATCAACGGGTTGGGACATTTTTAGCATGAAGGAAGAGGCAAATAGGGACAAAATTTGCTGTTGAATGAGCAGGGGTGGCGCCATGCCTGCAGGGCATAAAATGTCACCTTACAGCACCCATTTGTGTCCTGCATAACGAGGTGAGAACAAACTCTGGGCGCCGCAAGGCCAGGTAAAGGGAGACACACCGACGTATTTTCTTTGACTCAATTGCTAACAGTAATTGAACTCACAGCGCGAGCTCAAAGACCTTGGGCTGAGCAAGCCCTCTCCTCAGACACCAAACATCTGCCAACACTTGCCTTCCAAGCATGGTGCTCTTGCTGTGCACGCAACACTTGTCACTTGAATTCACCAGTCCTCCTTTACTCAGTTTTGAATAGCAAACTCACAACTCCCATTTATTTTTTCTTGGAGAAGGCATCTGCAGGCATGTTAGAGGATAAACTTTTGCACATTATATGGTCCCAATAACTTAATTGCAATTATGCTAATGAGACTTGTGAAAGCCTCTTACTGCATTTTCCCATCTCCTTGATTTATTGCTACAGAAAGATGCAGAGAATATTCAGCTGTGCTAAACAGAAAGCAGCTATTCTCTCTCTAAAGCAAAAGAAAAACGAATTGCAGCAAATTAGGTAGTTAAAAGATCGATTTTGTAACAAAACTAGTAAGAGTCTAGACCACAAGAGAATAAGTAGCAGAACATGTGCTAACTGTAGGGTCAGGTAGGTGTATGACTCACATGATCAGGGACCTCTTAAACAAAAAATCAGATCACTGGATCTATGTATTTGAGGACAGAAGGAAAGCATCTCGTGTGGACTATATGTTTAATGAATCCAGGCTTTTCAAAGTAATTTTAAGGATGATCAGACCCAGGAACCAGTTCTTAATAACATGCATTTCTTCTCCCGTATACTCACAATTGTCCCAAAGGACAGCAAATAGCAAGTTATTGGTGCTGTGAAACTGGAAAGCAGCACAGAAGCCACGTTATGAAGCAGGATCAGAAAGAATACTCAAAACCTCCCAAAATGCAAACCTTATCTCAATGTGTTCAAATATATCTAACCTTAAATACACTAAAGATCTTATGTGTGCTGCCTCACAGCGACACCTGAGCTGACTTGCGGGCTTCGCATCAGATCCAGTCCTGCTGTTATGGAAAACTTGTCCGGGTGAGTTGCAAAGCATCTCTTTTCTTTACACCTCGTGCCGCATGCTCTTATTCCAAATCACCCAGGTCACAACCACCGAGATCCCTTTGGGGAGAAACCCTGTCTCAGTCGTGCCACAGAGCCACCCAGGATTGCTGCCATTTCTTCTTGTATCTCCAGGTCCCCGGCTGCCACTGAACAACCTCTGCTTGGGAAAACAGATTTTTTTTTGTCGCGTTCTTCAACATTTGTGAATACGTCAACGCATCAGTTGTTTTTCATTGTCATAATATTGGGGGCGATCTTTCTTTCAAAAGGTTTCTAATGAAATACAACTGCTCACGACACCTCAATAATGGAAGAAATGGAAGAGTAAGGTTTTGATGAAACAGTAAGAGTCAAAAACTAAAAAAGAAACCTGGCTCCACCTTCATTGTGGAAAGAACACAAAGTTTCCTATTTACAAAAATACCTCAAAATGCATCTATGTTTTGCTACCCTACTTTAAAGGTAAAACTCTTCAGCTGATTAAGCAATTTGTTAGTGGCCCATATGCTAGCTTCTACAGAAGCATTTTTCAAGTTTATTTTCTGGTACTAGTGTTTACCTTCTGGAGTTGCTATTTCTTGCTCATCCTCTTTGAATAAAAAAAATTGTCGTCTTTGCAGCTGCTGGGAGCTCGCCTCCGAATTAAAATCTCCCTGGGCTTCCTAGAAGGAGTCTTCAGGCCTTGGATGGTCCATGGAAGAGCATCTACTGCCCCTCCATAGAGGACTCACTGCTCAGTTATAATAATGTCAACCATAAGCAGTGTTAGAGCCCCAGTACAGAGCAGTGTTTCAGCAAGAAATAATCTATAGGGGTCCCTCTTGGATCCCCGAGAAGGAAGGATCACCTCTGTTGAGCTGCCAGCTCAAGATGTGTCTGAACAGCGATGCAGGGACTATTGAGAAAACCCTTCTTTTCAAGCAAAGGTCCATGTTCCTTTCTTGTGGTCGGCTGCCCAGTGCCCACGACCTGCAATAGACTCGAGACGGGGTGGAAACGCGTTGCGTCACTTGATGGAGAGTATTTCATAAAGACATGGTGGGGAAAGGGACACCAACGGGAAGGGAACGTGGCTCCGAGCGTGGTGGTCCCAGCAACGCACGTCGCTTCCCGGCACATTCAGGCCTGGGACTCGGGAATGACGAAGTTGCCACGTTGGCCAGAAGCCCCAGCAGAGGATCACAGCGAGGCTGGCGCTGCAAACCCGGGGTTTCCATAGGAACAGCAATTAGCTAAAATAACTACCTGCCGCTTCTCACCACCACCTTCAAGTCAAAGAAACTCCCCAGAAACATTAAAAATGTTATTAGAGCCTGCAAATGAATGGCAGCCAAACTCCAACTGCTCCTCCCGGGGTGCTCCCGTGTCCGCTTGAACGTTCAACACAGTCATCAGCATTTCTGCTTGTTATTTAAACCCTAAAAGGGACATATTTGTGTTCCTGAGGGGAGGTGTCTCCATTAGGGAGAGTAAGAAATTACTCAGACGGGGTGATTCCTTAATCCCCACAAATGACACTGACCTCAACCTGGGCAAGCCCGTGCTGGAAACTTCTAAACTTGAACA
>VZSG01000514.1:444729-511868 GCA_013398315.1 Nothoprocta pentlandii | reverse complement strand
TTTTTTTTTTTTTTTAATCAAAATGAGCATTCTTTTTCTGTTTCTAATCTGGGAGCTGCTAGTTTGTCTGAAACTGCTCTTAAATCCATTGCAACGACAACTTAGTTTAAATTTGCCTCTACAGCTGGACACCCTTGCCATTTGGCTTTGCATGCCGTGGTTTAGAAGTCAGAGGGAAAAGCTCGTTAGTCAGGAAGTCTCATTCCTAGAAATATTCCCTGAATATTAAGGAATAGTTATGAATGAGACAGAGGATTTTTCCCCATAGACAAGTTCTTGCATTGAGAGGGAAAACTTCCCTACTGTAAAACAGCTATCAAAAGACTGCTATTAAAGAAAACAGAAATGGAAAATTTGGCATGCAATTGCCCAATAAAAGCAAAATGTAATTTTCTGCTTAACACTGCAATATGCAATTGCAGAACACTAGAATATTTTAAATAATTTGCAATCAACAGGGGATGAATTCACACACATTGTCACAGCACTGGCACAGCTATTACCTAAACAGGAAAGGCAGGTGGAAATAAGGAAATGTAAGGTCCATTCCAGGCAGGAAAGACTCTTCTGCCACAGCTCAAGCCAGCTCCCCAGGGCCTCCTGGCATCACTCATCCTTCTCTTGATCTTTCCACTCAACGTCATTTCCTCTTCCACTTACTCAATCCCTGTATCCATCTGTCCAATGACCTTGTTGACACTCTTCCTTTCCTAACACTCATGCTGCCCAAAGTGAAGCCAGTCTGAGCATGCAGTGGAAGATAACCTGCTCATGAGGTAGGGAGCCAATATACCCAATATGTTTAAAATAATAATAGTCTTGTTCCCAAATACTTTCAGATCTTTACCATCCTAAAAGCTTATGTATTTACTGATTTTATAAGTTTTTTTTCTGCTGACAAGGGTCTCAAGGTCACCAGATGAGTTACAAAATGGAAGTTACCTACATTATTTCTGCAATTAGAGCCCATACACAACTACACAGCAAGGGTAACAACCAACAAATATTGTCACTTTAATATTCTTGATACATCCTCGCAAGAAGGATCAGATGATTTCATTTGCCACATCTATTTTGGACCATGTAATAGCTAAATCCAACTATCGTGATTAGATGGAGAGCCCATTTATAGCCCATAATTACACGTTGCTTCTAAACCACATTTCTTTCTTGAGAAGTCCTCTGTCAATGGCACCAAATTCCTAAGACGGCAGACGTGCCTGCGTTGCTCAAGTTCTCCCAATTTATCCGCAATTTCAGCGTGCTTCCACGGAAACCATCTTCCTAGACCATCCATCTGCAACAGCGTTAGGAGCTGAGTTATGTTTTCCATCCTTTTCCCCTCTTGTTTTTCGAGTTTAGAACAGAAATGGATGTTTCAAACCACCAAATCTCTAGCCCTTTACTGAAAACTGGCAGCTGGATAGAAGAGACTCCAGCATCTAGTATTTTAACATCACCATGGGACTCAGTTTCCTTGTATTTCTTCATGTTGTTTACTTTGCCATATGCTGAGACTGAATGGATAACAATTTAATCCTCCAGTGATAAGCACTGGAACGTGAAAAGGCATCTCCACAAAACACAGTAAGATGCTTTAAAGAACCAGATGTTGACTTTGCTCACATCTGCTGAGTGATCAAAAAGCAAGATGGGGCGAGAGGATGAAGCATCTTCGTGACTTTTGCTCTTGCTCACTTGATTGAGGCAACAAGGCCCTTCTCTTGCAGTTGGGAAGCCACCTCAGGTAGTAGAAAAGATATATACTGAAATAAGAAATTAGTTTTAAGAGCAGATGGGATCATTATAATCATTCACTCTGGTCTACTATGTTAACACCATTCATGTTAATGAATTTTTTTTAAAGGTCATCAAGAACACTGGAGATATTTGGTTAATAAAAAGGTATAATTTATTATTTTGTCCCTTTTTTCATGTGTGTGTGTGTGTGTGTGTGTATGTGAATATCTGCTGTGCCTTTCCTTAAATTAAATTGTTATGCACATCAGGACATCAACCTATTGTGCTAGCATATACAGCATATAGAGTAAGCACCACAGGGTATTTCAATGGATATTTTGGACAAGCACCTTATATCATAGCACACCATTCCTTTCTTGGTAGCAAATCATACCATGCCCCCATATCCAAAAGTTTAAGCATGTTATCTCCAGTCAAATCCACATTTATCACCTTGGTAATCAGAAAGGATTAGATAATTATACGGTATCTGCTCTTTGCATGAGGTTATACAGTTATAAGTATAATGTGATTTAGAAAAAGCACAAGGTACAATTTAAGGAGAAAAAAAAAAAGGTGAGAGAAATGCTTCTCAGTTTAAGTTAATAACTCCCCAAATTGTGCTTATGCTACTACTGCACCCTTCCTATATCCTCTCTCAATACAGTACTTGATTCTCCCACAAGCTGGCTCTCATGAGTACTTTGACTTCCATTTCTCTTTCTTTTCCTTTCTTTCTCTCTCCCCTTAAAAAGGAGCATTTTTTTCTAAATTCAATTATTTTAAGTGCTAACTGGGCAAAGAAATTGACTCCATCTGCATGTGTGTTTTAAACAGAGTAAAAGGGAAGAATCAACACAAAGAAAAAAGTAAATTTAATTTAATGGTGAAGTATTGAAGGAAGGATGCCTGCAAAAAGAATTGAACTGAATGTTATGAGAGAAATAGAAAAAATAGGTGGAAAGGTGAAAAACTTGGATAACTGTTTGATGAGGAGCTGGAGAAAGCGAATCCCAAAATCATGAGCGTGAAGAAATGCAGGGGGGACAATACTGGGCTCTCCACTGCTACCCAAAGCCAGGCATTATGGAACTGAAAGCAGGCAAAGTGCAGCCTTCTGCCTACATGAGAACCACCCATAACTCTCAAGGTCAACAACTATACAGCATCTTTCTTCTGCATAAGATAGTCTCCTTTTATTGTAATGTAAGATAAACTGCTCATTAGAATATACATTTATATGTGCCCCCTACATTTGATCCCCATTTAGGATCATTAGAAATCCCCTGTGCAGGCAGAGTTCAGGCTGGGCAGGACTTCAGCAACATGTTTGCTCCCCCCTTTACCATAAAAAGTTACCTTTTTACCCCCCATATTTCCTACTGACAGCATGAAATTCTCTCAAAGCCACGCAGACTCGTGGTGTATTCTATATAAAATCACTGCAAAGCCATAACACAAGTTCAGATTGAAATATATAGAAGAACTGCATGGTATATCTAGCTGCACTCTCACGTGAGAGATGGAGAGCAGTGCTTACCAATTCCATGAACAAACAGTAAAACATCTTCTCAGCCTTGCCCGGGCCTATCTTTTAGCCCAGTACATCCTATGGCAATTATTTGTGAGTTTCCTGTCTTTTTACTAGCTTTACTACTTCTTTTCTAGCTCCTCTGTCTCATATTTTGTTCGAGGCTACAGAAAGAATCAAATCAAGATGGATACATGGAAGCGCAGCTGGACTGATGCTTTTTCCAAGCAAATACAAGGCTAAAATAAGTCTAAAACAATAATAAAAATCAGATCAGTGAAAGTGCTGCCCTTCATATTGCTGCTTGACCCTTCTTGTTTGGGGGAGAATCATGCTTATTAAAACAAACTGGGTTTCACTGAGGAGGAATCCAGAGCAGCTGCCAGCTCGAGCACAGAGGCACCCTGGTGCCCATCACAACAGCCCTCATACCAGCTGGATACCTGTGTATTTTACAGTCCTTGCACACTGCTGAACTTCAGGGTGATCCTTGTACACCAAAACGCAGAAACCCACCAGCTTTCAAGACTTCTTGGTGCTTATTGAGGGATTTGGAACAGCTTGAGGATTCTCCATAGGAAAAAAAATACAAAGGATGAATGACAGAGCGGAAATTGGCTTAAATGGTAAGACAGGGTGCTGAATATGTTACATTTCCTAGGAACTCTTTGAGAGCAGGCATAATCACTGCTTATATACCCAAAGCTCCAAATTTTGCCTTGTTATTAACTCTTCCTCTCTAGATTGCTCTCTTTTCATAGAAGTGAGTCTCCATATGAGCTACTTGCCCTTGCACATCCTATAAAATATTGAGGAAACAGACAATTATGGAAGTGTCAGGCCCTCAAGAGTTGCCAGACTTTGGGGTGAGAGAAATTCTGATTCTGATCCCTCAGAATTGGCTTTATCCATTAAAACAAGTTAAGGTTAAAATGCTGAACTTAAAAATAGGCATAATACTGAAAAAATTACAAGGCCACAAATCTGACTGCATTATTAAGACCATTAAAGCATTCAAGACCACTAAGTTTTCTTTCTGGCTTTCTTGGCATCTCATGTAGCTTCCATCTCTTCCCTTAGATAAACCTTTCTTAATTGTAGAAAGCAATAGATTTGCTTAGGATAGCTGCTACCTATTAGCTCTTCTGTGATCTCCCATGGAAAATGTGAACCAGAAAAAAAAGCACTTTTTCCTTTTGCAACCTGAAGGCTTTCCTTGTCTGGTGGACCTCTCTCCACGTTTCCTTGGCCACCACAAGGTGCCACAAAGACAATCTTATTACTCTACTTGCTTCTCATCCCTCCTTGGCTCTTTGAGCAACACTTCCAAAGTACATTTTCATGAACTTCAAGCTTTTCTGCCTTTAGATTGCATATCTTTGTTATAGATTTTGTTTTGTTTTTCAGGCACAATATGGATTTCTTATTCATTGGAATATAGTTGTATTCATCTTATAACAAGGTGCATTGGGAGCATCACACAGAGAAACATTACATCAGCACCAGAGCAGAATACAGCAAGCAGCTGAACTGAGTTACATCTAGCTCTACATACATTCACATTTTGTTTTCTGGGATCACATCTGGGAAACCCTCTTATATACAAAACTGAAGGCCGACAATGCATTATACTGAAGAAATACCATTTAGTTAGAATCATTATTTCTAAAAGAAATGTGTTAGGCAGAATTAAATCCTATCAGAGCTCAAAGAAGCTTCAAGACTAGCGCCAGTCTCAAAACCAGTTGAAGTTTCCCTTTTTTTCCCCTCTAACTTCCTTTAACTTCCATGTGAGAAGCAAACTGAAGTGTTAAAGCTTAGTAACAAAGTCTGTGTTGCTAGTCTAGCATCTTTTGTATGTAAAGAGAATAACCTGAAACTGGTTGTAGAGTCAGGCATTCACTGATGCAGTTGTTGGCTTGCAAGTATTTCTTCTTACTATTTTCTTGTTGGCACAAAAAGAAAAAAAGTACCTGATTTTTATTATGTCCAAGTCTTACCTCCTGGGCAGCCACGTTGCTTTTCTGACTACCTGTATTTGCCCATTACCCGTTTTGGCTGTTTCTCATTTCCAGACAGCACCAGCCATGAAACAACAGAGCACCACATTTGTATGTGGAGCCTGGGAATGCACCTCCAGCTCGAGCAGCCACCTGAGCGCTAACCCGTATTCGAGTGTTACTTCAGCTCTTGAAAAACAGACACCTTGAGCTGATTTTGTGTTTATCCCGAGCAGGAAGTAACAGCTACAACCAACACACCTGCAATCCATGATGTGTCCGAAGCACTAATGTGCCAGGCAATCTCCAGTGTAACCGTATGGACAGCTTGGATCCATCAGCGTCAAAACCCTCCCAGAAAAGTCAGTTTATCCTTTCAGCGAGAACACAGCACGCAGAAATTTGCTTGGTTTAACCTCAGTCTACCATTTCATGAGGTGCACAGAGCAGGAAAGAGACTTCATGCTTTGATGCAGATATAATAGCATCGTTCTCCTTTTGCAGCAGCACATTTATCTGCTTTGGGTTTCTTCTCTGCAAAAGAGCTCAGCCTCATCACACACTTCCTCTCTTTGGGATGCAAGACATCATAAAAACTACGTTTGCACTGCAGCCCCTCACTGCTGCATGATGGAAACACCCGTCTGCACCTCAAAGCATTATTTTATATATTTAAATGCCACAACTCTCCTTTGCACTTCTGCATTGTTGTAGCTCATGTTTTCCTCATGATTGAGGAAATTCTCTCGCAGGCTTTCCCACTTGGTGTTTACAAGCTATGCAGAACTGTGGCCCAAGGTGATCCATCATCTTTAGAAGTATTTTCTGAAGCTTTGCGCAGTCAGGGCTGTAGTTTCTCTTGTCCTTTACCTGCAGCTTTCCTGACCTAAGTAACCTGATGTTTTACTATTTTGTGTTATGAATTAATTGTGGAAATTTTTGCTTTGTAGGAAGCTTTGCCATTCTCACCTTGCACTCCTAACAGTCATTTTCTGTCCCTTGTGCCTGTAATTGCAGACATGTCCTAATTATAGGTATGTTATCAAAATGAACATTTCTAATGCAGTGCCAGGTGAAACAAACGTGGTGCAGTATCAGACCCGGCATTCCTCCTCCTACATGCTGCAAAATGGTTCAGTGATCACAGATACGTATTTATAAACAGCACCTGAATTATTGGAGCTTTCTATATGCTCACTAGGATGTGAAATGCTACAAACCTTGATCACTCTGCTCTGAACTTCCTTGGACTAAAATTGTCAAAATACAAAGGGAAGACAGCTCTGTTTGTTTTGATTTTCTTGGCTCAGGTTGAAATGCACCTAAACATCATTTGCTCAAATTTATAGGGTAGTTCTGACCACTTCAAAAGAAACAGTCTGAGCCAATTGCCAGGACTGCCCTTAACCAAAATTCAAAAGAAAAACCCAACATGAAATGCTGTACTCGAGCTGAGAGCAAGGTACACTTCACTGAGGAGACAGTGCACATTCTCTGATGCTCTTCTACAAATCCTGATGCTTTCAAACCACACGCAGCACATTTTGCATGGGTTTGAAATCAGCACTAGCTACCTCAACACACTGAGCACCCCAGCTGTCCAAGCTAGAGTGATTAACTGAAAAATACAAACACCCAGACTTACATCACTAGTGACAGTGATGAAAGCAAGCTGTATTTTGACAGTTCTGTAAGGCAGGAGCACTCAGTCCACCACCTAAAAACACAGCAATCTTCTTGACCAGAGACACCACGCAACCCAACTAGTACTAGTATTTCTTAAATAATGGCCTTAAGATAGCAGGAGCTAAATGCTAAGACATATCTTAACAAAAAAAGATGATGTCAGAAATCTGAACAAAATTCACTCGTGTCTTTCTAACACTTCTGCAGATAGGACAACCAGCATTACTTATATTCTGATGTATGCATTGCAACACCACAACTCAGTTCATCATCATCCTTTCAGTCACTCCATGAGAAGAGCTTGTATACTCTTTTCCAACAATTTAACTATTTGTTGACCATTTTTTCCCTCTAGAAAGCTTTAAAGTTCCTCAAGTAGTCCTACCTGATCTGTTTGCCTTCTCGAACGTCATATAAAGAAAAAAAGACATCGGTGTCTTCTCCAATCGTGTTGTAGGTGAAGCTCTTGAGACTGAGGAAGAAGTGATGAGGCACTGGCATGCGGCAAGCTTCCCCGTGACGCTGACGGATCGTATCCACCTGATTAAAACCATAAAAATACTTCTTTAGTTGTTCATAAATGAAAGATTTTAAGTAATGTCTTTTTAACAGCTGCAGTTCATATATAAATATAGTGATAATTTAGGTATATCAATCTGATGTTGAGATAACTCGAGTTAAAGCCAAGCACCAGAAAAATTTACGTTTTCATCAAGTACATCAAGATCTATCCATAAAACCCAAAGATGAAAAAGAGTGCCCAATCAAAAAAATCATTTCTCATTTTGATAGAGCTTTATATTCTTTGTAAGCTGTTCTGAATAAACAGGTTACTACGGGTCTCACTAAAGGGATAAATGAAAATTGAAGTAGGACATTTCTGAGTGCATTGTTGTTGGGGATCTTCAGTGAAAATGCTCCATAAGATTGGTCAAATCTTATATATGTTTTATACCTTTATGGATAGATATATTTTCAAATACTTAAAGACAATGAAAATTCACATGCAGACATTGTAGAACAGTTACCTGTGATGTGCTCTGCTGGACGCTGTGTCTGCTTGATAAATGCTGAGAAGATAGAGAATAATAAAGTTTAGAACTTTGGGGGCAAGAAATATTTACATTACATCTGTAGAGCAATAAAAAAATACTTTTAAAAGGTTGTTCAAGATTATTAGCAACTTTTTGTTTCCTATTTTACAATATATCAATTACAAGACCACTACCTTTCTAATAGGCTTTTCCTAATTCTCAGGCCTCTCTTAGCTTAATTACTATAATTTAACTGTGGCATTTAATGCAGGTTTTAAAGCAAATGGCTATGGCCAGCTGGGCAGAACTTCCAGTACTGTAACAGCATTTCTTTTCAGGAGGTCCTTGAGGATACAACAAGATGATGTTGCATAATCTATGCATCCTCTTGCTAAAGGAGGAGATAACCTTATCACTAATCCGCATCTATGAAAAAGGTGCTTTTGTTCAAATCCATAAAAATCTAGAAAGAAAGACTCAGTATCTCAAAATTTTTGCTCTGATCTGGTCTGTCACAACGTCAAATCCTGACAAACTACGCAAGACATTTCCACAACTTCAGCTGGCCAACACCTATATACAAATGTCTGTATTAAGAGCTACGTCGCTGCAACAGAGTGCAGGGGATGATCCTGTATTTAAAGCCTTTCCTGCTAAGAGGAAATGGTATAATCAGAAAATGGACTGCAAGCCTCTCACTGAACCTTTTTAATCTCTAAGGGAAGATTTAATACTAATTTAAATTGAAAAGGTTTTGGAGAGCTTTAAAAATACATATATCATTAGTGATTCTGCCATGCCCGTCTGACATATTCATTTTAAATAGGCATTTTAAACTGAAATATTAATACTATTGCACATGAATATATATCATCTTTATTATTCCCAATCTCTATCCTTCTATCACACGGCTCGTATCTTGCCAAGCATGATCTACTGTCAGCCTTGTGGCTTCAGATGAGGTGGAAGTCCAACGGATCCCACCAACATCCAACTAGAGTGATTCCCAAACACACCCTTGTCTTCCACTCGGAAGGGAAAACAGAGCGAGGACTCATTAACAGAAAACGAAAGCTAATCTTCATAATGAGATTAAATCAAGATGATGGTAATTTAAATGGCATGTTTTGACAGCTCTATGTTCACTGTTATAAAAGTGTCCTCTTCTGCACTACCAGAAGAAGAAATTATGATCTCCAGCTGCACTGTGCATCTTTTGACAGCATCTTCCTCCTAATGATAAAACCCTTTTTAGTTTAAGTGCTTGAGTTGCCTCTTTATTCAGTGAACATCAACTGGCTCTGAAGTGACCAGCTATTAAAACTGTTCAAGCTTCTTCTTTTGACCAAAACTTAACTGTCGATCCAAGTGGTACCATGGGAGATGAACTCGAGTAAGGGAGGTGAGCGATGGTCCAAAGAGCACTGGTCTCCACAGCCAACACTGCTGTTTGTAGAGCCCATCACTAGCAAAACCCTCAACAACTGGCTGAAAATTAGGTTGCAAGTTTATTGCAACCAAGAGACAAGATTCCACTCAAAGCACCTATGTTCTCATGGAAGCCATTTCTCAGCACATGAATGAGATGGCGAGTGGAAAAAGGCAGTGAGGAGTTACCAGTGGCAAATCATGTTCGACCAAGCTATCTTTTTTCCATCCTGAGTCTGAGGATGGAAAAGGCTGGTGGATGACTTCACTCTAGCAAGACACTCAATGGTCTCGCACAGCAACAAGTTAGGAAGCGACACCTGTGTGGACAAACTAACTCTATTGATAAAAAATGCTCTGGTTCAAAAAGCAGCAGCTGGTTGCTCATGCTTGTAGCCAACCTCCAAGTAAAGTGAAGCTCTTCTTCAGAGATCAACCCCAGGAGCAATGCTGTCTTGGTAAAGTTCACAGAGGGCAAGACCTCTGAAGGGAAGGGGCCTTAGACGGTCTAGAAGAACCAGTCAATAGGAACTTTACAAAATTCAAGGCAGACAAAAGCAACTGAAACAGATTTGGCGAGGCAGGCGGGATGCTGCCTGGCAGCGTTATGCTGGACAGCAAGCTCAGCTTAAGTAGAAGTACAGCAAGTTCAGCAAAGGACTTCAATGTCAGTTTGAACTCCAGTACTGAGCTCCTTGGCAAAAGTCTGACCATAAATTTTTCCACAATTTCAGAAGCTCATGTAAAGCAAAATGCATCTGTGCTCCGTGGAATTTGCTAAAATCACAAACATCATCAGAGGGAAAGAGCAGTCTGGTTTCCTTCGGGAACAAAACAAATATTCCTGACAAATGCCACTCATCCTCAAGCCTCTAGGATGAAGCTTCACAATGACTTCCCTGGAGAAACACAAAGTCCAAGGCTCTAAGGTCTGACATTTCTGACAATGAGATGAAGAGAATGAAACTTCATCTAATAGCTGGAAATGAACTTTGCAAATAAAACAAAAACTAAAGACGATGCATAAGATTTTAAACTTGAAAATTTTACTAATGGAAGAAATGGTAAGTCTAGCAACTCCACACAGAATTTCTTCCCACTTATATATGAGAATGTGCAGGTCGTTGCCTCATACGTTTTTCTGCTAATATGAGATTATTTCTTATGGCACATTTAGCATGTGCCATACCGTGTTCTAAATGTGAAAAGTAATTGTGAACTCATGACTACATTCAATAGATTTTACAAGAAAAAATCTCATTGCACGATTGAGAATCCATTAAATATTTTGCCGGGCGAACGGAGGATTCTTCCCCCGCTTGAAGAAAGAAACCCCTTCAAATATCTGCAACATTTAAGTTAAAAAACAATAGGTTTTCCGCTATTTTGATTCCCGAAATTGCCTTCTGACTGTGGACGTGATGTGATCAGACAGCAGTGTCTTCTTGAATCTGCAAACTGAGGCAACAGTAAAGTGTGAACTGACTAATGGTCATATCCTGATACCAGCAGAGACCTCAGCAGCAAGCTCTGCTGAGGACTTGTCCTTCAGGGCTAAGGGCAGAGTTATTTCTTTGCTGGTTTTTCAAGGAAAACTCAGGTGTAAACACACCAAAGACTCCTTTGTCTACGGTAAATCAGGAATTAGCACCCAAAATTATTACTGTAGGGTTATATGCTTCCTAATTACCTCATGCAACATCATATTTTTACAAAAAAACCTTACTGTCGTGTGATGGAAAAAAAGCCAAAACAGTAATAGCATGCAGCCTGTTTTAAAAAGTGCCTTTGTCCTGGGGAAAAGTACATCCTGCACAGGAATAAAAAGTGCCTAGACACAGACTTACCACTACCTAATCTTAGCTAACAACATTTTCAAGTAGGAAAGTGATTATTTACAGAACTCAGATCATAACATTTACTTGGCATAAAAATCAATTTTCTCTCTCTCTTTTTCCAAAAGCACCTTGAAAAGGTTTTTGCTGGTGCCTCTGAACATCACATGTTCCTCACTTTATAGTTGGATCATGACCCTGAACAAAATTAACTGCCTTATACAGTCCTCCTAATGCAAGAGAACCCAAAAAAACACGTTGTGAATTGTATTAGCGGCTCTAAGGTTCATTAAGAGCACAACTCACATACTTCAAACAAATTTAAATTTAGTGCGAGATTAAATTTCAAACAAATTTAAATAAATTTAGTGCGAGATGAATGCACTAATGGTTGTAATGATAAAAGTTGGACCCTGTTGCAATGAAGGGATGTGTAGAACACACGTGAGACCTGGTGGTCTAGGAAATTTGATCTATAAAGAAGTGAAAGAATTTGGGTTGTTTTGCCTACGGAATAAACGACTGAGTGGGACAGAACAACAGTCCTCAGTAACAAAGCCAGGTGCAGAGAGGCAGGGAGTAATCTGCTCCTCTGGACAAGACAGGCAAATTCAAGCTCAAATTTCACCAAGAAATCCTCTAGGTCTAAGAGAACTATTAATAAAACTTGCCAACGATAAGAACAGTAAGCCATGCAAAAGGGTTGTGTGGGATTGCCTGAGAAGGCTGCAAAGCCTCCACCAGGAGATGTTTTTAGAAACAGAAGTTGTCAAAAATGACAGTGACGGTCAACGCTGACATTCAGCAGGAGAGAGGACACTTTATTTAGTTCTTCGAATAAGTGGAAAAGATTCTTGCTGCTTCGTTTAATGTTAGTATATTGATTTTAAAACCAACAGTGAAGAGCACAATCATTTCTATTAGCTGCACCTGATGGATTTGCCTTTTAGAACTCCTCCCGTGGCTTCCAAAGTAGATTCACAACCAAGAGAAAATTGCAAGATGAAATGATGTTCAAAGGCACCTGCACTACTTTTTAAATCAAGACGTTCCAAAAGAGATTTTGCGTGTGTTGCATCTATACTTCACTAGAACCCAAACAAACATTGAGCATTTTTCTTGTATCTTTTCTCTACATTCTACCAAAATGTATTTGGCATGCCATTTTCCTAAGAAAGTTGGTTCATTTTTTGCTACAGAGAATGCGGAGTAATGGAGATAGTGACTGTTTGGATGCTTATGGTGTAAAAAAAGAAAAGCATTTAACTTATAACACTATTCTAACGAAGAAAACGTGCAAGAGAAAAGACGACAAGTTTTCCCTTTTTCACACCAACCCCCAGGAAAACTCGTAAGATTCTCCCACAGATTTCTTACCATTTTATAAAGATCTGAAACACTGATCTGATCTGAATCCACCACCTCAAAGTCCTTCCGAGGAACTAAATCTAGCCCCAAGTGTCTGCAAAAGAGAAGCAAGGGACAAGGATTAGTGCAACATATCACAGCGTTTGCTATTACCTAGTACACACGCTTACGCAATGGAAAGGATTCAGGAAATATTAATTGTATTTAGTGATTAACTGAAGGTGACTTATTTAGTGACTGCAGAAAGATTAATCATAGATAATCCTTTTAAATAAAACTATACATACACATACCAAAAAACACCGGCAGCTTGTTACATTTGTTCCCTGACTTCGGCAGAGCTACAGCAGTTAATGGCAATTGATGAAACACCAACAAATGAAAGGCTGTGGGCAAATAAAGTTACTGCTCTGCTTTCTGCTGCAATATTTGAGTAGGTTCCTTCTCTGTACACTTAGCAAAAAACTGCATCAATAACCCTGCTCAGATGTGCAAATTTAGTGCCTGGGGAAGCTGCTTTGAAATTCCTGGTACTCGTGCAATAACCCCCTGATTTGATCACTATATAAACATAGTATTATTTTTCTTACTAATAACAACAACAACAGAAAGAGGAATTTTAATTGGGATCTTTAGTAGACAAAATAGCTTCTAATCAGAAAGACTTTAGCTCAAATTAAATACATTAATAATTCAAAAAAAGGCTCAATCAGTGCAAAGAGGAGGATCAGCTAAGAGATGCTATAGTAAAGGCAGCTGTTCAGGTCACAGCTGCAGATGAGTAGTAAACAGAAAAGGCTATTTTGTAGCCAGGCAAATTAATGAGCAACTATTACTAATTAATAATGGTCGACTAAGCCTAAAAGGCAGAAAAAAAACCAACTTTTACTCTGTTGTTTCTCTCATTTCGTAGCATAAAATGCTCAGAAAATTTCACTAAAATCACACACACCTGGAGTAAAACTGAAGAAATGTGAATGAACCATTTCCCAGCTCCTGCCTTCTCTAAGTAGTGTACTTCAAGGTTCCCTTTTTTCTTTTTGAAGTCTCATTCGCTGCTCAATCAGGCTTTCCTCCTTTAATTATACCCCTGAACTCTCATGTCTCCAAAACACAGTTCAGCCCCTGTCCCCTTACAGCCCAACAGCTGCTCAGCAGCACCACAACTGCTGCTAAATCAGCGCTCTGACAAGCTGACACTTTCACATCCTTTGTTCTTCACCCAAAACAATCATATTTTCCACAAGGAAAGAGACAACTTCCCTTTCTTGACACAGCTTTCATGCCAAATGTTAGTTCGTAGACTCCAGGGCTGTCAAAGTCATGGCTACACCCTTAATTTTTACTTTTTTTTTTTTTTTTTTTTTAAATCAGTGACTTATATTTTACTTCCTTCTCAAAGCCAGCAAACTTCATTTTGATGAAGCCTAACAAGCATTGGCTATCCCTGAACCAAGCCCTGAAAACTACACCTGCAAAGATGCAATTTGCTTCCTCCGACTGCCAAATAAGATGAAAATGAGTGTACCCTAAGCAACCTTCAGCTGCAGGTACCACTAAGGTCTACGTGCAACAGAAAGTCCAGAGTTTTAGCACAAAACCCAGGAGCAGGTAAAAATAGTAATTTGACTCTACCTAACAGTTATATAATACATAAAATATGCTTATAAATACAGCTATAAGATGTACAAAAATAGTGATCATTCTCATATTCCTTTACAGAAAATCTTTCCCAATAGCCCCCAAAATCAACATTTTCAAAACAACCTCTCACTTGCATGTATACACACAGACACCCTCTCACTAGGAGTACTCAGGAAGGAGTTTTTGCTCTATATAAGGATAACAGCAGCAAATTCAGAATATAGTGTTATAATTCCCGTGCTGTTACAATTTACCACTACAGATTTGCAGAAAAACTTGCCCCAGCTACTCATAACTTGATATTGCTCTGTTCTCATAATTTCAACTCTCTAGAGAGGTAAGGTCAAACGGTGGTAGGACTCATTACTCTGTACGTGCCAAAGATATTACTTGCTATTTAATAGTGCTCAACACAAGCACGGGAGCATCCCTTTGGAAATTGCTACAGCCCCTGGTTTGAGCCAAATCCCTTAGGACACTATGCATTTCCAGCCTGGAATAGGCTCCTTCTCTAATATTAGGTTACTGTGCAGTAATGGCATTTTTTTCCTTGGGTATTGACACACTCATTTATTGTGCGAGCTGGAGCTCATCTTTGTGCAAATGCTTCATTTGTATCAATTATTTTTGTTTGCAGAGGACTGACAACACAATACTTAAAACAGCCGCGCTAGGTTAGGGAGCCACTCGTACTATTTATTAACAGCCATCGTGGGAACGCAAAGAGCACCAGCTCGGGGCTGTCAAACAGTATTTCTATAAAATATAGCAAATTTAGGCACTGGCTTACGTGGCTTTCTGTTCAAGGATACCTAGGAAAAAAACCCAACACTACCACAGCTCTTGGTAGAAGCAGCCTGGGACAAGTCTGCTTAAGTTGACATTTGCATTGTCCTCCTTGTCCACACCACTGGTCTTTAGAAGTAGATATTTCTCTTACTGGGGGAATTTTTAGTATTTTCCACATATTTTGCGTACGAACATCCGATCACTTAGAATTTATAAAATACAAGTCACAATCACTCCGAGTGGAAGAGTCTCACAGAAAGGCTAAAACCCACTTTCCCAAAGTACCTCTGCTCTTGCAGAGGAGCCCAGAGGAACTCAGGGCAACTCAAGATCTGATTCCCTTCACTCCAAAATTGTGCATTTTGTTTCTGCTTTCACTCCTCCTCACCTCGATTTTTGAGCCACCGATTTTCCTTGTTCCTTTTTTGACTGCATCAAAGCCTCGTTTAATACCATGCATATTTACCTTATGTAAATGCATTTACAAAGTTGGAGAAGGGAAAGGAAATGATCCTGATGGCTCTACACAAACCCTGTGCTTTTTTGAAATAAAATTTAAAGAAAAACAACTAGAGAAAATGGAATATAGGCAAACATGTCAGTGAAAATTAGACTGTGTCAATACACTGCCATTGCTAGAATTAAGGTATTTTGCATATGAAGAAACTGCAGGGGGTTCTATCAAGAAATACGTAAAATACAAGACTTATTTTTTCTTAAAATGAAGCTGATGGGTGAGGAATGCAATTGTAGTGAGGAATTGATTAAAGATGACAACAACAAATACTCCCGAGCAAGAAGTACAGGCTATGGGGAGATGTTATGAGCAGTTTCCTCAAGGATCCAAGGGAGCTCCTTGCAATGTCCGTTCAATCATCACATGAACTTGGGGACATTCAGGAGTGGAATGATCACATAGTGACACAGAAACGTTAACTGCTCTTTCCGCAGCTTTTTTTTTCATGGATATTTCGTTAGGGCCATTTAAATTGGTCTCTCCTAGGTTGGTCACCCCTTTCATGCAGCAGTAGCAGCTACCACGGTAAGAACCTCTCGTGCAGCTCCAACTATCAAGTGCTCCCAAAATCTTTAGTCCTCCTACATATCAAAATGAAAAGGGATGCAAGGGCTGTAAAACCTGGTCAAGTTTTAATTCCTGGCTAGAAACTAAAGAGGTCAAAAGCGAGAGCAACCCACTTAGCTCAAGATCTTTGACAGCTATCGCAAAGACTAAAGACAAGTGCAACTGAAGCAGAGCACTCAAGATTTAACCTGCAGCACAGAGCATCACTCAAAGCTACTGCATTAAACTGCTGATAAAAAGCAGAGTCCACAGGACCTCCTTGATATACACTAGATTATTTGAATAACTACTTACTGCTACTGTGGACTGGTCAAATATGTGGTCACAGCAGAGCAGCAGTGAAAAGCTCACAGCACTGACAGCCACTTGTTATGGGACTGGTAACTAGAATAAACTGTAAATATGATATTTCGTACGAAAAGGCAACTGCAAACACTGGAAGCAAGGGCAGGAGGGAGCAAGCAGATCTCAGAGGTGATAACAGAAGCACTGAACATCAACACTTTCTCTGAAAAACAGCTTTACTCTGCAAGTTCTGTTTACAGGGAAGATATTTGGTCTTAACAGATGAACTCATATGGTCATGAGTTTTATTATAAAATGCAGAACGGACTGATAAAATATGGCAAGAATTCTAAAAATTCTCTGAACAACCTGAGATGACAGAAGTATCTTCCAAACTCCATGTCTTTTTTTGCATACAAATGCTGTTATCTACATATTTATATAGGTCTAGATACAATTAGATCTCTCTTGGACCATATGCCTTTTTTATGTAGTTCCTTTAGGGATAACCTTCCCTGTTTTAGCCTGCATCTCTGATACTATGCACCTTTTTTCTCTCTATGGATTTATCTATTCTTGTACAGTAAGAAGCAGAATTCACAGGTAACCTGAGCAGAGTAATTTAATCATGAGCATATTTACACCTGCCAATTGCACTGAAGTTGGTGACTAAGGAATGGAGCCACGACAAAGGTATGTTACTAAAAATCATCTCATTTGCTTCCTTAGTTGGAGACGTAAAGATTTATCCCTTTCCCCAGCTATGTCAATTAACACTAATGCTACTCCTAGCTGAAAAACAGTTCCTATATGCCTGAAGAGAGTGCTATTTCCTTCAAAAAGGTCATGCACATGCCTTGCATAACTTATGTGCCTGGTGCACTGTAACTACCAACTAGAAAACCTAGTTTTTTTTTTTTTTCTCCACGAAAAAGTTCTGGAGCAAGGCTAGTTTTTGTTTGGGGGTAAGTTCAGCTTCTATCTGAACTGTTGTCTTCTTTGGCTCTTGAAAAGTCCTCTAAAAAATTAACATGGGAATGTCCACATGGAACTAAATCTCCAGGCAATGGAATCAATGGGCAAAAATGCTGATTTTTATACCAAAAATGTCAATAGTGCAGTCTCAGCTTCCCCAGAGCACCCACTGCACCCACCACTAAAACACTTCTTCAAAAGAAAAATGGCCCATTTACTCTCTAGCAACACACCTTCACAGGCCTAATATCCGCTGCAGTGATACAAATGAAATAAACTGAGCTAAAAATTCTTAAACAGCAGCTAATCTAGTAAAGTCCTACCAATAAAGACATTTTTTATAGTAAACCCTGAAGAACTATGCAATAAACTTGTGGGAAAAAAAAAGGCTGCATTTGATTTCCTAATATGTAAGTATTTTACCTGCTTGCAAATTTTCCTGGAAGAAAAAAAAAATATATCCTTTTTCTTTTATAAAAGCTTTTTAAGAGTAATGAGAAAGGGCAGTACCAGGTGGTACCTTTACTTACTCATTGCCCCAGTCCAGCCTCACCGTGAGGTGCCTCTTGACCTCCCGCACCTGATCCTGCGTCAAGTGGCCCGAGAGCAGCTGCCGCCGCAGGTCAATGAGCTCGTTCATCACATGGCGCAGCTTGTAGAAAAGATCCACCTTGTGTTTCTGCAAAGGCATTTTGGGGGTGAGAAAGAGGGGGAGAGAGAGGGGGAGAATAGAAAGGAAGGCAAAAGAGAGGAGAATGATAGATAAGTTATCAGCTCGCCAAATGATTACCCTAAGGATACATTCGTTCATTTTGCAGAAGTTTTAAAACGCATCAAAAGGAAGCATTCACCAAGATAAATAGTCAGCCTATAAGCCCTATTTGAACTGGATTATTTTGCACCTCCTAAAGTTTCAGGCTCAACCCTGCCAAGGGGGATACTTCCAGATGCAACCCAATGCTATGGGTAAGGGATTCACTGGAAGCAACAGGGATCACTCATACAAATTGGGGAATAAATTTGAACCTTAAGTCACCCCTGCCACAGATAACTACATGTGAGGTCTGCGAAGAGGCAGCTCGAGCAGGAACACCTCTCAGAGGACCCATAAAGCAAAGAAGGGTGTCCAAGCTGCTTCTACATCTGCCATTTCCCCCGTGAAGGCTGAGCACAAAGATATTCAGAAATATCTACGCTGGTTGAGAAGATCTGCACCATTTTTGTCAAGTATCTGCTGTGTCACAAAAGTCACAGTCTGTAAAAGAAGGGTCACCCAAAACCCCATCTTCTTTATGTATTCAGCAAGGCCAATGCTTTCCAAGTTCCTGAGCATGGCTTTTTTCAGAAGGCACGTGAATATCCCAATTCAGCAGCAGACGGACAGTACCTTTTAACACCTCACTCCACTCCCAATGAAAGCAAAGCTTGAGACACAAGAGTCTCATCAGGAGCAAACACTGACCACATGGACCGAAGCCATGGCTCAAGAGGCCAACACTGGCTTAACTATATTACATTATATTATACATTATATGAGATAATAATATAGTATTACTATAATACAGTATATTATATTACATTAGATTTGTATGAGTCAGGAAAACAGCTCACAACACGCTCCATTTTAACCAAGGATTCATTAATTAACATCTGGCACTGATTTTAATACCAGACAGGATCACGCAGCTTCCTTAGCGATCAATGTGGAAATGAAAAGATGCACCATCTTTCAACTGCTTATGACTATGGTTCCACCCAAAAAACTAAAACAGGGAGCAAACGCCACAGCAAATCATAAATGCTTATGCCAGGATGCATATCCCACACAGACGGTAAATCTAAATTATTGTAAGTGTGATAACTTTTCTCATTAAATGTGGTTAAAAGTCATACCTATCATCATGTTACAGTGGGTAACAGGAAACATTTGTTTTCATGTGCACAAGAACTGTAACTTCTTTAGACAGAAGATGACAATACTGGCATTCAGCATTGCCATATGAACATTTGCTATATATTTCATATATATATATATAAAGTTATATAGTGCTGATTAACTAGTTTGCATTGAAATGATCATTAGAATCAGCTCCTAAATCACCATACTCAGAGCTCCCTAACAAACCCGCTGAGATGAAAAGTCACTTGCAGGTTGAGTTTTCAGGTTCATTCTTTGATGAATATTTCACCTGCTTTAAATACACACAGCAAGGATGGATAAAGCACTAAAGAATAGTGTCCTTTCTGGAAACACAGGTACTCCAGTAATGGACAAGGTCCATCTAGCAGAGGGCACCACACATTTTTACTTTCCCTCTGGATTAAAAAAAAAGCCCTTCCAAATCTCATGATTAAGCTAAGATAATTAGGTTGTTGTTTTTTTTTTCTACAGAGATAGGAATCCTGCTCAAATCAAAGCAGATTTTCCTGGACAGCACATTAGAAATAAATAAAAACACACACACATATATTTTCAGCACCGTAGACATTAGAGCAACTTTAATCAGTGGGAAGAGCCCCATAAAGAAACTGGAAACTTTCTTCAAATTGTGAGGAACTAAATCAAAATTCAAGCCAATCTCAGAGTAACTGCTTTACAGGGAGTTTTCATGGGACCTACCACATTTTATTTTTTGCTGCTTTTTCACAGGTTACCAAAGCAGAAGCACTTTGGCAGTCCCTCTGTAATGATGTGCTGTGCACAATGCATATCCCTGCCAACTGCTTTGCACCTAAAATGTTAACTTTTTTGTCAAAAGAAAAAAAAATTTAAGACAATAATTAAGGTGTGTTGGAAAAAAAGCATCTTTATAGACATAAACTGAGAAATCTCTTTATAAGAAGCACAAGCCCATCCTCAGGCACGCCTTGTTACTCTATTTTATTCCCTGTAGCTAGATGCAAAATACATTTTCCGTGTTTCTATGATCTATTACTAGTGACAGGCCCCACTTCATGTCACTTGCATAATCTTCATGCGTCCAGGTCCACTCCAAGAAACAGAACTGTCTTTTTTTTAACGACTTCTCATTAATTCTATGAAAATCAAAAGTCAGAAGACATTTCTTATATTCTGCTTTTTAAAGATATAAAAAGATACGTGATAATGCTATAAAGAAAAACATATAAATATATACATAATGATACATAACAAACCTACCAACCATGACAAAATGCTTCAAAATAACAATTAATTCATGTTTCACACCTACAGTGGCTTTGGGATACTATTAAACAGACTGCCTTATTTTTTCTCATAAATTAATACCATATGATATGAAAACATCTATGAGACTGTTCTATTATGGAAAATGACCTACTTAAATTCGCTCTTGCCATCATGAAGCTTCGTGTTCCTACAGAAGCCCTTTCGAGACTTCCTATACAATTGCCTTGTGATGGCAGAGAGAGGCCCACAATGTTATTTTACATGGGTAAGTGAAGAGGCTTTTCCCAAGTTTCCCAAGTTCTACGTTTAGGGAGCTAAATTTAGATATTAAAGCCCACAAACTTCATAAGCACATGAAAGGAAATAATGTGGTTGGAAGCAACATACAACTAAAGCCTCTCTTTCCAATTTTTTTTAGTCTTTATAATTAAACAAGTTTTATTAAATAAATATATAAGCTCTGCTAAAATTTACAGATTTGTGCTATATTCACTGTTTAATCTTATTCAGAAATCTATTACTGCCATACAAAACTTAACCCCTGTGGACCTACAAATTTACAAGAAATGTTTTAACAGTTTTTTTTTCCCCAGTCAGGGCCATTTTTATGGGGCTTCCTGTCATAAACAGATCATTGATTTTCAAATCATTCATTAATATTAAACCCATCACAAGGATATGTTTGACTCCAAAGAAACACCGTTATTCCAGAAAAACAGAAAGAGAAATAACTGCCATAATCTGATAATATATAAGATACTTTTTGACTCCGGCTTCACATTCTCTTCTAGGTTTGTACTGCTTGCATAAAACAGATGAACTCATCACTGATTAGATGATGTTTGGCCTTCATATACAATTATCTAAAGTGCAGGATGAAGCTTGGCCTCACATTTCCAGAGTCCTCACATTTTGGTGAGGAGTATGAAGCTGCTAACGGACCTGTATTTCCAATCGATAGGAGAAGTCTTAAGGATAAGGACAGAATGTGAAGAAAAGCTTGCAGGTGATGCAGATAAACAGGTATCCAGATTGGCACCTGTACAAAAGCAAAGGAATTCAAGAAGATGCAAGGGGCAAGTATGAGCATGTAATTAAAAAACAGGAGATGTGACTATAGCAGAGGTTGTGAGACCAGCACAGAATGGAAAAAGAGGTTAGTCCAAACCTAAAAGGATTACCTGCCTCCCTAGCATATTCCAGCTGCATTTCTGAATTGTGGGAGAAGCAGAGTTCATGCTACCCATTTTTCCTCTGTTCAGGGCACTAAAGGTTCTCTCTCTTCTACCCAGATACCCATTCAAATAAAACATACAGGTACTTCACTTAGGTGTCATGACTTCTGGTAAGTCAGGCAAAAATGAGGCCTCTATGGAGTTTTTATGCAATAAAAGGAAACTTGACAAAGTCAACACATGAAATTATTAAAAATACGAACTGTGAGCAGATGGCCAAGTAAGAATCTGAAGACTCAGCAGAAATAGTTACAACCTTACCTTACTCTGCTACCTCCTCTCTAAACATAAGGCACAGCAGAAGCAAACTCCTAAAATTAAATTTCTGCCACACTGCAATATGAGCACTCTCAGTCTTGCACAGGACTAACAGGGCACAGGCACCGTGGAAGCAGCTCTGCTCTCTTGAATCGATTGAGAGTCTCCCTTTATTTTATTTTATTTATTTATTTTGCAAATCGGGGGCCAGAAGTCTCGCTGAGGATTTTAGGAAGGATTCCCAAATAATTTAATTTAGGCACACATACATACACGTGTGCCTAGATGTCTAGTTTTGTAGATAGCTCTATAAGTAAAACGTACTGTAATAACGGTTAGAAAATACAGGAAAAATTGAAAAGTTACACTAAGCAAAAATAAGGAAGATGAGGAAACTACAGCAGTCTCCAGATTCAACTACAAGGCACATTTAGGGTGGGTTATAGAACCATCCTGCAGTTTCCACAGGAAACAGGGTTCAGTTCTGACTTCTTAGAAGACCTTGAACATTCAACGAACGACATTAATCTCCCAGACAGGTAACAGATGGAGAAAGAGGGCACTTCACTTAGGTTATTTTCATTCTTCCATCCTGAAGTTCTCTATTTAGTAAGAAGGATGCATTAACATGAAGAGTATTTATTTTCTCCAGTTCTCTATTTAATAAGGATCCATTAACATGAATAGTATTTATTTTCTCCCATAAATTTTCACAGCCTTCAGTCTCAAACAGAAATTATTTACTCTGATCTAAGTCTGGTTTAAATTGATTCCCTACTGCATTCGCAGTTAGAGGGCATTTCCATTTGCACTGTGTATTAAAGCAGAGAAACTATTTCACATGGCTACTAATAAATTTTTCACAGATTTCTTCTAGCAAAGAAAACATTTAAAAAGGGTTTAAGTGCTAAACACAGGCTGAACCAGGAAGACTTAAATGGAAACAAAGAATGATGGAGCATTGATAAAGGAAATAAAAAAGCAAAACAGCAAAAGTAAGGCTTTTAAGAGTCTAGCAGAGATCTTGCTGTAAAAGCTTTACCATTTTATCAGATTATATGCCAAGTCTGAAGCTACAGGAATTCTATCCTCACCCCTGTTTACCAAACCAAAAAAACACTGAACAAATGAATCCTGCTATGAAGTCTCAAACTGGAAAGGTACTTTTACACGGGCACCCTCCAGCTTCTAATATATATGCAAACTCTTCTCCTGATCCATTATTCCCATCGTTTCTCCGAGGCGTACAGGAAATTTCCTGCCTGCAGAACTCGTGCTGAGCTCCCGCTCCGGTTCCGGCCATGTGAGGTGCCTTCCAAGCAGCTCTGCACAATGAAGGAAGGGCTGGAGCCCCTCCAGAAGTATTTCACGTCCCTGAGGGTTGCACATTTCGACAGTGTTTCTAAAGCAATTAAATTAAAACCCTCTGTGACAAATGGCAAACCTCAATTTATTTGATCTGCTCTAAAAATTAAATGGCGTATTTACATCAAAGCCAGCAATAAATAAGACCAAAAACCTGGTAATATTTTGCTTCTGTTCCACACTAAATGAACAGTGCAGAATCACAGCTTATCGGGGCTATAAATATCTTGCAAAAGGGGACCCAGGTAATATTACAAGAAGAGCAAAATATCTTGTTATAAGAGATATTAATTCCTGAAAAGCACTTTTTAAATCAAAGACCTCTCTTGCTGTCTGTGAAGCACCGTGGGAAACACTTAAGCCTGTTATCAACACCCTGTATTTAGCTTTCTACAGAGCATCGTGAAAAGTGTGTTTTGGAGGGCTCAGTGCCACGTTACTCCCTTTCACGAAAGGAAAATAAGAAAAAAGCAGCAGTTTCTAAATGTTCCAATACCTCATGAGCCTGAAGTGTCCAACATGAAGATGTAATTCAGACCCTATTTTCTCTTGCTACTAATATAATATGGTGCAAGGAAAACCATATTCTTTTAATCTTCTTTTCTAAGCAGCTTCCCCGCTTTGAAACTCAGTTATACCAAATATTAAGTAATTCTGAGTACAAGTTTTTATACCAGCACTCGAGACTTACCTTAACTGCTCTATCCTTTCCTTATTTATAACTTCAGAGAGCTGTGTTATATTAGATAACAACGTGGGACAAATAAAAGACAAGAACATTTACGAGTCACAGAAAGAACCTCAAATTATTTCTGACAAGGCTTCAGTGCTGGGCCTCATGCTATTACCTCCCCTATTCGTTTGCTACTTTTAGACTCTGCATCCTCATAGTCATCTTGATCTCCAGTAAAATATCCTCAAGGTGGCCAAAATAAGACAAGTGTCTGGGTGTAAATTGGTGTCTAGCTTTTTAATGAGCAGAAAAACAGGATGTAAAAGAAGGAATTCTCCAGGGAAGAAAAAGGAGAGGCCGCTTGGAAGGAGGACACTGAAAACAGGAAAGATTTGGTTGAAAAAATATCCCAAACTGACACTTGGTCCCCAGCCCACGAAATCCTGGCTGCCACCGCTGGTGCTGAGGGTTGGAAAAATCTGCATGATAAAGAGACTGTGGAAGAAACTGCAGCTTTACTGCTATTTTGTTGAAATTAGATTGAAGTTTTTAATTCATTAGGATTAACAAGAACATTAACCTCCTTTCATAATGTCATAATAAACTTGCCACCAAGCTTGAGGAAATGGAGTTGAAGGGTATAATTATTCTGACAAACTTAAGAGATTTAATTCTTTATGCAGAGTATCCAGCAACAAGTGACACTAATAACACTCTCTCCCTTTTCAATCTGTATCGTTTTCACTGAAACCAGTTCCAAATCCTTTGCATATTAAAATGTATTTAGCTCCCCCCCCCCCATTTGAAATACAAAACCTTGTAATTTAGGACAAGTTTATTTTCCCTTCTAAGGAAGGAATTTAGGCATGAAAGGTGTTTTTGCCATTTCATCAAGGATGATTTCTTGAGTTCTAATTTCCTGTTGGTAAACTGCTCCAAAGGAGACAGCAGAGTATAAAGTAATTTGAAAACAGAATGGCAGAGGGTTAGTATTTTACAAAGAAGAAACTAAAATATAGAAGGGCAACCAACCTTCCAAAGAGGCAAAAGCGTAACTAAGAATCCAAAACAGCCTGTGACAGACTTATCGAAGAACTCAGTAGAAAAAAAGTTGTTTATTTTTAGTCACTTCAGCTGTTACCTTGGAAGCACCAGGAGAAAGAACTAGAGAGCAAGATTAGCAACGATCTTGAAAAGAGAAAGCCAGAAGATATGCATCACATGGAAAAGAGGGAGTTGGAGGGAATCAACTCCTCTTCCTTTAGGATGTCCATGCAGCTCGTTCAACACAGGTTAGCAACAAGAGTTGTTGCCCAAAGCTAGCATTAAAATTACACTGTACACTGAGACACCTAAATTTAACAGAAGAACAAACCCACATCACCAAAAGACTTGATTATTCCAGTTATATATAGTACATAAGCCAGCATTCACATACTGGTTTGACTGTTAGTTCCTTGGAACTAATGACCCTAGGTCAGGTACCAGCATTCATCACACAACGTTCCTACAACTACTCCAAGGTTGGAAGGACCAGTTGTAGCTGAAAAGGGTGTACTGGTTTCTTGTACCTTAACCTGCGAGAGCCTCTGTCATTCCTTTGGGTCTTTAGTCACAGGCTGTTTCAGAGTCAGCAAACAACATGAAAATTCAGGTTTTGCTGCATGGTATTTGTTATGCAGTCAATTACTTGGCAATAATATTAATAGAAGTATTTGGAGTAGCCTTCTTAAATTATGTAAAATTCAAAACATTAAATTTGTAATTGAAAATTCCCATTTGTTTTTTTTTTCAAAAACACCTGTTTTCACATTAGGGATATCTTACTATTTACGTAGAAACTAATAAAGCATTAGTTCACAGTCACATTTTTCATGCAGCTTTTACTCTTGTGAAGATAACAGAAGAGACAAAAAAAGTCTTTTTCGAGGCATGGATTTTAGGCAGCCCAGTTACTCATGACACTAAAAGTTAGTGATAAGCTAAGGTTTTCATAGATTTACAATTTTTTCACCCCAGGACAACTGAACCCAACTACTGGTAAAATCACAGCTGGTTGTTTTCACACACTGACAATATTAAACCTAACTTGAGATAGGGAAAAAAAAGAGCAAGACAAACAAGTCCAGTATCTCCTGAGTTATTAGAAAGCTCCAATACTAAAGCATAACTGCAAGTTTTCAGACTCAGATACCACTATCTGGTAAAGAAAAATGCTCTATGGGAAAAAAATAATCCACTTACCTGGCAACTTAAATAGAGAATCAATCAGTTTCTGTCACTTCACAGGTAAAACTCTAATCTACTTAGGACTTAATTTTCTCTATATAAACTACTGCTTGACAGAGACCAAAAATTAACATTCCCTGCCCAACAAAGACCAATGGAAAGTGACATTTTTTAGTTTCAGGAGGGTTTTGAAAGACTTGCATTTTTTTCAGATTTTCAAGTTTTGTACTTCTGCTCTTTACATTACAATGGAACTGTTTCTACTGCAACAGCAGAAATTAAATAGAAAGCTCTAAGAATGTGAAAATTTCACCTTCACATGTGGAAATACTCAAGTATTTTCTTCCTAGTCAGAATAATTATTCCTTCTGGTTCTTTTATCTATTTTGCTCTATATAAAAACCAATACTGATCTAATATTTTAGACAGTAATACTTTTTTCTTCACTGTTTGATCTTGCACTCCATATAGACATCCTTGCACTATGTTTTAGGGAAGATGCTTCCAGACGGCTAATGGGAAGGTGCTGCATGATCAGCTTTCTGCAACAAGACTGCTGGGTTTCAGATCAGCCAGAAATATTGGTACAGGAGAAGCCTGATGCTGAGAAGAAAGCAAACACTTATAAAATGGGTAATTCTTCTGTCTTGACATTAAGTGCACCACCACATACAGCCTTGAGAAGAATGCTGGCAAAATAATAACCAATTCATACGCAAGTTCCTCCCCCCCACAAAAGACGGAGCGAAGCAGACGAGCTGTAACCTCTGGTGCTGAGCTACTGCCACCTCATAGTACAGTGCAATTCAAAATATAAGTTACAATTCAGTATTTAAACACAGTACTAAAGAGTGCAGAAGGAAGTATGCAAATTACAAATAAAAACTGTTTACAAACAACTGATTTTTTGTTCTTTAACTTGACTTGCAGGTGGCAGCTATGAAAATAGCAGATTTTAAACAAAGATCCTGAATACATCAGAACATTCCCCCTGCTTAGGGAATCTCACTATTATAACAACAATTATCTAAGCATCAATATATTACTATGAATGTGGAGTTTTCATTTTTCCATTTGTTTTAAATAGGACCACTTTCTGAGGTGAAAGGCAGCTATTTTTACTAGTGCTTTTAAAGGGGAATTGCGTGCTCCATAGACAAGACCAAGAAGCATCATTCCCTGGGCTAACATATAGCTTGGCCATAATGGTCAAAGCCTCCAAGTAATAAAACCAGAAATAACAGAACCGATCAAAGGCCATGCGTTATTTCTGAATTAACCCCCCACAGTGGGTTTTATAAAGCAGCACCCTCATTCCCAAATGCCACATCAGTAGAGACTCCAAAGCAGGGGAAGTGGCCAGCGGCACAACCCTGCACCTCCTTCTGGTATCTAAATGATTCCTGGAGATCTGCCCCAGAAGATATCCAAAATAACTGCTCTTCTGTACACTACTCAAAATATTAGCAGGCCAAAAACGTGCATAAATATCAGCCTTTCTTGCAGTTTATATATGAAGAGTTGAGAAATGTGTCCTTGCCAAACAAGCTAGAGTCAAGATAAGCCAAAAAGGGCAGGTTTAAAGGGGTGCAGGAATTCGCATATCATCATTGAAACATAAAAGACTTCTGAAAAACTGTTTGATTTTATGCACAATTCCCTTGCCTCAAACAATATCAAAAACATCACGACAGCACATCCATTTCTAGCTTTTTTTTGCAACTTTAATAAAGCCATTTTTCAACACAGCTGGTCTTGACTAAACAGATTTAAAGATTCATCAGTTTCAAGACTATAAAGGATCACTGTGATTAGCGGCACTGATCTCCTGCAGGGCGCAGGACAGAGAAACCCCCTCCACTTGCTGCAATATAGTTTCTGCACGATAATAATGCAACATATTTAAAAAGCAGCTCAGTCCCTCTTTGAAGATATCATTGATCAAGCAGTAGCTGTTTTTTTTACAATGATTTTGTTCTTATTGTCAATTATCCTAATTATTAAAAAGTATCTTTATTTCTATACTGAATTTACATGGGCTTAGCTTCTAAAAATTCAACTTCATTAGGCCGTTTTTTCCTCTTGATTAACAATTATCCACCTGAAACATTTCTCCATGTGAGCATTTGTACATCCTAAGCAGGTAGTTCTTCACTGAGCCCCTGCAGTTGTCTGGGCTAAATGTACAAATTCTTTTACTCTGCTGCACACTGCAAAATGATTCCCACTTTTAAGTAACACGCTTGGAGAAGGACCAGGTAAAGCAGCGATGCCTTAAAGCACCAAGAACATCCAGAAAACAGAATATTGCAATGACGGCTTTTTGACCATTGAGTATTCAGGGAAACAACTTAAATTGCAAGGGGAATAATCTCTTCTCCATATCCATAGCAAACAGAACTAGAAATAACAAGCTCCTTGTAAAGAAGGTCCACCACAGACTTCATACAAGTCTTCAACAAAACGGATCAAAAAGTGTGGAGAAAAAAAGAGTGTTTTGAGAGGTTGCAGAATACCCACCCTTGCAGATTTTCTCTTCAGGCAAGACAAATGTGTGTTGTAAACAGCATCATTAGAAGGACTAGATGACCTTGAGGTCCTCTCTAGGTTTTCCCTGCTATCATTTGTATCACGGAACTACTGAATCCCTTCCAGATTTTCAACACGTGCTCTGAAGAGGATGCTACAGAACCAGCAGTAGTTGCTCAACTGTCATTTCATTTAGTCTGCACAGGCAGATTTTCCTTTATTCTCTTCCTTTTGTCTCCCCTGTGATGGCCCCCTGCCTATAGGCACGGGACTTATTATCCTCTTAGCTATCAAAATCAATCAGCTAGCCATAATATTTCATCATATTAAGTGTCACGGCACCTCAGGACACAAACACCATCTGTATATGCTTCCCACACTTGGATGTATCAGAAGAGATTCTATCCAAGTGTCTGGACAGAAACTACGATTTCTAGACTAATCATTATTTAACTTTCTACTTTGCATCATAAGCAGCTTTTGTAAGGCGGCAATTTTTTGAGTCCTATTACAAGAAGAGCAAATAAAACCAAGCCAAAACCAGAGTCTTGCAAGTAACAGGTCATTAACAAGCTACAAGCAGCACCTCTTGGATGAGAATTGTACATTTTCAACTATGTTACGTGGTTTAAAGTCTGACGAATTGATAACTGCTTTATTTAATTGCAGTTAATTTCTTTAAATCAAACAACTCACCACTTTAATCACAGGGATAAAGCTACAGAAGCCCTGCACTTACTGTTAACTTTATCAGTGCAATCTGCAGTTATCTTTAAAGGTGCAGGTGGTTTAAAGCTCTGCCATACGGCTGACTATTTCTGAAGACTGGAATGGGTCTTCAGCTATGGCATTGTAAGATTTGGGGTCCAAAAAAGATAACCAGGCTGGGGCAGGCAAGACAGCTCTTGTACAGAACACACATGCTTAGTCATACTGGTAAGATGCAGAAGGGGCAAGGAGACAAGAACAACAACAGAAAATTGGCTGGACTGATGGGCTCAGTTGTGCAAGCATCACTACCAGGACCACCTGGCGGCCCCTTACCAGTGTCACCTCTCAGTGCACTGCTTAATATCTTTATAGCAATGTGGGTCATGCAACAGAGAGCACTCTTGAGCAGTTTGCTGATGATATCAAAGCGGGGGAGCAGTCAACGCACTGGAGACAGAGCCGCAATTCCCAGTAAAATAGACTGAGCACAAGATCACGAAGCTCTCCCAAGGCAAATGACTTCAACTCCATCACCAGGACCACTGGAACAGGAGCCTGCAATGCTTTGCTGCAAGGGCCAACCAGGTCCTGGCCTGTATTAGCAAGGGTATCACTAGCAGGTAAGGGAGGCGAGTCCTCCCAGAGATGTAAGAGGATAAGAATAAAGGCAATAAATAAGTTGCAACAAGGGAAATTCCAAGTATATAAAGAAAATATTGTTTCCTGGAGGGTTGTCAAATATTGCAACAGGTTGTGGGACCTCCATTCTGTAGCCTTCCAGATTTGAACTAGAAGTTTCCTCAGCAAGCAGCCCTAATTGGAGCTGCTTTGAGGAGGATGCTGAAGCGAAGGCCCTCAGAAGCTCATTCCAATGTGCACGACTGATTCCGTGCTTGTCAGCTTCGGAAATGCAGCAGGGAGAAATATCTGTTGCTTGGTCCTGAATGATTTTGAAACCAGAACTGTGTCATGGACATAACAAGCAAGTAAAAATCCAGTTCCATAATAGAAGAGTTTGCAATAACAACTATAACACCTGTTGTTAGACTATTCCCAATAGTACAAAAACTCTTTTTATTCCTAATCATTGATTTGCTACATTGCAATGTGCCACTGGGATCACTCAGCTAGTTTAAACCACCACAAATTCGCGTTGCTATAAAAAGGAGGCAGTCTCAAAAACCTTCAATGCTGGATCCTTTTGTCTCTGTTCCCCACACTAAGGCTGGCACTTGCACAGCTGTGCAGTGACCCCATCAAGGGCTTAAACTGCCAGAAAACTAGTTATAAAATTGAGGAGTGATAGCTCTCTGCCATGCAAACACCAGTGCGGGCATAAGGGCATTTGTGCTTTGCAACGTGCCTGCAATCCCACTGCTCTCCTCACCCTGGCACAAACAGCAAAACTACATTTTGTGCTTCCACCCAAGCACTTATTTCCAAGAAGAATAATTTTTGTTTTATTGAGTGAAAACTGATATTCAGTTTTCGGATTCAGCATAAATGTTGGGGAAGTGGGCTTAGGAGGAAGAGGAAACTCTGGCATATTTAAAAAGCCGTGTATGCTTTAGTTTTCCTTAAAAAAGTATGTATGTGTGTGCTTATATACATATATATATATAAAATATATATATATGCATACACATTTAACCTGGCTTTTCTCCTTCTGCAACTATTTTAATAGTAGCAATCCAGCTTTATCTCTTTATCTAATATAAAAATATCACTGGTTTCAATAACATCAAATTACACTTCTATTACATAATATGATTATATCATTTCTAAACCTCTACATTGGTATTACAGAGTAATTCTTAAAAGCAGATTTGGGCTCTGACAAATATTACGTGCAGATTCTCCCCCTGCCACCTATATTACTCTAATAGCTGCTCACGGTAAGCAAGGGGAGCGGGAGGGTGAAGAGTTCCCCCCCTTTCTCTCTTTTAGACTTTACTTACATTTAGGCATAGCACTCATGGAGATTTATGTCACGACAGCCAGCTGTGTTACAGCAAGGGCTGACATACCTGCAATTATCGTCAGACCTGAAGCTGCAAACTCAATTCAGCTGCTGTAGATGACGACTCTGAAATCCAACAAAAAGCCCGATCGGATCATTCACATCCTCCCCCTGACTCCAAACTTGTCAGTGTTCCTCCAAAACACACTACAGAAAACTCTACGCTGCTCCCTTCCTGCGAAACAAGTCCCAGAGGAAAACTCATGGAAATCTTAGCTTAGCTTCATATCTTGTTAATACTGGATTATTGCAACACTCCGCTCTTTTGAAAGGCAACAGAATCTCTCTACTTCATTACTTCACTCTACTATTTTTTGCTCTCTACAGTGATTACAGCATGCATGGATACTACCTTTTTACTTGAGCTATGTGAATCTCCCTTTTTTTTTTAATTTTTATTTATCTTTCAATTCTAGCCTTGGTCACACTCACTATTCACTGGAGAATCTCTGTAATATATGAAGGAAGAGGGTTAAAGATAACCACCTCATTAGCATGTACCATGCCACATAGTAACCATAAATTAAGAATCTTAATAAATTAAGAACACAAAAAAGGGTAAATCAAAAAAAGGTAATAGCAAAAGATAAAAGGCAACAGAATTTATAGAAACATTTTTTGTCCAAATCTTCAGGCCATAAATATCAAAAAGCGACATAAATGGACATAAATTGCAGGAGCTTCTTTAACTACGTAAACAACGGTCTACAGGTGATACCGGCTGCCAAAAGGACAGACCTTCTTTGCTTGCTATTTTAAAAAGTCTCTCTTCTCTAAAATTAATCCCAATAGGCTGATTTTTTATTTCCAATAGATATCCACAAGTCCTGATCAATCCTGTTCCTTCTAAATCCTACACATGCAATGAAGCCTGCTTGCTCACTGCAAAAAGATAAACCTCCCCAAGGCTGTTTTTCTCCCACTTTAGCTGCTTTAAAAGCAAACCAAGTGGTTTGCTTTTACCAAAGGGCCAAAATGTGTTTTCTCAAAACACATCTCTGAAGCTAAAATCAAGCTGTGTCACAGCTCACCTTCTACTCCAAGTGCAATTTCTGTCCAAGCATCGTATCCAGAACAACCCAGGTTAGGCTCCCAGAAAAGGGATGAAATGACGAGAAAAGGGATAAACTGAAGAAATCCGCAAATTTGTGTTTAGATTAAGAGATTTTTTTCCCTAGTCTAGTCTACTAATGAAGTCTTCAGCATCAGAAGAATGGCCCAAAAGCATCTGCAGGGCAGCCACTACTTTACCTAGGAGTAGATCTGGTCTTGCCTTTGGTTGTCTCCTCACTGATAATGTTAAAATGTCATGCAACAAAGTCAAATTCCAACACATGCATATATTTTATACGTATAATGTGACACTTAACAGCATAAGCCAACATGGGATACTGTTCTAAAAAAGGTTATTTCTTAACTACACATGAACTAATATTTTTACAGTTTAAAATTGATAAGGCAAAAAGATACCTGAGAGCTTGCTATCAATTTCAATATCAATAAGGCAGCTATTTTATTTACCAAAAATGGAGCCTATCATTTCCCTCATCAAGGCCTAAATAACATTTTTCCCTACAAAGCAAGAAGTTAGAGAAATCCTGTGCAGTTTGTTACAGTATGAATTGTCAAGGACACCAGAAGGTGACTTGCATTTAATTCAGTCTCTATTTTTAAAAACTACTAAGTCTATCCATCACCATGGTAACTCAAGAACTATCTTCCTCTCATACATTCTGATTATATATTTTCAAAAAAATTAACAAGGGAAGTTGATCCTAATCATTTTACATGACATTGTGAATCTGTATGTGGAAGCAAATGAAAACTGAAATATTGCATATTGCTGCAATAGCGCTCACAGTGTTTTTTGAATAATTTCTTTCCAAGTTCTGTGCTCTTCCAAAAAAAAAAAAAAAAAAAAAAAAAGTTTTAAGTCAACCACTGTAGTTTTTCAAGTTTTAATGACTTAAGATTTGCTTGCAAGCCGATCTTATTTTAATCTCCTTAAAATTTAAGCATACTCCTAATTCCCTGAAGCTAGCTCCCAGATTCCCATAAATCCCACGTGAGGAACTGACAAATTAAATTTCTTAAAAATTAGGGGATGGGGGAGAGCAGTTGTGGGAATTCTTGAGACTCTCAAGATGCAAAGCACAAAATGAGCACGGGTAAGTTCAAGTGCTGCAGCAGAGGGGAGTCATGCTGAGGCTCTCTGGACTTCACATAGTCACCTACAAGCAGATAAATAAAGATTCCAGAGACCAGCTTTACCAAAGAGGAAATGCCCAGTTCATGATACCCACTAAAAAAAATCTGAAGGAATCGTATTATAAAAATACCCAGTATATACATATAGCTCTGAAGCGGTCACCCCGCTCCAAACCACTCTGCACATATTCTTCACAACCCCATCAAGAAATGCTCAATTCAGGCAAATATCTTCTAGTAACCAAATAACAAATCTGCTAAAAGCTCCTACTTAGGTTGCTAAGCACTCAGGTGTTTGCCCAGCAAGCTTCTCCCTTGGAGAAAATGAAGAGCCACATGTAACTGAAGGGGAAATATTTACTCTAGGTTTTCCTTTACATTCTCGAAGCAGCTGCAGTAATTCTGGGATGGAATTCACATCTGAGTGCCTGGGTGCTCCATGAAATTCTGCCCTTCACTCTACCCACGAAAAGAGGCAAAAGTGGGTACTTCAGTGTTTGGGATATTGAGGATAGGCAAGACTTCCTTCGTAACACTTCAACTGATTAAAGGAATTTCCCATGTGCAGGTAGGCATGGAAATGAGCCAGAAAGGAATAGATGGTTTCTGCAAAACCATCCCTGTACATATGTTTCAAAACAAATACTTCATATTTTCAGCAGTCCGTATGCACGAGCTATGAATAATATATAAAATACATGTTCACTCTTAACAGTCTCTTCTATTGAGGGAGACTTTCTAAAGTAGAATTCTGATGCAATAAGTCTGTTTTAAAAGCATTCCGGTCATATCACACTTCTGTCCGCACCGCTTAGAAGGTGGTAGCAGCAGTTCCACAGCTTCATCAGGCTGCAAGCAAAAGCCAACTCATTAAGGAAAAATCTCCCATAAAACACTTCAATGCAGGAGTGAACTACAGCAGTGACGCAGGGAATGGCATCTTTCTCCCCCATCGGTTTTGAACTCATCTCCCAATCAAGTTGCCAGGGAAACCTAAAAAGATCTGAGTGATATAATCAGTTATCCTGTCTTTTTTTTTTTTTTTCCCCCTAGGCAGGAGCCTCAGAAAGTTTAAAAGAAGCCAATGGGAGTTTTGATTCAGACTCAGCTGAATCTGGTCCATCTGTGCCCAGCCCAATTGGATATTCTTCCTAAAACTAAACCAGGAGTCATTCTGCTCTGCACCTCCAATGCAAAAAGGAGCAGATAACTGAGCTGGCCAGTTTCTGAATCAGGTAATTATGTTTAGTCTCTGCAGTCTCCTGCTATTTCAACAGAAGTGGCCCTCACATCTCATCCTAAACTCTGAGGATTTTTTTTTTTTTATTGTTAAAATAGCTCCTAAGGTCCCACCTGTGAGTTTCAATGATCTCTTTAGCTGACTTAACTCACAAGAGCCTCATCTGACCTAATTAAGTTAAACTCAGAGAGAACTTCAAGATCTTTTACTTAGAAGCAGTGTCAAAATTGTTACCATACAGAATAAGAAATCAAGTTAACTACCTGACTTGTAGTATGTTTTTTTGGTCCCAGTACCCTGGACTGCGGTGCACAGTGACAGGATGGCTACACACATGTACTTCACCATAAAAGAGGCAATTCTGGTGTCTCCATCTACCTCTGCCTGCAGAAATCTCTTCTTTTCCAGCTCTGCCTTCCTCTTTGGAGTGGACACAAGCAAAACTGAGCTACTCACAGGGGTACCAGTAATAATTACATTTTTCCTTCCTCTCCCACTCTGTATGAAGTAGAAAGAAGGGAGCCACTGGCATGTTTGCCTTATAAGCCTTTGCAATGCAGAGAAAGGACAGGTAGAAGCTTCTTTCAGGTTTTCCACACTTCCCACAAAAGGAAATAGCCATCAAGTGGCTATTTTGTTATGTTTTAATCCAAGTCACAACACAGAGTATTTGAGACAGGCAAAGCAGTAATACAAGATAAAATATAAGATAAAAATACAAAATCATCCACTTAAATTTTGGGTAAGGACAGTGAGAATAAAAAATCCCAGACAATTAGGTTAAGCAGAACAGTAACCTTTTTTGACAAAATCAGTTACTAAAAATTACTGTTTTTGTGCTCGTCACCAAAGTCTGCATATAAGCAAAGCAGAAAGGAAGACAGAACCGCCTATTTATTAGATATTAGGTCCGTTTTAGTTAGTTTTAGGCCTAGATATTAGTTTAGGCCTGTTAAGGGACATTGTATCATTAGGCAGTCGTCTTACAGTACAATATTATTAAATAATAAAGTGCCCACTGTTACTATTTATAGGTATGGACATACTCAAGACAGTTGTAAATAACAGGGAGCATTATAACTCTCACTACAGTATGCAACTTTTCTACCAAGCTGACAAATGCAGTAATATGGTGTATAATATTACATTTCTGAGATTATTGATGTTATAACTCAGGGGATAATAAAATTTTCTGCTCCTAAAGCTACAAGGGAATTTTTCCCTTTATTCTCCTACAATTATTTCAAAATGTGACCTTACGGCACAGCTACTAGCCTGAACAACAAGCACAAAAACCTCAATTCAGTTCTACCAGCTTCATTCATTTACCTCTCCACTTCTCCAGAGACTGTTCTTTCATGTTAGAAAAAGCAGCAATATTACATTACCATCTAGATTTTTCCCCCCCTCAAAAAAAGGTACAAAAAAATTCTTTTTCCTCCTAAAGTTTTATTTCTTTGCCCTGCTATTTAAGAATACACTAATGTGTATCCCCTTACTACACCAATGATTCCCCTTACTGAAAGTCAGTATCATTGCCAGTATTATTGTTGCCTTCTTCATTTGACTGTGGGGAAACAAAAAAATTATCTCACAAGAAAACCGAAAACGTTAATGTTTTCCACCTACACCAGAGAGCTAAGCATTTGGGATGGAAAAAAGAAGGAACATTAGCTGTAAGAGCAGTAACAAAGAAAAAAGAAAAAGTGACAGAAACATGCACAAAAACACCCTCAAAATTAAATTGGCTGCTTATTTCTAAGAGGAAGATTCCTTACCATGGGCATAAGCTTCCCCTGAAAGTGGGAGCAACCCAAAGGAAAACTAATTTCATAATGGACTTGATGCAGTTTTGAACATAGCACAGAATGTGAATTGTTGGCCTGGATGAAGGCCAGGCTCTTTCAAATCAAGTAGGTGCCTTCCAAACACATTTTCTAGATATCTAATGAATGGCACTTCAGCTTTAAGCGTCTAGGTTGCTACAGTTTTACAGAGAACAAATCCTTTAAGGTTAAAAGTAACAAAAAAACCCCATGCTTTTACCACCTGCAATTCTTGGATCTTATCCTAGAGCTGTACCAAAAGGAAAAAAAAATTAAAAAGGGAAAATACTCTTGCATATATAAGACTGTTAGTTGCTCTTCCATAGGATTTCACCATTGGAAAACTATGAGAAGAGCAGAAAAGCAGAACATAAGAAAATACTATGTGACAATATTTGAAAGTGACATCATTTGTACTCAATGTACTTCAGTGATTTTCATTTTTTAAGTGGTAGAAACACAGTATGCAAAGGAAGATGTGGCTGCTGGTTCTTCCACATTCCAGATGCTAGAAACAAGTACTTACAGCCTTTGCTAAATAATTCTTTAAAGCTTTTGATAAGATGTTATGAAATCTTTTTTTTTTTTTGTCACTGAACCCACATACTTTCTAACATACTTAAGAACACTTAATTTTGTTTCGTAACAGCAAAACTTTTAGATATGAGGCAGTTTCAAGTCTGCTTCCATCTGTTTCCATTGTAGTGCTCATGAACCTTGCGTGATCAATGACTCCATAGCTAGTCCGTGCATCACTAGATCAATCAAATCTAGTTTTTAGTAACCATGACTTTTTCCCAGTGGAGCGAAATACATGCAAAATCTCTTTGCGATTACTTGAGAAAACAGAGAAGAACCGTGTTCTTACCACATACAGTTGTTTCCAGAGCACAGCCCATTCCTGCAGCGTTGCAGTGACTTCGGTCACAACGGAATCTTCGAGTGGAACGACCGTTTCATATTGCCTAGACAGGACAGGGGGTGCAAAACAGTAAGAAAGGTGGCCCCGAAGAAGGGTGATGACAAAGCAATAGTGACATAGCAACCTAGAAAATCCCAAAATCCAGCTAGCTTTGTTAGCAGACAAATATTTTAAGAGCATCCTTGTCTGCTGCTATGCTGGAGGACGCAACACTGTGGAATCACATCAGCTGGTCCTCCATTATACTCCACAGAATCGGATTGTGTGAAGCACTTCTTAGTTTTATGTTCAATATTTGATTGCGTTCTAATAAAGGTCAAATAAAACACTTCTCATAAAAGATGCTAAATTAATTTGCCTGCAAAATGGGCAGTTTGCAGTTTGAATCTCTTCTCTCTGCACTACTCTAGCCCTTTTTTTCCTTCCAACATTTAACAACTTGGCTGATATTATCCAATTACCCCAAAGATCCCCCTCTACAAACCTTCCATATCCAGCAGAATATACTTTTAATAGTGGATATGAAGCCCAGGTAGGCTATCCAAGAGCCAGACAAGGAAGCCTTGAGCTCAAGGTTCTCCACAGCCTTTCAGAGCGGATCAAACTCTCTACTTCCATCATTCTTCAGTGCTGAGAGTGTGGTAACACTTATTTATATATAGTAACAACATTATATTATCTTGTTGTCAGTGCCTTGACTTGGCCTTTATGCTGAACGGCATTTCAGAAACAAATGCCAGATATCAAACCTATTTCAAGCTTCTGCCTTGTCAACATTTTTTTTTAAAAGGAACAAAAAAGGTAATATTTCTGAAACAGGGCATGCCAAAGCACTTTTCGGTATGTCCTTATGTAGTAGGACTGAATAAGCATTTAGGGATGAGCTATGTCAAGTGAGAGTCTCTGCAGCACATCCAGCACCACCAATGAAGGGCGCTGAGACCTTCCCTCGAGGCAGTGCAGCTCCCTTCCCTGCGCAGGCCGGCAGCTATTTTAAAATCCTATTTTAAAAGGAAGCTGCAGAGTCCCTCCCATGCGCCGTGTAAGCTGAGATTGTTTTAAGTTAAGATCCCCTTCTCTGGAGATCTTCAAACCTTGCCTGGATGCCGCCCTGTGCCCCGTGCTCTGGGTGTCCCTGCTGGAGCAGGGGGTTGGATTAAATGATCTATAGAGGTCCCTTCCAACCTCTGCCATTCTGTGATTTTGAAAGATTAGCCTTCAACAGAATGGTTGGACATAAAGAGACTTTATTACAAGACTAGAGGTAACCAATTAATTATCATGCTTTTCATTCTCACAACTCTGTACTTTCTCTATATTATTCCTGTCATATATGCTATATAATATACAAACATACTAATAATATGATAATGCCATCACACTGGGTCTGTGACTCAGATGTAGCCTCAATCGACATATTTATACTCTGTGAGCATATTAAATGCAGAGGCAGAATCTTCTACCAAACCACGATATCCAGAGGCAAAGGTGTCTTACATTTCATGTTTTAGCCTATTTGTATATCAGTCTTTCACACTCCTTTACGAAAACTGTTATCTCCTCTCCTAATTTGTATCCAAATATGCGAAACTAGTTGCCTTAAATTCTGAACCAACATCAAGTACTAGTATCTAGAGACTCCAGGAAACTCAAGGCTACCAGAAGGCATATTTTTCCCAAGGTATTTCGACAAATACTATTTAATTATTCTGTCTTCCACATTTATTTTGCTGCCACTAGGTCACAGGCTTAAATACTGCATTTAAGTCTCCCAGAGTAGCCCCGAGTCAGATGCTTTTGAAGCTTTCCAAAGTAACAGAGCTAACTTGTCAGTGACCCAGATCTGCTGTCCTTACACCTGCACCTCTAACCTACAGAATTTTGCCAAACAAAAACAAGCCCAAGTGAAGATTACAATTGATGCTTTTTAAGAAGGGCACCTCACATGCATCTTTGAAATTACATTTTTATGCACAAAAGTGAATGGAAGTAAAGAGAACTGTCTTTTCTTAGAGTGAAAAATAAACCCCAAAATTATGAATTTATAACAAAGTTATACAATGTAATATTTAGTTTTTAAAGTTTAAGCACAGAATCATCCACAACAAAAAACTACCAACAACCAAAACTACTCTAACAATTCCTGTCTCGTTGATACGAGTACTACAGTTTATTTAGGTGAAGGAAAAGCACTCACCCTCTGTTACTCACAATTGCCTTTTTCAAGTGAATATAGTTTGCAGGAAAAATCCCCTACAAAAAGAAAAAGCCCGTAAGTTAGAAAAATACATTTACAGACCTCAGCATTTACATTCTAAGCTAATTTAAACAATCAGCAACATTAAAAAAAACACCTATCACTGTCATGAAATAAGCTACTGCAATCAAAAACCGACATTCAACCTACAGTTGCTGCTGAGGATTTTAACACATCTTAGCGCAGGTGCACACCCTGAATCAATGGTACATCCTGAAAGATCACCACCTTCATGAGGAAGTTCTGCAAGTCTATTGAACAGAAGTATCACATGAAGACTCAAGCTGAATATTTTTGTTCTTATTCTCAGACGGTCCAAAAGCTTTCAGAAACTCTGCTCCATGAGAAGTATGACCCAATGCAAGAGTCACAGGTGAGGCAGCTGTGTCCAGTTAAGTGTTGTCACTAATTCTTCCCAGCTGCCTTGGAGTGGACGAGATTGAGACAAAAGAGAAGCCTCAAGTTTAACAACTTTTTCTCCTACTGCAAAGTTTGTGTGAATCTAATAATCTGTTAATCAGCAATAAAGGAGGAGAAATGCATAACAAGCAGAAGTGTGAAGAGACATGAGCAGCTAGTAAGAACAGCAGGAAGGAGGAATTATGAAGGGCAGCGACTCAAGATGAAGCAAGCAGGGCGCTACAAAAGCAACTATGAGGCAGTTCACAACACTGCCCCATATGTGGTTCCAAGCAAGGCCCTCTTCATGGAGCATGCTGTGTTTCACATACCTATGCCCTCATCACCTGATTCATGTCCAGACTTCGAATCAAGGAAAAAAATCATCTTTTTTTTTTTACTTGCATACCCTGGGATTTGGCTTATTCCTCTCTTCCCAGTTGTTCAAGCCTGCCAAGTATAGTGCTTTGTCTTTTCCTATTCCTGCATTAAATGGAGTCTAACCTTACCTGTGGTAGAGTTCTTGTGGGAAGAGACAACTAATTATTAATAAGCAATAGCTAATTTATAGCAAACTTTTCATACTATCCCAATAGGAATTTAAATAACATGATCCCAAGCCTTCAGAGAGAGCAAACTGAGCTGCAAGAATGGTAAAGCTGAAGTTCCAGCATCCATTCAAGAGCAGTGTGGTTAATATGCCAATTAAAAATTGAGTGTGAATTGTAAATCTTCAGAGCTTTACAATTTAGCATAAATTGAGAAGAAAGATTTTCATGGTGTGAGGGAGGGAAAAAATGAATAAACATAGATTATTCAGAAGGTTTGAAAAAACATCTTTCTTTGAGAGATATGACTGAAATTGAGGAGGAAAAAAACTATGAAACTAACTGGAAGGGCTTCATTGAAAGCTAAGAGTAAACATGCACCCTTCCAGTGACACAAAAATACGGAAAAGGAAGAACTGCTCCTTCTGTTTGCTTTTTTGGCTCAGTTCCAACTAATGAAGTCTCCTCCTGTGACTCTGTGCTGGTTACCTAAGAAACTACAGCAGGTTGGAGGAGCTCTCATATCAGAACTGGGGATGCACTCCAGCAGCAGATGCAACATCGGGCCCAGTAAAAGAGGAAATTTGTGTTGTTCTAGTGATTTAGACAGCAAAGCCTCTTCTCTGACATGAGGGTTAAAGAGGGAAAAGTGAGGATAGGTAAGAGTTAATAACTGCAACAGCAAAGCAAGAATCTGCCACTAAGTTAAGCAAATGTATTCTCACTTACCTTTACATTTGGCTTCTTAACCGAAACACCTCTGTACCAACCTAAAAACAGATAAAACACCCTACATTAAATTGTGGTATCACTTTGCACAGAAATGATCTGACTGAAAGCTATGCCCTTACTGAGATCATTTTTGGAAAAACAACAACACCTGTGCTTCACAAAGGTCTTTTTTTTTCATTTTTATTTATTTTTAACTCTTCAGTGAGGACAGGCCATTAGAAACCTGCAAAACTTTTATTTCTACAAGAAATAAAACCAGCTCAGTCTTCTTTGTTCTTGCAATCACTGGCTACTGTGGCAAGAAGATATTCAGCACTCATGCAGGAATCTGTACTGAGCATTTATCTTACGTGGTGCTACGTGACTCAAGGAGGAAAAAGACACAACCACACGTTTCTAACATTATCTGAACAAATGTAAAACCTTTGCACATGTTTCGTCTTGCATATGCATGAGAGACTGGAGAACAGACTTCAGTGTTTCATAAATCCAATCAATAACTGTGCTTCTCCTATCAAAGAGCAGGCCCGCACAGGGTAATTAGCAGAAGTTGCAAAGGCTACAAATTAAACCAAAGAGCCCAATTACTACTTTACACAGGTGAAACAGATTATGTTACTCCATACAAGGCTGCAACTCATCAGGATGAAGAAAAAAAGCACTGGAAGAGGCTCCATGGGAAAAGAGCCCAGGGGTTCCAGTTACAGGGGACAAGCCTGCCCTTCTGTGCCATAAGGTGTGCAAGGCTCCCTGGCATCCTCCCTGAAAATGCTTTTCTTTTAGGGATACTTTGCCTTGATGAATCACTGGCTTCAAGGATCTCATAATAAAAATTTAAAATTAATCAATGAAGTTCTGGCTGTGAAATAATGGGTAGTTTGGAAATAAGTTAACATAAATCAGAAATATCCACAATTTACTAGTCATTACTTAGATAATCTAACTAGTAAGAATTGGTGATTCCTTTACAGATAGCTAAAAATATTCTAAAACTGCTCAACCAAGTGAAGGATTTAGCGAGAAGCCGACACTGCTACACTTTTAAATGACTGAGCACTTTTGGAAAACAAATCACTTAATGGAATTAAAAAATATAGAGGGCCTACTAATGGAAAGCGGTGAGAACGAAGAGTGTATTGTCACACAGCTTTTCAAAATTAGGGAAAAATAGTTCTCCTTTTTGTATTTTACATGAATATTTTAAATTACACTGATTAAAAAAAAGCTATCATAAAACAAAAGAGAAAATGGTTACAAAGTTAACTAATAAGCAGTTAAGAAGTGCCAAGATTTAATACCACCTCTTTATTAATTCTCCCCCTTCTGTAGGGCCTGGCGGTGCAAGCGTTCCAGTATCTGCAACAACTAATGCCAGGATCCTTTCCAGAATTCTCCTTTACATAATCTGGATTCCTTTACAACATCCTGCCCACATGTGCCCCAACCGTGGAACAGTATCTTACAGAAAAGAGAGGGTACGTGATCATATAATTAAAGACTTTAGTAAAACGAATTCAGTCCACCCAATTAACAATAGGAGCTTTAAAAAAAATAAAAAGGAAAAAAAGAGCCATTTTCTAATTTCCTAGTAGAGGAGTTGAATATTGATGTGGCAGTCAACAGAAGCAAGCTGGCAATCTGCAGACCCCAACCCCCTGGTGAATCTGGAGGGGAGAGTCCTTTAACAGCTTTAAAGGAGCAGCTGGTTCCCTGCTTGTTCTTTTCTTTAGCTCTTATCTTACCTTCTTCTCTTTTCCTCTTTTCATTATCTTCTTTCTGTACAGCTCCCTCTCCCCATTTCTTTTCCGAGGCCTTTCATGGCATCACTTGACTCTTCTCCACCTTTTGTGGCCTTCTTCCCTCCCTGGCTTCTGCTTTCACTGCTCCTCTTCCCGCTACCCCTTCCAGCTCCATCAGTTAGGAGCTCCCCTCTAGAGCACATGCTCATCAGCAAGAAAGTACTAGAAGTCACAGGTGAGAGCATTTGAAATCATCTGCTTAATTGCTATTCTGCAGAGAACCCTAAATATAGCCCTAACAAGTCAAATTTCAAGTATACATAACATGCAACATAAAGTAGTTTTGTAAAAGCAGCCTGCATGGGGCGTCACAGGGATCGCTGACGGTATTTCTGTTTGTGCTAGGATGCTTTCACCTTCATTTCCATTCAAACATAAAACCTAGGGCAAAAAAAACACCATCCTTTACAGCTGCTTTCTTCAGTACTACCTGATGGTATTTGACCGCAAGCCAAGGCAAGCAAGTAGGCCTACTTACTGCTGGGCAAGTAACCCCTCAAAGAGCTGCAGGAAGAATTACTTCCATGATTAGAAAACTACGGAAAACCAAAAGGAAGAATACAACGCTTCGCCTGTTTTTGCTGCGCATTAGGAAGATGATTTACTTGTAACTTCTTCAAAAGACATTCTCTGCAGATAGAGGTCACACTTCAGGGCGCTTGCAATTCAGTACTGGAAGCTAAAACAAGTTTTACTCAGCAATGCATGCAAGAACAGCCTTCCCTTTGATCCCAGGGTTCGTTCAGCTAACGAGAACTAGGTTTGTGCTGCTCAGCTCCTCTGAACAAGCAAATCCTTGATCCAGGATCCTACAGGGCTTTTGAATAGCCAGGAAAAAAGTATTTAATCAACATCACATACCAAAGATTTGGTAAGTAACGTCTTCTTTAAAGATTTGTTCATATGGAAATCCATACTAATGGCAAAGTAGAGGCAACGGGATCTCAGAAAAGATATTGACCTGTTTTTTCAGAAAAGAAACAGAGCTCAAACATCCAGGTTAAGCTAATAAAACAACAAACAAAAAGAAAGATGACTCCACTCAGCTGCAGAAAAACAAAGGACATCAAAGGCCATTTAAAACTGTGACAAATAATATTCAGAGAAGACACTATGTAAATATTTACAGTTACTCCTAATTATAAACATTTCCTTAAAGAAAGCCCTGCTAGGAGAATCCACCCGAAGAGCCTGAACTCTCCTAGCCCTAGCAAAAATAATGGCCACACAAAGTCTGGTTGTATTAATTAAGCAAGTTGACTAGTTGAGTCCAAAGAATTGTGCCCACTTAAGACAAATCAAACTCTCAATCCCACTGAAAAGTGACATTTCCCTGAGGAGAAGGTGAATTCTACCCAAACAGCCAGCGATGGGACAGAAAATTAAAATGCCTCCAGGCAGTGGCTGCAGGGTCAGTATCACCACTCAGAGGTAGGAGAACATGTCCCACACAGTTTGAAGTTCCAAGCAAAAATAAAACACTTCTTTCCTATAGAAACAGTAGCAATATGGCAGAATATGGAACAGTTTTATGTACACAAATGTAAATCCATAATGAGGTTCCCATTCCTGAGGTTCCCATTCCTAAGGTCCCAAACACACTTAAAACGTTTATTACTATAAGTTCTACTAGAAATTTAGCAATCACATTTTGCATTATTTCTCTAAAGTCTTTATTATTTTACCCAGAACTTAAACTTCTTGTTTTCAGATCTCACATGTGATGAAAAATGAATCTAAGCGTAGCCTGCAGGGTTGATGGGCTGTGAGGATTTTTAATTTTAACAGGTTTTTGTTTTACTAATTGGGCAGCCTAAAAAGACTGATAGATAGCAGATAAAACCTTTTATCTGCTTTTATTTATCTCTTCCAAGAAAAATAAGCCAAAGAACAAAGACTTTGAAAAACTACTAGAAGCACCAATTTTGAAAGACCACTGCGAAGTTTTTAGCTCAAGTCTCTCAAAACAGAGATGCCAAAGAAAAAAAAATCACATTCAAATATAAACAAGGAAAACAGGCAATAGCAAATGATATAGTAAGGATCTGCAAATGAGCAAATGAAATAAAACTTATGTCTCCAGCTGTTTGCCAGAGGGAGACAACAAAGGGACACAAGGAAGTAGAGCCAGAGCCTGAAGTGACACCTCTGCTCCCGTAAGTTATGGACAATTTGGATGGGAACTTGACTCTACACTGCTTAACAACAATGTGCAAATTTCAGATTTTCAGATTTAGGGAAATCTGAGGTAAAAAGCAGCAGCAATTACGTTGTAAACTACCTGATCTTCAAAGCAAACATGGGCCAAAGGCCAAGGCTTTTCTGACAAACCACAATGGTCGTGGCCAAGCTTCTTCCATCATGCTCACGAGGCCAAGAAAGGCAAATGGCTCCACAGCTACTGTCTTAGTCTGACAGACTACTAAAAACTGTAACAGGTAGAAGTGATTTCCAAGCATTAAAAGAAATTTTCCATTTTGAAAAGTACAGAAAAAAAATGAAAGGCAAGTCCTTTTTTTTTTTTTTTGTTAAATAAGCACCACATGCAACCTCACTGTTTTTCTTCAGCTTTGTATCTTAAGTTTTCTGATTTTTAAATTCAAAGACATTTTAAAATCAAAGACATCCAAAGAGATTCTTTGGACATTCTTTGAATTCTTTCTTAAACACAAAGCTAATGTCTAAAGATATAAAGACATTAGCTTTGTGTTTAAGGAAAAAAATGTTTCGAAAAACACCTTTTAGCTACGAGCGCGCTATGTCAGATAGCTGCAGAAAATGAGATTTCTACCCAAAACCTAAACAAGGCCCCCCCAGAGTGATCTTACTTCTCTCAGTCTTTACCAACAACTTAAGAGCTTTTTGAGCACTGAATTTCTATTGCAAATATATCAAAATATTTTATTATTTCAAGGTAACTATTTCAGTGGATGACATTTAGTTATTACATTTAATGATCATTGAAACAGCTTGGTCCATGAGATAATTTGCACATGAAGAGTATTTTTTTAAACAAGAAAAACATAACAAAAAAAGAACCCTCTTAGCCACTTAATCTTACTTTAGATTTGCAAGACTTTTCTAGTACTATAAGTAACCTTTAAGTCTTACAGGAAAAAGTACTTTTTGCTGTATTACAAATAGCATAAGTCAGCTTTAAACATGTATGAAAAATACTTCTTTTTTCCTAGTTCCAAGTTCCTAGTGAAACTCTGTCCCTGCTGCAGCCTCTCCTTCCTCCTCCTCCTCCTGGTGCTCCAAGCACCAGCTCCAACACAGCACAGCTGCCCAGCCCCAGTTCAGGCTTGGACAAAACTGCTCACCTGCAAGAAAAAGCTGGGGAAAAGTCTGCAGGGAGAAGGGGAAAGAGGAAAAAAAATTACCAACAAAATTACTATCAGTAATAGAATAAAGATTGTGGAGACAGGGACCATCATAAGCTCAAGATTTCAACAAGAGAAATGCCGATTTGGAAACATGTAAAAATCCTAACAGAAAACAAATAGCAGGCAGCCTGTCAGTCAGTGCTCTAAGTACCAGCAGATTCCCTTCCAGGGCTCAGTGGAGGCCAACACTTTCCTCCTGACTGACAAGCACCTGGCCAAAAACTCCAGTCTCCTTGGATGCCTTACTGGGAGCCATGAGCACAGTACTGCTTAGCTAAAACTGTAATTTTGTTCATGTTAGACCAGAAATAATGCCTTTTACCTTCTCAGCTTTATATAATGGGCTTGCAGAGTCTCTTTGTGCACAGCTCCAGGTACTCAAAGTGCCCCAGAAAAGGGATGGCAATGGGGTTGTTTAGGGACCTGATGCTGAGACTGCTCCGTGCCAAGAGCACTCTGTTCCGAGCACGATGCCCCAGCAGTGCCAGGACTGGAGGAGGAGCAGATGATGCCCCGGCCCAGGCTGCCAACACCATGTCAGGGGGCAGCTTCGTGCCAGCAGAACTTCAGGAAGATGCTAATAACGCAGCTAGAGATGCCATAACAAAAGCAGACGAGGTAGAAAGGGAACCTAGCGTTTTGCCTTGGCCTTAGCCAAAGAAGCAAGTCAAGACACCGTTCCCGAGCTCCAAAAGGCTCATTTGAACAGCAAGGCAAGATTTTCCACAGTAGCTGTGAGGGCCTGAGAAATGTCAGTTCTGCTGCCATGCTCCACAAAAGGCAAAGGGGACAGGGGATATCTCACCAGGAACATCTTAGCGTAGGTCAGCATAGCTGGGAGGGAGTCAGTTTGGCCAAGGCGGCTCCAGGGCCGCTCCTGGCTCCAGGTGAAGCCTGCGCTGCTCCCACTGCAACAAAATCTGACAGAGAGGTTCCTCATTCCTGTCTAGATGCAAGCTGCGAGTAGAACAGGGTATAATCCTTCTGGGTGACAGCAAAACTAACAGAAACATTTTACAAAGGTGTTAAAACTTCAGACTGGCGAGAAAAATGACAAATAAAAAGGAAACAAGTATAAAATTCTAACAGAATGATTAAAAGCAAATGAAATGACAGCTGATGGGATGCACCAAGGAGTGGAAGGGGAGGGTCTCAAAAGCAACTCTATTGTTAGTGCAAAGAAGAACTCAGCCTCTCACTGTAAATTATATACTGCTTAAATGTATTTATGGACTCAACTTTCCCCTTCCTCTCCCCATTCCATCCCCAGAAGAAACCTTTGAAAGCTAAAAAAAAAAAAAAAAAAAAAAAAATTCACAGAAACCTGTGGAACTTCTGTACATCCCAAATACTGACAAGCTTTCACTCGGCCACACTTGCACTGCTGGAGACAATGGAAAGAAACTTTAATTACCACATGGATGGCTTAGGGATGTTCTGATCACACAACTGTGTGAGAAAAGAGGCTAGTGTAGAGTCCAGAATTTGCACATGCAAGGCAGTACTCCAACCGGTGCTCCAGCCTTCAGCTACGTGTTTCTCCTCTTCTCTGAATACACAGGGCCTCAAGCCAGTAAAGGTACTGAAGTTGTAGCATTTTTAATCTAAAGCAAATCGCTCCCCAGCAACAGAAATAAGCAGCCAAGATGCTCTTTCCGCACTTGCTCAGAACACCACCTCTTGCAGCCACACTTGCTGAGAACTGGTTACACCAGTGTCTGTCAGGTCATGTGTCAACAAGGAAAGAAGCTACTTTGTCATCTAAACGTGGGAAGAAAAATCCACAGAGGCTTTTTCTTCTACCCTTTCTGCCTGTATCAGTCAAGTTATTGCAATACCTCCCCATCAGGTTAATGTCGGCGTGTCAGTTCAAAGGAGGATACTCATCTTGCAAAGCTATCAGTGACAGGAAAGAGCCATGACTCAAGATAGGTGTTTTTTGAGATATCTAGTCAGCATACACACTTCAAACACTAAGTACACTCAAGCCATGCATCTTGAGCCCAGAAAGCTCTGCCCTTTGCATCTATTGGTGGCACAATATAATCATTCCCTTTGTCTTCCTCCACGCATGGCAAGTAAAGCAGAGATCACCACTTACTATTTCAACCCTCTCCCAGTGGCAGGGTCATCATAGGAAGGACTCAGAGCGACAGGGAGAGGAAAGCTGTGAAAGGCACCCGTGCATATGGCTGACATCCTGAAGAATATTCCTTACCAGCGGGAATCCCTTTGAGTGAAGCCCCTGGGGTGCCAATTCATGCAGACTAACTATCAAACAACTGCCCTCGTAGCGTCACATGCTTGAGCGATAGCGTAATGTTAGATGGACTTCTTGGGAGCTTCACAGGAAAGGCAGAGTTTAACCCCTGGGTTTGAAATGTGTCATGTTGAATTACTGGGGCAAGGGGCAGTGAAGGGGCAGATTTAGACAGGCTCAGAAAATAACAGTTCAGAATTCTGTAGCCAGGTTTGCAAAGCACAGAGCAACAAGGCACACAAGTGACTGAAATTCAAAAGTTCCCACTTATGGTACATGCATAAAAACCATACTTTCAAAATACAAAAATATTTCCGTAAGCATTTTAAAAAAATGTAGACCACCACAATAAAAAGATTTATTAATATCAATTGACAGACATATTTTTTAGTCTTAAAGAGAAGAATTCAAAAGCTTAATTCCTTAATTGCATATATCTATACACACACACACCCTCCTACTCCGCACATATGAAATATAGCTGCAAGGGTACTTAGGAGAATTTGGTATAGAAAAAGCCTTACTCTCTGATGAATGTGCTCTAAAAATAGTAACTGTTTTTTATGCCAGTCACTCCAAACCAGCACTTTCTGTAATAGCTATTAACTCCTTATGATTAAAAGTAAGTATGTTCAGAAGTACACTAGTATTTTAATTTTGTCAGCATGGATTCTTCAGTGAGGCTCAGAAATCACTGAAAGTCCCTAGAAGGCTTCTGTTTACATGAGCTCTGTCTGTCCCTGCCACAGAGAATTGTGCCCACTCTGTCTCAAAAAGCAAAGCTGAAATGATTGATCTCCTGCTGACACTCACGGCCACCCTTATTTCTGTGGGTTAACATTAATTTATCCGGTCTGTTCAGACAAGAGAAAACCCAAGCAAATAATGCAGAGGTTGAAGAAAAAGTCACATTTCATTCTAATTTTGCAGGGCAAACCAAGTACTGTGGTAAACAACCACTTACACCTGAATGCTTGAACATTTTTTTTCCTTTTAATAAGCTACTTTGCATGCATTGTATGCTTCTTTGCATAATGCACATGCAAAAGTACAGACCACCTGAATATTTAGCATACCATGTTGTGGAGTTCCGAAAGCTGTTATCAAAATTAATACGTTTTTCAGCATCATAGCTCTTACTGCTAAAAACCCTGCAAACAGTGACAGGATAGAGGGAATTTGCCCGCTTTCCCTTCTGCAGAAACACCGTCCTCCAGCCAGAAAAATTCTTTTCTTAGAGTCTCCTTTGAAAATAAAAGGACCAAAGCTTTCAACAACAGACATAGTTCTTCCTATGCTAAAATTAACTCTTTCTTACTAATTCATCAGGCCTGGTAGCATGACTACAAGCAACACTTAGTGCTGGGCCAAAGCTGAACTATTTTGCGTGTTGTAATGAGATATGTTGTTCTTACAACACCACAGGCCTCTCTGCAGATGAAAGAGCACCACTGAACCACAAAACACTCATTCAAGAGAAAATGTATATATGTACCTAAAAGGGGATCTGATCAATGTACACAAATACCTCAAGGGAGGGAGGAGAATGAGGCCAGCCTCTTTTCGGTGGAGGCCACTGATAGAACTAGAAGAAACGTCCACAAACTCGAGCACCAAAAGCTCCACAGGAACTTATGGAAAAATTCCTTAGCAAGGTGACAGAGCCCTGGAACAGGCTGCCCAGAGAGGTTGCAGAGTCTCCTTCTCTGGAGATCTTCAAAACCCGCTTGGATGCTGCCCTGTGGCACCTGCTCTGGGTGACCCTGCGTGGGCAGAGGGGTTGGACTAGATGATCTCTAAAGGTCCCTTCCAACCTTAAGGATTCTATGATTCTATGTATATGAAGCTTTAATACTGTCCTAGAAAAAAAAAACTCATGTGTGAGATCACTTCTTTGTTAAGGAGTAAGCCAGCAAACAACATCTCTGAATACCACAGAAAATCATTAGGAAGAATAGATAGTTTAGGGAGTGCGAAACAAAGTCTTCAAGTATGCAGAAGGTTTCTGCAGCAAAATTTATGTTCGTTTTCCATCTTCAACATTAACTAGAACACAAAACTAAACCTACAGCTTTACAGAATCAAGCTGGAACTCTGTTTTGAAAATACGAAGTTTAAATTCATTCTTTTAACCTTTCAGGACTAAGGTTACACTATTCCAATTCAAACGCTATAGTGAAATGTGCTCTCATACTGGACCTTGTTAACCTGCTTCTCAAAAGTATTGCAAATATGTTTCACAGCACTTGCTTACTTTGAACATCAGGATGAAAATAATTATCCTTAAATTTTAAATATATCAACTTCAATCAGCCTAATCACATGAATAAAATGAAAGACCAGGACAATCAGTCTATTCACAAAGAGCCCTCTCCAACCACCTAAGAAGAGCAGTTATACTACTTACAATAACCTTTTCCTCTAGGTATAGGAACACAGGAATATAAATACAAAGCAATCCTCTCTAAACCAGCATTCTTTCCCCTCACCAGTTTGGTCCCAAATCATCTGCTACTGTATTTCATAAATAATATTTTTCATACGTTCAGATATTTCTAAAAATAAACATTCATAAATTGAATAGAAATACATAAAGAAAATAGTGAGAAAACATAGTTAAAAAAAATCAAGACACTGACTCTACACTTAAAATGATGAAAATTCACTGTAAGACCCAATTCCAATACAACAATCAGGTCAGGGTTCGGCATTTGCTAGACAGATGGTTAACTTAAAACACACTGACCCCCTATCAGACTGGATTAGTGCCAACAGCACTCAGCCTTTCCTACAGAAAGTGGGTCAGATTAGGTCTTATCCAAGTGCTTTGATTTGATGCATCATGACTCCAAAACAACTTATTAAAACTGCTATGTTAAAGTATTTGCATAAGTTTATAGGGAAAACAGGATTCTCTTTGGGCATCACACTTACCTTCACATTTTTCCAGAATCTGGACAGTTTCACCTAGTTCCAGGACTAAACCTTGCGGTACGGCTCCTCTGAAGCTGCATATCACTAAAGGGTGGAGAGAAAAAAAAAAAAAAAAAAAAAAAAAAAAAAAAAAAAAAAAAAAAAAAAAAAAAAAAAAAAAAAAAAAAAAAAGAGAGAGAAAGACACATGAGGGATGAATCTTTACGTGATTTTTTTTTCTTCTAACCATGGCACGTTAGCTCATTCCTTACAAAAATAGCAATTACATAGCTCCCCAGAAAACCTGTCAGTCAAGTCTTCCTTATCAGAAACGTGCATTTTAGCCCATATCACAAGTTAAGCTCAGCAGCAGCATTAAAGGCTAGCTTTTCTAAAAGATTTTTGAATTAAGCAAGGCTTGTAATTATTTTAATCACTAACCCCAAATGAACTCATTGGGTAAATGAAGATTTCTTACTCTCTTACAACTCAACAGAACAGACTGCTCTGGCTTAACAGGAGGTCAAGAATTTTATTCTTGAGCTTTAAACAATATAATAAGGAGTCGTCAGCAGGAATCAAGTTTTCTTCACTCTGTGGAACTGGTATATTGCAAAAATCTTAACTGTGATGTATGACAGCATCTGGACTTTCATAAATACAGAACAACCAAGATGGCATTCATCTTAAATACCACTTTTCCATAAATCATCCAATGAAAAAACATGAACACTAGTTTTAAAAGGATTACACATCAAACTCCAAACAAACTTAACTTTGTAATAATGTATAACAATATATTCTTTAGCCAAAACAATGTTTATTGACATACAATAGGGGCACAGCTAAGGATAGATACTGGAAGCATGTCGAAACAACGTATAAATTAGAAATAAGGTTTCTCAGTTTTTTTTTCCACGTCTTACATTTCTCGCCAGCAATGTTTAAACACCTCATTCAGACACAGCTTTAATGCAATCATCCGAGCACCTTGCTCTAAATAACAACATACAAACAAGGAGCGCTCAGTGCTCCCTCTATTTTCCCTACATAGTGGAATCCCAAGAGTTGAAACAGTGACCTCCAGTGGGCACCACCCTTAGTTTTTTTCCTAATAGAAAGCGAACAAGTCCCACTAAACGTAGATACCTAAGCTGTGGTTGCAACTCTCCCACGACAGACCTGCATTTCAGGTCCTCCTAAAGAACCTTCTCCTTGTCAGAGCCACTGAAGTTCAGGAAAGTTTCAGCTTGGCTCTCAAGCAAGGGGACAAGAAAGAGCAAGCTACCGTTGGCAAACACTCACATAAAGGACAGTGACAGGAGGAAGAACATGGATCAAGATCCAAACAGAACGAAAGAGTGTCACATTTTTGTTCTTCACAGCAAAGCCCGCTGCAGAGTGTTTTAACTAAGGGGAGGAAGTAGAGATCCCATCAACAGACCTTAACTGTTCTCTGGGCTCTTAGGGCCCAACAACTGTTACATGTGACAGGATAAACAAAAAAATTTTTTAGATTGGAGTAACATAGAATAAATAATAAAAAAAAAAATAGTGCAAGCAGTAGCTTGTCAGGCTACTGGATTCAGTTTTCACTCATGAAAGCAAGTTATATTTTTTTAATCTAATCATATAGATGCATATGGAAAATATGGAACAATTCAACCATTCCGGAAAAAAATGATTACAGAGAAGATTCTGCTAAGTGACTTGTGCCTTCCTGCAGAGATATTCTTTATAGCAATATGGTCATCTACAGACTCCTCATCAATCAACAGGCCTCAACTCTTTCTTACAAGATTCATCTCAAGTCACCACAGAGTGAAGTCGTAATCTATCATCAAAATAGGCCTAACCTCCACCCTGCAGTGAACGACGTGAAGGATCTCGCTTGGATCGCGAGCCAGACTGGTATAATGTTCACCAACTGGTTTCAACTATTAATCCCCTCCCCCTTGTTCAGTTTTATAAGAACACCATAGTTCACTCCTACGAAAGTTCATTTTGGCCAGCTAATGAAACGCCATCCTGCTAAGGAGGAGAGCTCTGAGGCTGCAGCAGGTATCACGTATGGGAGCTCCCTGAACTGCGCTGCTTGAACTGCACCCAAGGAGTCCAAAGCAAAACCCAGCCACCTCCACACACATGCAAATTGTTACTAGGAAAGAAAAGTCACTACCCCACAAACATACTCACACAGGCAGGCAATTCTGTGACAGCAGGAAGGGAACAGGGATATCACATGTGAGAAGAGAGAAAGTTGGAATCATAGTTTGGAAAGCCGGAGTTAGAGCTGAGGAAGACAGACGGAAAAGCGTAAAAGCGTCTGCCCAAGAAATATGCCCTGACATTGTATAAGCAGCTGCATAAAGTAAGTCACCAACAGTGAAAGAAATCGTCCTAAAGAACAGGCTTAAAGGGCACAGGAACACACATGCTATCTTGGGAAACAGTCAGTAACGTCCCTAAAAATCACCAAGGAAAACAGGCCTAAGGCCTAACCTCACATACAAGATGATGGGTGCTCAACTGGCTATTGGCACATTGAGTGAAAAGCTGGAGTTTTATGAATGGGCCTTGTCACAAGCACAACTTCACTCTCTCACCAATTTCTTCATATTCTGGTTAATAATTCATCATTTAAAAGCCGCTCCACAGGCCGTGGCATCTCCTGTGTCACTTCTTTCCACACCTTTTCTGCTGCTTTAAGCTTTGAGGTTGAGGTGCTGACACCTGCCAGTCACATGGAGGAGGTGACCAAGGAACAAGCGTTAATCATTCCTGCCAGCATAAAAAGCAGGGTAGTGTCACACACAACAGCAGGGGAGGTCAGAGCCTTTCAAGGCGCTCCTTCCACATGGTGCATCGCCTGCCCGCAAAGCTCCGCGTGAGACGCTGGGGCTGCCAAAGGATCACCCAAGTTCAAAAGCAAACAGGACAAACGGCCTCCTATGGCCTAACCTCCCAACCTAGGCCCACCTCGTTCTCAACTCTTTCTAAGATCATTTTTTTAAAACTGGTTCACATTTTTTCCCCTAAATATCAGGAAAAGACAAGAGGAAAAATAAGAAAATGACAGACCGCTGTCTGGCACAGGATACCCATGTAAAAAGTCATGCAGAATTTAGCTGCTTAATCCCCCCGCCAAAAACAAGTTTTCTTAATATATAAAATTCCTTTCCAGCACAGTGATACGTATATATGTGCTTTTTTTGTATCTTCTATTTTGCTTTCAACCTATTTCTGTACATTGAAGCTTATAAAAGTATTTTAACATTGCATAATGTATTATTTACAGCAATAAACAGAATTTCAGCCCACCACCAGCCAATACTTATCTATGCAAAAGACCTATTTTACCATCCTTTCTCTCTCTGCCTTCCATGATACACTAATGCAAATTCTATGTATTGAAATGAAGAGAAATAAATTCGGTTCAAGAAATTTCCAGGATCTCCTCATGCTCTTTTCTCTCTCCAGATTTAAATTATATTTCTCTAACCACAGCTAGGTTTTGTTATTATTTGAATCTTATTTCCCAAGTTCTCCCTGGTGCTGCTAGAACACATCCAACAGGCTGAACTACATTTTGTTATTCTTTACAAATCTTGTCCTCATCAACACTTTGCCATTTAATTTTCATAGTTGCTCTGTACTACAATCAACTTGCAGTTACTCAGGCTATGTATTAATCATGTCCTAAGTATGTCTTCAGACAAATTAATTCCAGAAGCAATGACAAGGGACAGGAGCAGCGGAACTGCTTTTGTAACATCCTCTACCCCAATTAATTAGCTCTGTACCTTATCAATTGATTAATCTGCATAGACACCAAATTTTGTTTTGCACTACAAGTTTTAAAGTTCTCCTGCGCTTTGTACTTACACCTCTAACACAACATCTAAGTGTTCTGTAGGGATGTTCATCATTGATTAAATACATACATGCATCATATATCTTAATAATGGATCTCTGACTTAAGAGTATGAGTTTTTGTTTTGCTTTTAAAGGTTGAAACAAAGATGTCGCACGCAACAGACTGGCAAAGTAAGCAAGCTTTTTTCCTCTGATGTAACAGTAAATTAAAAAGAAAATGAATGTAAATTAAAAAGAAAGTCAAAAAACACTCGAGGCAAATCAAGCAGACTGAATGGATTTTTCTAAAAAGATTATATGAAATGTATAGCAGTAAGAGTTACCTGAATTCCTGACCTGCTTCTGTAGCTCTTATAGTTTATTTCCAAACGCTGAAAAGAGTTACAAAGCACTACTTTGTACATGATATTTCAACAAAACACTACTATAATTTCTTAAATAGTCTACACTGCAAGATGGCACACTTTTCATACTAAACCATTTGTTAACAAGCAGTCTAGGTCAATCTTGCAACTGATTTATTAAAATATATTGATCTTTAATGAAAATAATGTAAATTACACCAGATTATGCATCTTTTCCTAAAATGTTTTTTTCTCCCTACAATAATTTACCTATTAAGAAAGCCTAACCCCTCCAAGCACACAGTGTTCCCTACCAGCTGAGTGAGATGATCATGTTTTTACTCCCTGTTCCTCCACGACAATAAAGGCTCCAGGCAACTAACTTTAGAGCCGTTCTCCTGAAGATGGCTCTAAATCCAGTTTCTTTTCCCTGACAGGGGCCAAAAGGAGTGATGAAGGAAGAGGGAAAGGAATCTACAATTATTCCATTAATTTGTAGATCAGCACTTCCTAACTCAAGAGATTTTATGATTACTCTACAAATTACATTAAATGGCTCTCTACATTTTTTCCTGTGTGCATCCATCCAAATGTTTTTGAACTCCAGCAATTTTTAACATACACAACATGCCCAGAACCCACATTTCACTTATGTACCATGCAGAAAAGTCTTGCTTGGTGTTCTTTTTATTCTAAATATACTAAAAGAGGAGCAATCAAACAATTTCTGCTCTTCTAGTCCACATCACTCACAGTTTTATAATCCTACCAGCTATCTTTCCCTATCAACTTCTTTTCTAGGAAAAATGAGTGAGATGTTAATTCTCTGTATTTATACATGGCAGAAAGGAAGAGGCCTTTAAGCTTCAGCAATATGATAGCAGAGGAAAGAAAATCAATACAAACTACCCCACTGAAGAAGATGCCCAACTTTTAAGACTTAGCTTGATGGAATCATTCCTCACAGATGGAAAACTGTGGGCCTAACCATTCAAAAGGGCACAAAGCACTTTCCAGAGAACCCTTCCCAACATTTTCACTGCAAAATTAATGGCTGATATAATTCAATTTTAGTGGAACTGCTTAATGAAAGCTGGCAGAGCATTTTGATGATATGCAACAAGAGGAAGAACCACAGGGAAGTCGACGTGGAAGTCTCTTCACCTCCACAGTGCATACTGCAAGTATTAAATGTTTAATTATGGGTGGAGATTTCAGTTATTAGCCAAAAATGACTTTGAGACACACAAATTAATTTGCAAGTTCATGTCACACTCAGAAGGTACATTTCAAAAAAAAAAAAAAAGGAACAAAAATGAGACCCAGAACTTCTAAAACATCCTACTGTTTAAGCAAGACGGACAATATAAAGAACTAATGTATGAAGGAGAAGAAGATATATCCAATTACACTCTAAAAAAACCCATCAACCCAAGTAAAGCAACACGCCTTTTTTGTAGCAAGGGCAACTTCTTACACAGTCTACTGGTGCCACACCACACAGAACAGGGCTCTAATCCGATTGGAACGGCCAGGCACTAATGTAATACACACACACACAAAAAAAAGATTATCAAAAGCTGATTAAAAGCCATCCAGACATTACAATCGGAGAGCAGGGATTAAATAAAAGACATGATTTAAAAGAGCGCTAAAGAATCTCCCGACATTATTAATGGTCTTTATGAACTTTTCTGCAAAATCTTGCAAGAGAAAATACACTGTGGAATGCAAAGTGATCCGCTAGCTGCCTTACGTTTGTGTGCATTACCAAAACGATGCTACAATTAAGTGCAAGTATTTGTGGCTGGCCAGGGCGCACCGGCAGTTGCTAGGCAGCATCTGCTCCTGTCAAGGATGCTCCTCTCTTTTTGCACTGGCGAAGCTCCGCCAGGAATGCTGCCACCGATGGATTATTGCAAGGCAGCTTACTGCCATCACATGGCATCTGCGAAGGGCTCCGGCGGCTGCCTAGCAACACCGCCTCTTTCTCCTGAGTCATAGCAGCACCACGAAAATATTCGTGTAAAAAAGGAAACAGATGCCTGGGAAGAAAGGTGATCGTTCACTCCCAAGGTGAATTATTGCCAACATCCTTCCCCACCCCTCCACGATAAAAATAGAAATGAGGCTCAAAAACCATGAGCTATTTAAAAAGTTCTGCACAACCAGGTGACAAGAGGTAGAACTGAGAACAACAGACCTGGGGCCCAAAGCACTGTCCACTTTCTCAGCTCTACGAGGGAGCTCATTTTGAACTTCCAGCTTGGCAGGCACCAGTCCCAGAATTACTCATCCACTTCCTGCAAATCTATAGTCAATCCCATTCCTACAGTGACCACAGTGACCGCCGTGTTCCTCGGTGTTGAGTTCTACAGTCTACAAAGAGGAGCCAGGAAAGCACTCTCCTATTAAACACCAGGAGATAAAACAAGAAAAACAATCAAGTTGTGACTACTCCAATGGATGGAGATCTCTCCAGGCAACTTTTTAATCACACATATTGTGGAAAGGAATTTCCCAGACGGTGATTTGCCAACACTGCATTTACTATTATGCTGCAAGATGTGGACTTTCAGTCCCATTGCCTATCTGCTTAAATTCAGCGTGCTGAAGTCATCTTGGCATCTATCGTCAATCCAAGCCCCTCATTCCCCATCAAAAGGGCAGATTTATAAGACTATTTGTCAGTACCCCAGTTTCTGCATCTTAACTAAAAACTCCATATTCACCCGCACTTTACTCTACACTGGCTGCCACATAAGAACTTTTCGTGGAACCCAAATATAATTCACAAGATCCTAAGAAACCTTTCAACTCTCACACAGCAACTTTGACTTTTTTGGTCTACTATTTGCTAGTAAAATGACATAATAAAATACCCACTTGATGATGACATCAGAGATGCTTTCCTCACTAGGTCTTTTCCTTCTTCTAATCTTAAGCAAACGTACATTACTGCTATCACCATCATCAGAAATATTGGTAAAATACTCTCCTTGTCTTATTGCATTCCCTATCCAAGTTGGAGGGGGGGGGAAATCACCACTTTTTTTTTTTTAATAACAGAACAAAAATACTGTCTGGGAATGGTGAGCTGAAGTGCAGGCTCTCCAGAATGGAGAAAGGAAAAAAAAAAGAAGCAAATACCCAAGTTATAGCTTTTGATGAAAAAAAGTTAAAGAAGCCAATTCTTCATCTCCAGAGACAAAAGCAGCTGTTTCTGCAAGACCTCTTCCTTCAAAAAGAATCTGCCTTGGGGTAAAAACCTTTTGACCATAAAAATAACCAACTACTAATCAGGGAAAAAAAATGAAAACCAGTAGAGTAACTTTGTGCAGAATTCCTATCAGCTGCTTGGCATACTCAGAAAGGCTGAAACAAATGCAGCAAGTGGTCAAAGCAGAGCGCTGCACACGCAGTGCACACGACAGAGCAGCGAGGCAGCGCTATGGAGAGCACCAGAACGAGCCCTCTGAGATCTCAGGCCGGCTCTTCTCAGTACTGAAAAATCAAGCAGTCGGTGTCTCAGTGACGGCCAGTCTTTGGCCAAATCACACACACAGCAGGTGAATCTCCTGCTTGCAAGGCCAGGGACACCGGCAGCTCCATTCCGTGGCTGTGCATACATGCAAATAACAGAACAAAAGCACCGCATGGAAACGCTGATCCATGATGCAGTGAAATTTGACTGTGGCCTGTTTGGTTCATCAACAATTTAGTTACCAACCATTACAGCCCACAGGCATTTGGGGGGGGGGGGAAGGGGAGGGAAGCATCACCCATCTTTTAATAAAGTTTGTTTTACAACAATCCTTACCTTTTTGGATCATCTACCCCATGTTGACTGACGCTTTCTCTCTCAAGCACATGCTCTCTCTACATTTCTACTAACTTGCATATACATAACAAGCACAGGTGAAGTTGGCGACTTCGCACTGACATTTCCATTAGCCATTTTTCTCTAAAAAGGCAATCATCCGCACATTTGAATTATCCGTCCCCCCAGACCTAAACCCTGTTACTACAGCCATACAGACCAGCTCCCCATATAGACTATTTAATAGTCTTTGAAATAGTCCCATATAGAACTTGCTGAAGTAGAACAGCCTTTCCAGCAGGACACAACCCAGCATGAAAACAGGTCAGGAAAAAGTTATGTATTTTCTTCAGTTGGCTCCTGTTTAACCACACATTCTGCTAGGTTTCACTGACAGTTACGCAAGGGTTCACTCACCAAGACCCAAAAACTGACAGGGCAGACATCCCAAATTAACAGCTGGCATGAAAAGCTCATTCTAAACATATTTATAGGAAAAAGAGTGTCCCCTGCTGTTCAAAGATACAGGAGCAGGAGCTTTCTCCAAGAGCAAGCCATCTGCCAAAGCACACTTCAGTGAACTCTAGCATGCCGAGTACTCAAGGACACCACTAGAAGCCTTTATGTTCAAAACAAATCAAGCCTCCCCCCACAACAACCCAGTGCCAACACTGCAGTGTAGTTAGGCCCTCGGCTTCCCCAAGCTGCATCCAGACAGAGCTCTGGGAAACAGAGCAATGCAGGGAGTGGAGTGACCCACTTTTCACCACCACTTGTTGTAGCTTAAGGCTTAGTATCCAGAAAGCATCAAGAGGGGGAGTCAAGCAGAAGAGGGGGAAGTTTCACCTTCGTGGGAAGCAACCGCCTCCCAACTATATTGCAAGGCACGTAGGCTGCTCAGACCCACAGCGGCCTTCCCAGAGCCTCCAGTAAGTTTGGACTAAAGACTCTTTGTTTAACCCACACTGAAACGTGTCTATGAGCAAAGAGTTATAGCCACATAAAGCTCAAAGGGAGCTTTCAGGATCTCACCAGAAAACTGCTTTAGACCATTTCAACCTCTGAGAACTCAAATGGATATTTCGAATCCCTACCTTGACAGTCAGTGAGCATACAGAGTTTGATACAAGACATGAAGAAATAAGATATAGTGATATTAAGGCTGATCCAAAACTTACAAATACGCTAAAATCATCATCAGTTAAAACTGGTTTTGAATGATGCTACTGTGTGCTTCTCTTTGCTTCTTCCTCATTGAATATCACAATAAAAGATATTAGGCTTCATTCAAGTACACAAACATTTCTTTGAAGCATGAGAAAATGCTGCATCAGAATTCCTGAGACGAATATCTTTCCATGACTTTCCAATCTAAGATCAATGTTTTCACATTCCTATCTGAACAGAGCTCCCATTTCTCCAAAGAACAAATCCATTAACTGTGCATGGCCACTGACGAGACTAACTGTTGGGGGGCACCAGGCAGTTACAGTCCTTCTGTAGCAGAATGATGCTCTAAATAACTGTTTAACATATTAATTGGAAAAGCTAGTGTATTTATGTCACAAGGCATATGAAGAGGGGGGGAAATACTCTTCCTCATCCTCAGGGATTACCTTATTACGTGTTTTTAAATGCCACCAAGTATGTGGTAAAGAATTTTCTAGAAGATCACAGGCTCTGGCAACAGCGCTTCTATATTTCCCTGGTGTTTATCTTGGGCTCATAAGATGTCTCCGGTTTTCTAAATATAGGATTATTGAATAGAAAGGCTTTGTTTGCAAGATACTGCGACTCGAGTCCAGCTGAGCGATGCCACTGACTGCAGAAAGGGAAGAACTAACAAATGCTACATTCAGGAGGATTAATAGAAACACCAAGTTTGCGCTCTCCTCCAACACAAAACGACTAATCACAACCAGCACTGCCCCTTCCTTCCCCCCTCTCCATTTGCTACATCTTACATTGCTCAGAAGAGAAACCCACTTCCAATTTTCCCCACTAATTTCACTCTGAATAATCCCCCTTCCCGTCCCACAGCCTTGGTGATGAATTGAAATCCAAGCATACAAAGAAATGCCAAACGAGCACCTACATGTTCTGAGAACAACTCAGATCATTTAAGGCATATTGGCATTTCAGCTGTAATTAATACTTGCCACATTAACAAAAGAAAACAAAGGAAGTTGCTCCTCGAGTAACCATGACAAGCTTACTTTCCTACCAATGCAGGTTCGTGTCCCACTCGTCCTTTTTCATCCCATAATGAGTCTAGCAGTTCCACCAGACAGACCTTCAGCCCTCCTCTATGCCAGGCACGTCTCCAGAGCCCTCTCCTGCTCTCTCTGTGCTCACATCAGCAGCTTCCCCTCACAGTGCCCAGGCTGGGAAGGTCTGATAGAGCCTTATTGTCCACAATTGCGCACGTCCCTCCATCTGCATTTCCAGCCACACAGGCTCTGGTTCTTTCTTCCCTACCCCGGCAGCAACTTTCATGGAAGAGGTGGGGAATAAAGATCGCTGACTCTCATCATGAGACGTGGCTCCCTGCTGGGTGAGAGGCACTGTTAGGTGAGGAGAGAAGCCTGAAGGACACTCAAGGGTTGTCACCCTTAGGAAACCAAGCTAAAAATAAAAGCCATTTTGCTTTGCAGATAGGACTGATGGGGGAAAAAAAAAAAATCACTTTCTCATCATACCCACCGGCAATCCCCTTGAAATCACAAAGGTCTTGATGCATAATACAGCATAACTACAAATAAATAGAGGACAAATTCTTTTAAAATTTTCCAAGGATTGAGAGTAAAAAGTCATGTTCCAATACTACCGCTTCTACTCAAACCTCACTCCTCATATAAACCACTTCATAAACTTCTCAACATAGACACCCCCCTGCTTGCCTTTGCACACAATGTAAAAAGCTGTTGCTCAACTTCACTGCTGTGTATTTAGGAATCTTTGGCTTGTTTCTACTGTAAATATAATTGCAGACAATTGATGCCTGTCTAACCTTGAACAAGTCATCTACTCTAATCCTCATCCAGCTTCTCGGACGAGGTATTCACAAGAGTGGCCACACTCTCAGTTGCTCTGTTCCAGGATAAATAAGCTCAACCATCCCAACCTCTGCTCACAAAATTAGGTCTAATCTCCAAGTCAGCAACAGTGGAATTGTAAATTTACACTACACAAACTAAAACGGCCTACTGCTTCGAGACCTCACTAAGCTTTCCTGGCCATACTCAAAGTCAGATACATCTTCGGAGACACTCTCTTCCAGAGACATTTTACAGTGTGATTCACTCTTCATTCAGTCACACAATGCATATATATTTCCTCAGTCACCACTGACTGACCATTTCCTCTGTTAATGAAGTCTAAAGGTTAAAAATGTGCCTTTAAGGGCAAGATCGCTAATGGCATCAAGAATTACTCCAACGCACCGATCATCTCCTTTTCCTGACTAATGAGCATATCCCGGAGTATTGCCACCAGCTCTCAACACGGTATTGCCTAGACATCTCCCAGGCGCATCCCTCCATACAGATCTGCTCCCGAGACAGATCCCTGAAGAATCTCCTTAGTCACCTCCCTCCTGCTGCCAGACAATTATAGTTCCTGGCGGTAAACACATGGAAGATAAAGCATTATAATACATATCCTGTAATGCAGAACACAACTGTAATGATTTACATTGCTTCCAGGACAAATGAATATGCAGATTTTCCTAGTTTGGGGGAGGGATTTTTCCCATCTCTCTGGAACTTCACATTTTAAACACATAGTTTAAACTTCTTCAGTGAAGCAGAAAAACAGCTGTATCAATCATCTCAAACTCCCTCATTTATCAGAGGCCTTCTAGAGAAGCCTGTTAGAACAGAACATTAAAGTCTTAGGGAGAAACATTTTCTAAGTTTTGCAGAAAATTTTTTCCCCAACATAAATACGAATTGCAAAATACACAAGTCAACATTCAGTGGGGAGGAAAAAAAAAAGAGAGACAATAGAGAAGAAAAACTAGGACATTAAGAAGTTGCATCCTTTGTTAATAGGAGCAAGAAAAGACTTAGCTATCTACATTTGTGCTTATGGATTAACTTATTTTTTTATTTAAAATAATTTTTAAATCATCTTCATTTTCATCACTTAATTGAAAACATGGATTTCAACACAAAAGTTCTCTGAATAAATTCAAGAGAGATGCTCTTCATGCAGGTTGTCCCTCTTCTCTATGACTTGCACATATTTAGCATGGTCAGCCAGGTAACAGGCAGAACTAACTACCCGAAAAACAAGTTTTTTTCTTGAGAACCACCTAAATGCGATCCCGGCACTATTAAAATAGAGCAGCACAAACTGACAGCCTAATGAAGTACATAATCAGCTCATGCACATCTGCCAAATCTTAATTGGCAGTTATTTGCTAAAGAGTTCTTTCTTTCTTCTTATTTTCTTTATAATCTTCCTTGTTACTTAATACTGGCTTTTGAAGCGCATCATTTTAATAGCTATTCCCTTAAAGACAAAAATTGATTTGAGAAAATACTAAAACACTGGAGAGTTAGAATGCTGTATTTTCCCCCCTCCACCGCCAATGAATTGGCTGGGAAATCTCAGTATTTGTTTTGCAAATGGCCACCTTAAATTATGCCCAAGGAAAAACTGCTTCCTTTTCAGCAAGTATGAATGTTTCAAAGCCTATTTAGAGGTAGAGGCACTGAACACAAGTATTTTCGAGTAGAGCAGAAAGAAGTTATTTACAGACAGCACTGAAGAAGCACAGTCAAGGAAGAAGTTCATTGCAGTTAGCGTTTCTTTCTTCCTTTCAAATCCTCAGCAATCATTTAATACCTTTGCTGCAAAAGCGTACAAAGGTTCGTAGGAGAGTTGGTCAGTTGGGAGAGTTATGGGAGAGTCCCATAACTGTGAGCACTGAAAACTTCCTAGATTTGCAGTCGGACTTCTTCCGGAAATAACAGTTTCTATATATTCTCCTCTGAACCAAATTACCTAGATTAAAAGATGACACATCACAGCTACCTCAATGAGAAGAGCAGCTGCAGCCGGCCGCTCTTCCATCCTGCCCCATCCACAGGAAGGGGCAGGGAGGCCCAGATGCCTAGAGACACCATCGCATCTCGCTACGATTCCAGCTGCTTGTCGCACTAGGCTAATGGCATCTTTTTTCCATGACCCAAACTTCAATCCGTGAGGACGTGAAGTCTATTGCTTTAACCCATGGGCACATTAGAAACTGGTCCTGGGATAAGAAAGCAGCAGCAAACAAGCAGCATTTCCTTGGCTTAGCAGTGCCTGAAATAAAAACAAACTACTAAAGCCTGAGACTGAAGCTCACACCAACAACTCATGCCAAGAAAATTCTGTTTTTGCAGATATAAATTACTTAAAGAGATCAGGATAACTTAAAGCATCGAAATACTTTCTGTTGTTGTTTGGCAAGTACAACTCAGTACATGAGGAAATTTTACCAATGTCTATAGCTTCTACAGTCCAGTTTCTCCAGAGGCAGGGAGGTAACTGGTGAAGCAAGTAAGTAACAGATCTACTGGAGAACTGGCTCTTCCCTCACCAGCGCTTGTAACTAAAGTGACATTTTTCACCTCTGCTCCCTCCCTGCCAGATTGACAGCGATTTTTTGTCACGGCAAGAGTAATTACAACTACCCCACAAGGACAGAATTTTGGTGCTCTTAGAGCAAGATCTTGAGAGCTACCTATAACCCTCAGACCTACCTACAAGTGTATGGTCTGGGAGAAAGTAATCACCAGAGCACCATTCCTAAGGATACAGTGAAGTAACACTTGTTTTCATTCACTGCTCTGTCTCCTAGGTGCCTTTTCTAGGCTTGTTTATAATGGAGATTGGATGGACACTTCCTTTCTTCTCTCTGAAGAGAATCAGTGCATCCAGTTTTTCAATTAAGACAGCAAATATATTTTATTATTTGAGAGCATGATCCAAATACTACACAAAATTCTGAATATCAAGTCTCTAATAGCAGTATTTCACAACAAGGAAAAAAAAGAAACACAGTATAGAACAGAAGGAAAACACTAACAATTAAAAAGGTCTATTTTTTTCTTGAAAACTTTACCTATATAACCAGGACAAAACAGACTGCAATTTACCAGCAGTCACATAAGAGCAGTTGTGTGATACTTATAATCCCTGAATATCCACAGGAGACAGAACAGAACTCTTAATTTTATGTGTTCTCAGTGACCGGCAAGCAGGAACAACATTCCAGCAACAATTTTTCTGTGCAATTTTATGACATTTATGCCTACTGCTGCATAACTACAGGCTCTCACTTCACGAGAATATCTAACGGCATCTTTTAAAAAGAAAAACAAAAACAGAGAACTGCATTCCTTATTTCTTTGAAGACCTGTGGAGCTTATACCAAGCAACGCACACTAAGCTGCTACACAAAGTGACAAATCGACAAAAAAATACCATTATATTTTATTGCTTATTGACTCCACCCCCAAAATTTGCTGTAGAAATCCGAGGCTATTGAACAGCTCCGCACTCACCTACCAGAACACCACTTCAGCGGTGCAAGTTAACAGCTCTTTGCAGCAGACTTGGCTACATTTTTTAATCCATTTGCAGAAATGGAGCTTTGGTAAATATTAGGGAATTTTAAAGCTATAACTAATAAATGTATTTTAACTAAAAATGTATTTTAAAAAAGGGGGAAAAAAGGTATAGACAGGGCAGATAACACCTACTTTTATGGATTTTGTAACAAATATTGGCTGGTTTAAGAGAGGCACATCTGAGGTTGAGGGAAAGTGCGTGTTTTTCTCACGCGTGATATGCGTAGCGGGAATCACTTGGCGCACTTGTGGCCCGGAAAACACGGGAAAAGGGCGCCCCGGCGCAACCCCGTAGCACCGAGGCGGCCGCCGGAGGCTCCGCGGAGCCCCGCTCGGCCATAAACAAAGCGGCCGCCCCGCACGCGGCGCCTCGCCTCGCCCTGCACCAGCCCCGGCGG
>VZSG01000514.1:414702-443994 GCA_013398315.1 Nothoprocta pentlandii | reverse complement strand
CGCGCGCGGGATCAATTCCCTGGGTGGCCGCGCGCCGGGCCTGGGGGAGGCGGCGCGGGCGGGAGGCGGCGGGGCCGGCCCGGGCAGGGGGCGGTTATTCCTCCAGAATCGCTCTTTTGTATAAAAAACACAAGGAGAGGGGGACAGGAGACCCCCGATGGTGGCGCAGGAGAAAGGCTGCTCCCTGCGACCAACCTTGACCCCACTGCCGTTTCCATGGCCTATGAATTCCCCAAGCTTTCCCCAGGGCCTAGAAGGAACAACTGTCCCACTTGTGAATTAATTCTCACCTGTCACCTTGGATTTCATCTTTGCTTTCACCTCCTCCCTCAAAACACAGCTTTGAACTCCCTCCCTGGCGTTGGAGCTTGCCACACGTCAGTCTGAACCAGACCTGGGCCTGCTTTTGTATCTGGAAAAGATCCCATAAATGCTGTTTTTCCTGGAAAACCTGTGTAAATAAACTTACTTTTCTGCATGGCTTTAGGGTTCGGTGAACTTTTAAATATAACTTCAGCTATAACCAATGTTTTCTAGAGAACATTAATCCTATGATTATGCAATAAACCAGAAGCAAAGTCATCACTTCACTCAACACGGCTTAGGTTGCTCAGGAAACCCTCATGAGAATAATTTTATTATTATTTACAAGAGTTCCACACTTTCCTTGTGCCACTCTCCCAGCAAAATAGCAGAAATAGCTTTCAGAAGGCACAGAATCACAGAATGTTTAAGGTTGGAAGGGACCTCTAGAGATCATCCAGTCCAACCTTCCCACTCAAGCAGGCACACCTAGAGCATGTGGCACAGGGTGGCATCCAGGCGGGTTTTGAAGACCTCCAGAGAAGGAGACTGCACAACCTCCCTGGGCAGCCTGTTCCACTCATCTGTCACCCTAACAGTAAAGAAGTTCCTCCTCACCTGGAGATGGAACTTCCTGTGCTCCAGCTTCTGGCCAAAACCTGACAAACCCATTGAGCTGCATCCACTGGAGACCGGCTGTTGCTGCTTTTGGAGATGCTGGGATTTTTTTCTGTTGGAATAATACTATGAATCTCTTACTAATACTTTGGGAGCAGGAAGACGCCGCGGTGACAGGAATTGGTCAAACCTTCCAGTTCGCTGCCTTTTCCTTCAGTCTACAGCTTCCCCGCTCTATGGATTTTCCTCGCTGCCAACTTGACGAGCAGCGACACAGATAATTTCCCTGCTGAAGAAAGTGCCTGGAAAGACTCTCCCCCCAATACGAGCATATCTGAGCTCAGTCTGCCCACAAAAGTAAATACTGAGCGAAGATGAGCTTAGGAATATGAGGCAAGAGCCTTGAAGAGTTAGATGGACTCCAAGGAGGAGGACATGTAGGTCTGAGTTGACAGAGCAAACTGCAAGCAACTAAAAAAAAGAAAAAAAAAGATTAATGAGGAATGTGTCATTTGTATTTATATTTGTATTTATGTATTATATAAACCTCTCTTTCTGCAAGGAAGCAGAAGCCTGGACTGACAGGCAAGGAGGAGGTGTCCAGGGTTGGCCATGCAGTGGAGATGGACCAAAGCAAACAGCCACCACTGCAAAACCAGCTCTCCTCCTCTTGCTCCTCCTAGCAGAGCTGCTTCCTACCAGCCTCAGCATTCCTACTACTGCAGAAAGCATAATAATGTTGTACAGGGGAAACAATTTTGGAGGCTGCACATCCACATTTTGTCTCTTTCTTATCCTAAGAATAAGAAATGTTTTGAACCTACCACCATAAAACTGGACTCTACCACAGACTTCCTTAGATTATTCAGGTTGTTGGTAGGATAGCTCAGTTTTAGGGTTACATTTATAAAATTAAATGCCATCAATCCTACTAAAGTTTCAAATTTGCTGTAAACTTCAGAGCTCCCCCAAGAAGAGCTCTTGTCAGTGGGCACCATGCGTCCCAAACACTAAGGCTTTTCTGGAAAAAAAAAAAAGCAGCCTTCTCTTTCAGAAACCTCTTGAGTTCCTGTCATTCACACACCCGCAAAGAGCCGTAGTCTTTGTCCCTACACTTGTGCTGCACCACATGGAAGTAATGGCAAGTACACGCTTCAAGGCCTTATTTAAATTGAAAAAGACAAGTCAGAAAAATTAGTCATTTTGTGTGACATGGTTAAAAGTTACTTCCTGGCGATGTTAAGTGAGAACGCTTGTCCGTTGCTTACGCTTAAGTTGCTGCAAACACGGCTGTGCCTGTCCAGACAGAAAACACATTAGCGTTTAACATGGTATTAATTTTAGACGGTTCATTTTTATGCCATACTATCCTGCTACAATATAGATGTGGTCTGAAAGACAGCCGGCCGGGGAATGGAAAGATTTGACACAGTTTCTTTCTCTTAAATAGATCAAGTGAACTGCACAAGCCTTTCAAACGCTCAGCGAGGGACATGGGAAGGCTGGAGTGCAGAAGGCACAGTTATTCCCAAACCTCCCTGCAAACAAGCTTTCCTCGGCTTCCTACGGCTATCTTGGGACACATCACCCTTCTGCCCTCTTTTCCAGGATCCCCCTACTTTACCCTTTCTGCCCATTCTTGGGGCTGTTTCTGGTACTTCTATACTTCCAATATCAGAATAAACATGAGTTTTAGATACACTGCCCAAAACTGGTACCAGAAACAGTCCAGGATGAATTTTAACCTCACGTAACAACCTATTTACTTGCTGCTGGTATCTCATTGTCTACTCCCGAAATTCCAACTAGCAGGAATTTCTAGCCAGGTTTCTTTCTTTCCAAGTTCCTATATTTCAAAGATAACCCTGTTAACAAGGTGATTTAAGCTGTTAAGCAACTTGGTTTTCCCGCTGCATCACAAATACCTCACCTTGCAGAGAGAAACAGAAGGATCCAAACCAAACACTCTATTATCATCTCTCATAACCTTGCAGCTCCTTTTGAAGCATGAAGTGTTTTTCCTCTGTCTCCCAAAATAGGGATTCACAAGTCTCAAGAACCAGGCTAGTCTTCTTAATTGAAGTAATCTTCTGAAACTGAAGCAGAAAGTCTCAGCTCTTGATGTATGGATCCAAAATATATTCTTGGTCAAAGTGCCTTGGGCCATCTCACGTCTCGGGCCATCTCATGTATTTTTTCTTCTTTTTTTTTTTTTTTTTTTTTGTTTCCTTATGAAAAAAAGAAGCAATCACATTGCCAATCTAAATGCAGCAAAATATTACAGCAAGCCATTTCTCCCTTTAAGGCACATCCATCGAAACGCTCATTCCCTGCAGCTTCTTCCACCCACTTGCTCTTTCAGCAGGACAATTTCTGATCACAGCTCAGGACTGGGAAGGCTTGTGGTGATTCATCACTCAAAGCGACCAAGACACATCTAACCTCAGCATGAGCTACAAAGTTACTTTCAGGTACCCCAGGAACATCTCAACTACAATAGTTCTCTAATGGTATTCATTTAATACCAAAACTGTTGCTTTTATGCAAAGTACAAATCAGCATAAAATATTCCAGCGCTTTTTATGCTCTCTGGTGGGATCTTCAGGGAAAACGTCACTCTGTGACAAGGGAGAAAGAGGTGCTTTCAAATGCATCCAGAATCAGTAGGTTTTTTTTAGTCTTCTGGTCCTTTTTTAAAAAAATCAATCAAAGATTAGGCTGAAGAAACTTTCTCGTGCTAAAGAACCAGAATATTTTGTTGCTGAGTAGGTTAAAAAAAAAAAGTTATTTGACTCATCATGCTTCAAAAATAATTACAAAAATTGAAGAAAACATTATTGTGGCCTCATTCCTGCTTATCCCTAATGTTCTCACTACAGCAAATTATCTTTTGAAAGAGTGAGAAATTATAAAAACATTAATTAGCACATTTGTGACAAACTGATACTGTTTGCTATTAATTTCTCTCAATGTTCTATACATCAGAGACCCTACCAACCCAACAATTAGCACCATACAGTTTGAAATTAGAATTCAGAAAAAAAAAATCAAACTTTTCTTGTGTCTTTTTTTTCTCCCATTTCTAACCTTACCTATTTCTTACCAAATACCTTTCTACTGCCGTGCAGATGCTCTCTTTGGTGCTGATGATCACAGTCGCTGGAACACACAACCACGTCTAGGTGTTCCCTTCTCAAGAAACAGCATTTAATTGATCCTTCTGTTGTCTTTTCCATATTGGTTACATATTTTAAAAACAGGACAGAAAACATATCCTGTATGCTTATGTGTACAATTATTTTATTTTTTTAATCCACATGAATTTAGTAGTGTAAATGTGCCTATTCAACTTACATCTAGAAGGTACTTTCACAGCTTAGAAATATTAGAAATAGAGCTTGCAATTTAAAATAAAAGGGGACTTGTCTGCTAGACAACTAACTGAAGTTGCTAATTGCTAGTGTAATGTGCCTAGAGATTTTCCACTTAGCAAGTAGACAGTTGGCAAATCCTTTCCCCAGCTTCTGACTGGAAAAGGATTCAAAGCATAATCCCCGTTAAAAGCCATTGCAATATTCCAGTCTTTAGGAGAAAGAGATGTTTGGATGACACTGAAGTCACAGAAACTCTAGCCTTGGTGGCACTCTTGGAAGAAAACAACACATTTCTAATATGGGGTTACAGTCATCTCAAGTAGAGAGCATATTTGCATCACAGAGTGAAAATCAGGCTCAAAAACTGCCTTGGTGCTTCAGCACAGCTGCCAATCCGACTTCTGCCCCGTCTTGTACTTGTGGAGCTCGAGATGCTGCTCAGCAGAGTAAGCAGCTCAGCCCATACAAGTGGGATTTCCTTGGGAAGCATCTGTGGGTCCTGAAGTGCCTGAATCCATCAGGAGGAGAGAGCACCTTGAGTGAGCGGGTGACCACATGAGGAAAAAATACACCACCCACCTGAAAAGGCACACAATAAAATCCTCATCCTTCATGTCGCAGTGAAGTGACTTCCAGGCCCAGATACTCCCCCCGGGCTAGAGCAGTTTGCCTTTTACTTAATCTGCTCAATGCTGTCAATAAGCCAAGAATGTCTGTGAGAGTGAAGCGAGTTGAGAGGTACCAGGGGGCACCTAAATGATGATGAAGAGCTAAAGAAATAGTATTATACCAACCCAGGAGCGTAATGGGCTGTCAGAGGCCGGCGGCTGGCCAAGGAAGCTCCTGCAGAAACGGGGCCGTCCTGGGAAGGGTGCATGGCCAGGCTGCAAAGTGCCACGAAATCTTCACCACCTAAAAGAAAGCACAAGGGATGAAGCTTAATACAATGGCTCAGAAACCAACTGTGACGTGCACAGTGCTGCGGCTACAAAACTCTAAGTTCTGTACATGAAGGTAGCATCTTTTATTAAACCTGTACATAAAAGCTGGGAAAAATAACCTTCCAAGGAACGGGAAGACCTAGAGAAGAGTTTTGCAAAATTACTTTTTTTCCAGCTGTACTTTTGCCCAGCAAACACGACACCTGGCAGAAGATTGAGTCAATTAGAAGGCTAATTCTTCATTTCTGGTTTCTTAATTAACCACGTTAAGGTTTTGGGTTGGCTTGAGCCATTTGCAACCTCCTTATACAGCGTAACGAAGCTTCCACATGTCAGTTTAGCAGTGCCCAAACCAGCAACTAATACAGAAACCCAACCTACCTGTCAGCCAAACCCAAGTGCAAATGTATACACTAAAAAAAGGCTTCTTGCCCAACTGAACTGGTAATAGATAAGATTCAGGCAATAATTCTTTCTTCTCCTTATTGGCAACAGAAGAGAGGGCATGGGTTGGGCATGCCCTGCTGTAAGCGCTGAGCTGTCTGCAGTGAGAGGGCTACAAACTTGCATTCAGTTACCTTCTATTAATAGGAGGCCTTTTTCTTTCAGTGCCCCATTTCCCTCTCATCCTCCACAGCAAGTGCAAAACGCTGCTTTGTTCTGGCAGCGCTTGACCGCTTTCAGAGTTGCTACCAATGCCTATAAAGAGGCAAAAGGACTGAAAGGAACTGAAATTTATTACATAAAATATAACACTCCTTCAGCTGAAATTATGAAATACTGTTTATCCCCAAAGAATAAAAGCTAAAAAGCCTAACTAATACAAAATGCAAAGGGATATAAGGGATATATAGCAGCACAAAGGAAGAGCAGTGTTCTACTGCTGTCTGCGATGGCTGTATTAACTAATAATTAATCCATATGTCTCATGCGTCTGATGAAACCATCTAAGTATAACGGTAATGACAAGGGATAGAAATAAATTCCAGAAATAAACTGCCGAGCTGCAGCAAAGGCGACAGGGCCGCGTTACCCAACACGCAGGCGATAGGCTGAAGGAATTCCCACAGCACGGACAAGGCGGAATTTGTCACCGTGTCAATATGGGAAGGCGGCTTTCCAGACAGAGTTGGGAAAAGAAATATTCCTGCTGGCGACAGCACTCCCGTATTTGTCACCGAGAGGCACCACAGGCCTCTTGCACACGCGTGGTGAATTCGCAGGGGGTGACACCGCCGCGAACGGGATCTTGATACACAACAAGGACGCTATGAAAGGGCCGCTCAAGTCATCTCGGAGCGAATCAACCCACGGTGATTCAATTTAAATCCAATGGAAGGAGAAACAGGCATGGGGTTTAAGCTTGGTTTTAGAAGGAGAAGCTTGGGGTAACTATGGAAACTCTTTATGGGAAATGATTGTGCTGAAAAAGTTACAAACTTGAGCATGAAGGGGCTGTGATTTCTTTCGTTCGTAAATAAGATTATGTAGAACTTGTACAGTAAGCAGAAAGACTTCAGGGGAAACAGGCCCCAAATGAATAAATACCTCAAAGGGTATTTATTTATTTATAATATTTGTAATTATTTATAATAGCGCAAATGATAAACCCACAACATCTGTTGCAAAAAAGGATGAGGTGTAAAGACAGAGCTACAACTTATGGGTAAAATGTGAAAGGAGAACATGACAGCGACCAGAAATTAATCTGAGCAACCTGAAATTAATCTGGATCTCAGAGAGACAATAATAAAGATTTACTTTCAGACTTGTGTTTTTTTAAAAGGCAACAATTGGGGCTACATCATATAGAAAATGGAACAGAGATGAAAGATAATCTAGAAATAAATAAAAAGACTCTCTTCTCTGTTTTTGAGTGAGGATGAGTAGCAGGTCCACGTGCTCAATGGTGAATTAACACCAGCCCCTCGATGCAGACATGAAACAAGTATCATATGTGTAGGAGGCAATGGCCAAGAAAAGGCTATTTGAACAATCTGGTAAGTGAAAAATCTATCATATAAGAAGGCAGGGAAAAGAAATCTTTCCTTGTCCAGCCTGGGAAAAGAGAGCCAGAGAGGGGGCATTTGCTGTTAGCTTATTGCCAGTCAGTGCTCATAAGGAAGACCTAGTTACACAGTGTTATACACACTTAAAGTTTATCTTGTACTGGATTGCTATTGTAATAAAAGAATAGATTATTCAGAGCATTTGCCCCCTTTTTTTTTTTTTATTAAATATATTTATCACCGTTTTGTTTTGGAGGCAGGGAGCGTTACATATCCCTTAATAAAAATCGCACAAGAAGAAGCATCAACCTACCTGACTCTTGGCTGCTGTAGCTGCAGATTCATTATTAGGCCCGGGAGCCAGAACATGCACCCTGAACATGGGTCCATTTGCACGGGAGCCTCCTTTCGTGCTCCCCAAATCCCCAGCGGGGCCGACGCAGAGAACACCCTCTCGCCACCGGTTCCATGGAATCTAGCACCATATCAGAAAGTGTTTCTGAAGCCAACACAATCTTACAAATATTATGCTAGAAACAACCCTATAAAAACAGAGTGGGCTACAAGAAAGGTGCACACAGTAAATTAGCTTCCTTGCAAGCAGGGAACTCTGATACGCTCTGGCTGAGCTACCTGAAAGTTAAGGAGTCAGTTTTGCATGTTGGATTTGAAACATATATTGCCAGGAATTGCAGTTTAAGGAATATCTGATTTTAAGACCAATCACAGCTATAGGAGCTACCCAAGCAAGCTATAAAATGGTGATGAACCCCATGCAGGGAGCCATAATTTCACACTCAGACACTAATGCAGGAAGTGGCTAAATACAGCATTCTGCAGCTGAAAGATATCTTCCAGAAATCACTTTTACTAACTCAGATCTTTACAATTCACAGATGCATCGTTTCTCTAGGATTGTTTAATGAAATATTAAAAAAAAAATCTATTTACAACAAAGAAGAATCATAGAAAGCTTCCCACTTCATGTCATATAAACGTGTTAGCTAAAATGCTTTTGGGACAGAAGTATATAATACTGACAAAAACATAATGATAAATGTCATTCCAAAAATACCCTTGTTGTGAACCCTGGGCATTAGGGATTTATTAAAGATTAATACAATGCTCCAAGGGTTTTATTTCTGCCACCTTCAGAAGCTCAGTTGAGACACCGTGAAGGCAACAGTCAGAGGAGGAGCCACTGTGTGACTGATGGCAGGAGCCCTCGGCGCTGCCCTGCGCCTCGCAGGGAGCACCGCGGAGCCGCGTTCCCATGAAAAGGGCAAACAAATTATTCCTAAGTCGTGTCAACCTGGTCTCATCACTAGGTTTGCATCTCTCGGAGACTGTGACACACGGTGCCGTCTTCTGATGGGCACGCGTCCGTAAAGATAGGGAGAAACTGGGAATGGTTCGGGAAACAAAAAAATCCAAAGGATTAATTTGGAGTCTGAAAGTAGCTTGCTAAAATGGAAATTTAGAGATCAATCTCTTCAGCTTTATCAAAGAGAGTGAAGTATGATAGCATCAGAGCCTATAAGCATATACCCAAGGAGATTTCTGATAGCCTTTTCAATCTAGCAGACAAAGCTGTTGCAGGATTAAAAAGCTAGATACTGATAACCTATTCAGACCGAAACAGGTGGAGGGTTTTAGCCATAGGAGTAAATTAACAATTAGTGGCACTTACCAAAGGATGTAGAAGTCTCTTTATTGCTTCGGCTCTTTACTCAGGGTTGGGTATCACAGTAAAAAACAACCCAGCCATGTAACTCACTCAAAATACGCTTTGTTTGAGATAGTGGGCAACACCGGGGGCACTTGCTGCTGAGGGGAGAGCTACAGGTGAGTCTGTCCTTTGAGGAACTGCAGCCAACTCTGCTCAGACATCTGCAAGGACTGGGTAAGTGCTGGCCATGATGGTTTAGGGAGCTGGGTACCAGCGAGATGGTCAGTACTGACCAGTAAAGCTTATGGATATCAGCAATTTTTACAATCTGCACCTGTAATCATAGCTTCTGCTTTGCCAGTTTATGTCATTTTTTTCCCTCCAGCTGTTCCCATGCTTGCAGTTGCCTCTCTCATGCTCATCAGACATCAGGCTTGACTCCTCTGCGGGCTCCTCAGGCTTCTCTGGCTCTTCTGCTCTAAGTTTACTACAAAAGAATAAGGAGGAAGAGTCTTAAGAGAGAGAGGGATCTCTGCCCCTTCCCTTCACACCTTACTCACAAAACAACACCAAGAGTAAAGTAGGGATCAGCATGATCCCTTGAGCTGCTCTTTGCTAACGAGACCAGCCTCGCATAGTCTCCTCAAGCTTCTCTTTGCTTGCACAAAAGGACAAGCATTTGACATTGTACAACCTCCAACAGCTTTCCTAGCCACTTACTGCTCTTGGAGCCTAAAAACCCACCAGTTAGCAGCTATTTAAGGCTCGCACGCTCAGAAGGTGAATCTCCAGTAAAATCAATGGCCAGACTGTGACTCTGTGATACTAAAAGCAGAGTCATGGTATTTTCACCTGCACAGGGGTTCCCACTGCCTGAGGGATATTCAGCAGCACAAAGTGAGGATCTCTGCAGGATTGTTCCTATCAAACTGCACGTGCAAAACACTCCCCTCTGAGCAGCCTTTCTTGCCTTATGCCAGTGTTGCCCAAGTGAAATATTTCAGGCATATTTCTGTTTCCTGGGCGCACCATTCGGGTTATGCTCTACCTCTTCAATAATTCATTGGTTCAGCTAATGCAGGAAATGTTTTGGGGTTTCGCCTTTCAGATTAGGCTGAGCCTACCACAGTATTACCAGGTCAGCGATCTTTACCCATTACTCACAGCGCTAAGCTTGTACAGTAGCAAAGGCCTCGATTAAAACGCTCGTGGAAGAGGCATCATCTCAGTGTTCACTTCAGTGAGACACATCTCAGGACGTGACTCCACGAATGCTGCTGCCTGGGGAAGGGAAGTGCTTATTGAGTGACCTCACTGCAGATAAATGAAAAGCTCAGACGCAGATGATTAAATTTGGATAGATAAATCTTACCTTGCCTTTCAGCAGCTGTTTGGAGCAAGGCAGCTGAGGTTTGCAGGGATGCAGACTTGCATAGCCTGGGTATTCCCTCTTTCCCCATGAGTTTTTCCAGGCTCATGTTTCCCATTAGCTGCGGCAAGACAGATACTGTTACTTAGGCACTCACTGAAATTCAAACTGTGAAATGCCTTCTGCCTCCTTTGTCAATGGTCTGTACACCATAAACTTGGGATCCAGGTAATTTATCTAATGTGCATTGCTAAAAGAAGCCGGATATCTGCTCAGTAGCCTTAATTGAAACACTCTCAGCAAGATCTTCAGTTCCTTGAGTATGAGGTAGGCACAGAAATGGAAAAGGACAGTGCAGCATCAGTAGAGCTGTACAAGTGCCCATTTACTGCTCTGATCCTACCCATTTTCTCCAGCGCACACTCCAAAACTGGGGAAGCGAGAGCCCTCTCAGACCTGAGCGCTACTTTCTGGTCAAGGTGCTCAAGTAGATCTTCATTCTCAACCTTTCTGCACCAGGCAGTGAAACAGGAGAACACGTGCAGAGCAAAGCACTTGGGGCTGGGAGCCCAGCCTCTTCCATATCCAACGCTTTGGGAAGCTCTGGGGTACCCATCTGCACCTGCAGAGCTCCAAGTGCTCCTGGAGTGCATTTTCCAGTTGAGTTTTAACCAAAAGGAATCCAATTCGTGTGCTATGACACCACTCAGCGATGTGAACTGAAGTGCGGTAAATGGGAATGAATGAGAGATTTGCTTTAAAATTGCATCTGCAGCTCAAGTTTTCAAATAAATGTTTCCTCATGGTTGACCTGGAGCTTAAAAAAAACAACCAACCAACCAAGCTCCCCTCCTCACCCTTCAAAAAAAGCAGAGAACACTGAATTGAAGCAAAACTTCCAAGTTTATAAAAACAGGTCTTCTCTTGAAGGCTACTTGATAGATATTAAAAGACTGATGTGAGCCTTAAAATCAAAAGGGACTTGAATACCACAGTCAAAAGCATGCCAGAAGTCTGTGTTTGGTGGAAGGGTGAACCCCTTCCCCAATCTCCTGGCCCTCCACTGAAAAACAGTGAAGCTTTAGGGAGTAAAGCCAATTTACATGATAAAACGCCTTCAGAAATCTTACCGGGATGAGCAGGTACCAATCAATCCATCAAGGGAACAATCTCAGCTTTGCTAATACATTGGGAATCTTCCACCTGGTTGAAAAGAAATGCAATTCATTTAAGGGTGGCAGTTTGTGTTTCTGGATTCAGCTAAGGAAGAATTTCCTCTGGAAATGTAAATTTGCAGAGGTTGTGGTTCTGCTCTCTCAAATATACTGCTGCTGGGAAAGTTCATGTAGGAAAAAAAAGAATCAGATACTGAACTAGCTGTAGAACTGCATTTCAAAAATAGATATAGGAGAATTTTGGTCACTAGCAAAATGACCTTGTATTTAAACTCAACAGTCTTAAAGTTTTTTTTTTTAATTTTAAAATTTGTTTCTAAAGCATTTTCTTGAAATGATCTCATTATTCCAATTCTATTGGCTTTTGATCTGCATTGGCACCGATCTGTAATTTTCAGAAATGCTCCATTCTGAGCTAGCCAGCGCCTAGTTACATGCTGGGATATATAACCAGCTTCTGAAGAGAGAACTTCAGAAAATCAAACCTTACAACCTTCAGAGACCGACTGCAGGGCTCGACAGTTGCATCTGAGGCCAAGTTTTCCAAAACCCTCAGCTTCTCTGCTGAATATCCATTACATTTGCAGAAGAAAAGTGCTTATAGAGCTCACATAGCAAACAAGCTCCTCGGAAAACTTAACACTGTGACCATGCAAAACCGGTCCAAGTTGGTGACTGGAATCGAAGTGAGGGATGTGGGACACTGATGGATGAGGGGCACTCTGTGGAGTAAATAATCTGAGCCAGAACTTGCTGCCTGGAGTCCTACGTAAAAGATGGCAGAAGGAGACCAGGGAGGATGAGGTGCAAGAACCAAGAGGTGTCCAAGGTGTCAAAGCGCCGCACAGCAGCTCAGGGTGCAGCGAGGGTAAGAATAGAGCATAACAAACCATTACGATGTAAACTTAAGCTGATGAGAACTGAAGGTATAAAACCAGATGAGATTCCAGCAGAAACTTGTGCCAGGAGGCCCCATGCTGTCCCCATGAGCTGTAGCAACCATCTCCCGTGGCACATGTACTTGCATGTAGGAAACACTGACATTTCACACAACTATTTGGGAAAAATGAGTGAGACAAAGCAGTGTTATTCCATCACCAGAAACAGAAGCATGAGGCTGGGCTGCAGGCCGTGACTTCCCCTCTTTGTCTCTGTGCTCAATGGTTGTGGTCAGGAGCTTCCCCGTATTGTGCTGGCCTGGACCCCGACCAATTGCTCCTTTGAACAGGCAGCCACTGTGCGGTTCAAACTCCAAACGCGAGATTAACATGCTGCTGCAATAAAAAGGGAAGCAAAACATGCCATTAGTTGCCTTTCACTGATCCAGTTTAATCAATTTGCAGCTTCAGAAGAGCTGAATATAATCCCAGGGACACTGCCAGAAAGCCCGAGCTATGCACGGCATTTGGAAACAAAAGCTCCGTCGTCTTCTGCTGAGGACACCCTAATGATGATGCTCTCGTTGCCAGGCTGATGGTTAAAACTCCTCCAGTGGTCCAGGTGTCCACAGTTGGTATGGACCAGGCTTACCTGTTAACTAAAAACTACCAGGGGCTTTTTCTGCACTTAGAAGCTCCTCTAAAGCACTAATCACTTGAGCTACTTGGCACCAAAATAACTGTTATGAGTCAGCGCAAGCGAAGGGAGACGGGTTCTCCTGGCCTGCCTGAGATGTTCCTGCGGTGCAGGAACAGCCCTGTAGCCAAGGGACACATGACAGGCCCTGGGGTGGCAGCAGTACCACGAGAAGCAGCAGAACTAGGAGGCCTGAGCACCTCTGGGTGCCCCAAGTCCCACTCAGAGCTACGACACAGCCCAAAGTCTCTCACCACGGACTGGCCTCAAGAGCATTACTTATTACTGGCTCCAGTTTAAACGTTTAAATATTTTCCTTCATCAGTTTAAAGGCTTAAACATTTTCCTCTGTGTCTGTTCTGTCATTCACATATGCTGATTTGTTGAGACAAATTGGCTTCTATCAAGCCACAGGCTCCTCAAAGCTGTAATCTATCTGCATATTGTACAGTAGAAAAGAGTCTTGCTACATGGGGCTTGCAATGAAATTAAGCTTATTTAGTTCTTATTTAGTTCTAAGATCAGTTTTATCACACTGATCTTAGAACTATGTATCCCATCCCACCATAAAAACAGACAAAAACATTCAAATTTCAGTCACCACATAAAATTCTAATGACTCACTGGAGACTTCGTGTGGCATATGTGGGATAATGTTCTATTGCACTGCAAAATGAAAAGGACGAAAACCAAGAACAGAAATGGAAATTTAAAATTTTAGAACTGCCAGAAAACTACATAAATTGATTTACTCAATGTAGCATTTGTTGGAAAAATCTTTCTGGAAATCACACATGGAAAATAATTTATCCACATTGAACAGAAAATTTTGTCTTTCGGCAGATTTCTGAATTTTTCCTCAGAGGAATTTTCCAATCTCCTTCCATTTCTGTGTAACGGGAGATGTTTTGAATAGAAATGTGCCTGTTCATTAAGGCAAGTTATATACAGACAAAAACCTCATAGCTGGTAGAATCCCCTGCCAAGCACAGCCACCTGCCTGCACTGAAATCTCCCTACATGCCACATTTACCATCCTTCCCTGCGATTGTCCAGCTTCTGTTTATTCTACAGAAGGAAAATCCGAACCAAGATGCAGTTTTCCTACGAGGCCACGTGGACCGTGGTGACAGGCAGCCCACGGGCTGCGCGTGCTCTCGGGAGAGCAAACGCAGGTCCCGCTGCTGCCAAATTCACGCCCGAGCCTGGCCGTGGTACCACGAGGGGTGAGAACGTTAAAAACAGACTTGCCGAACTAAAAATGAGAATGTGCAAAGACAGAACCACTTTCCCAGGAAGGAAAAATCTGGGCCTTGGATCACAAGAACAGACGGAGAAGAGGCAGTCTCCTAGCACACACGAAACAAAATGGTGCCAGCAGCACGTCTTCAGACCCAAACACCGCCGATGTCGATGACGACAGCGTGGTAGCCAGAACTGTGAAAGATATTACACACAACCCTACCTAGTAATGGAAGGGGGGAAAAAAATCCTTCAAAACAAAGCTTCAAATCCTCTCCAGCAGGAAAGTCTCATGGGCAAAATTCAAATGGGAATGATGAGGAGGGAAATGCTAAGAGAGCAGTTGACAGAAACCCAGCAGGGGCATGAAGATAAATTTCTGCCAGGGCTAAAGGAGTCCCACAGCTTTAAAATTCACCCGGAAGGGGCACAAGGGCAACAGAGAAAATAGCAGCATTAACATCTTTCTGTCTGGATTGAGCTGCCTCTTCGTAATCCCAGCTGCTGACTTCATAGGAAACAGCAGTTTGAAAGCGCAGCATCCAATTCTCCCCAAAAGTTGCCACAACCTGGACGCATAACCAAGAGAGGCAGATGAAGCTGTTCTGGTTGCTGAAATAAACCAAAGAGAATCCACGGTGAACAACTGCAAGAAATGCTGGTAGCTCGGGGTAACAAACCCGAGATCCCTGGGCCTGGGTCCCAGAGAAGCCATCAGGGAACAGGGTGCACAGACCTTCTCCACCAAGGGGCTGCTTTTGGGGATCTCCAGCAGAAGGGATCGTACAGAGGTATGGAAGTCACTAGTCCAAAGCTCGCTCTGAAACCACTTAAAGCACTGGCACAGATGGACGTTTTGCAAACATATACTAGATGGAGAAGCTTGTGTATTGCCATATGGTACGCAGGATGTATATTTATTTTGCTGTTGGTTTATAAACTACGGTAAACTATCATCTCCAGCTATGGTTTCTGTATTCAGAGCAAGTTTTAGGTTTAGTTTTTGTGTTTAGCTCAAATGTGGCATTAATTTTGTGGAGCTGCCCACAGCTTGTGAGTGAGACCTTGACAGCACTGTCTACGAAAGAGCTTGTTTTGCTTAGCTATATTCACCTTTCAGTAATTGATTGCATATAGAAAACACATATACACGTATATCTGTGAATATATGTGTGTATATGTATAAAAAAATACATATACATATATACATACCACTGAGAGGGGTGCAGAGCAGTACCTGCAATATCCTGCCCTCCCAGGGCTGCTGAATCACGCGACAGGCAGCCAGCTCGTTGTCACTCGTAGCTGTTTGGTCCTGCACATTCCAATTCAGCAGGAACATCATATGGCAAGAAGCTCAATATTGCTGGTATATTATTGTCTCCTGAAAAAATAACATATTTGGAATGCGTTTTAATTCGGATTTGACCAAATTATAGCTATTCCTGTAAGTTATCAGTATTCTAATAGCAGCAGATCTCGCTACGGAGTGGTGCTGTGGGAGCACTGTAATAAATACATAAAAATAATATATTCATAGCTATTGCATATATATGCAAAACCATATGCATATATATGCAGTAACTATATGTATATATACCCATTTACTTTGTCACAAACTAAATCCATTTGGATATGAGCTGTGCAGTGCCACACTATCACATGGAGACATTTAAACCATCAAAGAAAAACTTTGTTTTTCACTCTCAGACATCAGATCTACCCTAAACTATTTCTCCTAGAACTTGCTGAGGGCTGTGTGGGCAAAAGCAGAGCTAATATTGTTCACTGAAGCTGTTCTGACATTTGGCATGACGAGACTCAGTTTTCGCTTATAATTTTGCCCAACTTTATCCCTTTAGTCTAAAGGTTTTCACATTCCTTGTCTTCTGCAGGGTAAGGTTTACAGTTTGAGCAGGGAGAAATGCATTACTTCGCTCATTTTAAAAATAAGTTCCCTCCAAAGGGAAAACCTAACATGGCTCTCCCATTGGTTTTAGGAGAACATAGAGGCTGTAGACCACAAGTAAAGGTCTCGTAGTCACAACAGCTCCCTAATCATGAGTTTTTTGACTGGTCACTCAAGGCATTCCTATATTATAGTTTTCTTCTGATACAATACTGGTCATGTTGTCCTTCTCTTACAAAACACCAAGCCAATAAACACGAATTCACCTTTTAAGTGTTTGCATTTGAACTCGGCACAAATATTTCACTTTGTAAACCCTCTGGAGTACTTGAGATGAAAGTTATATCAAATACATAATGCTGCATTGTTAAGGTATCTTGAGGTAAAAGTTGCAAGCATCTACTTGTAAAAGTAAATTATGGGACAGCTGCCTTTATCAGATCTCCTCTCTGCATGTCAACACCAGTGGGTTTGCAAGGCTACACCTGCTTAAGAAGAGAAAGTTTGTCTTCTGAAATAAAGAAATCCATGAAAGTGGAAATGACGCTTGGGAAACAACTCTGGCTGTTGCAGAAGTCTGGACGCAGCCGCTCTGTGTGAACAACCCATTCTGCTGCACAGCCCTCAGCAGATGACAAAACATTCAAAACAGGAAAACAAACAAAATCCAGAGGCACTTGCTCCACCTGAAGCCTAGGAACTGTTCTTGTTCCTCTACATTCCTTTATATTCACATTCGTTCAGATAATGAAATAATTCCTGGGGGAGATAAAGAAGTCGGACGCTTACCAATGTCATTATACAGATGAAAACACATTTTTGAGTGGAAGAGCAGTGTTTCAAGGAGAAATTGTCAAAGAAATGAATTACTTTATAGAATATAAATGCAGTTTCCTGCCAGGCATAGCAGTTGAGTTGTCCTAAGCTCAGAGTTTCCAGAGCATTAAAGCCATTGGCTCAATGTGGCAAGACGTCCAGCTCTCCCAGTACGCTCTGAAAGGAAGATTAGTGCTGATAACTTGCATTCGTTTATTTCCAAATAAAGAATTTTCTTAGCTAAACATTGCCAGGAAGGCGTTCTGCAAATGCACTGAGCAAGAGCTGAGATCCCCCATGCTGGCTCCTTACGGATGCAACATTTGGGGTATTTTTTTGCCTTAGATAAGGGGGATGGAATATGTGGTACTTAATAGCTCCTCCCTGCCACAGGGCTTTTAGCTAATAACAAGCAATTGGGACCATGAAATGCATTAAAAAGTTTCCTCTCCCTTCTCAGATTGACAGGGATGGAATTTGGTCTGCCAATAAGTAGAAGTAACAGATAAACCAGGTTCAGCCACACTTGATTTTTTCCCCCTCTTTAATACACTATTTTACATAGTCTGTACTATATTCCAGGAATTGCTTGGAAGAGGCTACATTTCATGAGGCATCTCTATTTTCAGATTTGTGAAATTTTATTAAAACCAACATGAATAAATGAATTCTGAAAATCCAAAAACCTTACTCCCCTCACAGGAATAAATAAAAAAATATTTAGGTTTCAAGAGAAAAACCACAGCAGAGGGGACTTCCCTATCCATTCTCCTAACATCTTGGGGGAAAGAAAGGCCGAGCAGATCCCTACAGCAACTGATGTGAACAGGTAATGGGTTCACTAACTTTTAAGTTAAAATGGTACCTATTGAAGTTTGGAAAGAAAGAAAACCCAAAACCAGACTGCGAAACCTCTCCCTGGTGCAGAATAAGCACTGAAGATTTGTCATGGGACACGTCACTGGACTTTAAATTGTAGTCTAATCAGGTCTTGAGTCCTTAGCAACCCTTTTCCCAAAGTCCTCCATGGCATGGATGGGAAAAGTGGCAGTTTGCAGGAAAAGTCGCCTTTCTAAGGGCAATGTCCTTGGCTCTGGGGAAGGATCACCAGTTTGCTAAGAGCAGCTGCTGGGTGATTGCATATTTTCCATTGCTCTTAATGGGCTATTGCCCCTGTCACCAAGGTGCCTCTCTCTGTGTTGAGCTGGCCTTTGTGGAGCTCGCTGTGGTGGGCAAGGCCATCTGGCACAGGCTCTGTTCAGGGCACCCACTCTGTGAGGAAAAGAAACTTAAAAGGAGTTAAAAAAATAAAAAGCATACGGGTCACATCCATAAGGATGAGACAGTAGGAGAGAAAAGGTGCAAGTGTTGCCCAAATCACAGAACGAAGTTTGGGAGCAGTTTTCTCACCCTGGTCTGCAGAGCAGCTCTTCCCCAAAGCACTGCTTAATCCTTCTGATTTTCCCCCTTGATCCATGACCTGTCTTGTATGAAATCTAGGAACGACTGAAAGGACTGGAAGCCCCACAGCGCTTATCAACAAGGATGAGAGTGAAACATATCCATGGATGTGAGAAAAAGGAGAGGAACTTGAAAGAACGATTAGGGTAACAGGGAAAAGCCCTTCAGATGGCTGCAGTGATGGTGAAACAGTAACAGAAAAGCCAAAGAAAATATATTCAAGAAAAAAAATGTAACAGCAAAATCACTTCAGACAAAGCTATCTAGTACACAAACTAGGTAGTAGCCTACAAACCTCCCAGTTGGTCTTTACTCATGAGAAAGTATTCAAATAAAACCAGACCAACGTCAAAACCAACCTTATTTACTTTATCTTCCAGTGCTATGCACATAGAGAATTATTCAAGATAAGGGGCAGATTACTGGTAGTCTAGCTGCCAAGTTAAATCAGATTACAATAGTGTATGAATTTTAAACAGAAGAATTATTCCTATACCCACTTATTCCAGGGAAGATTTAATTTGTTTTGAGAGAGGATTAGGCTAGAAGAATGAGGCTAACAATTCTCTGGAAGGGAGTCTCCAAAATAAGTTATGCTGTGGTTCAAAACTAATCCTCAAATTCATATAGGCCCTAAAAGTCACCTTTTTTCCTCCAGAACTGCACACACAGGGCTCAAAACTGGCACCTCCTTGCTCCTTGATGGTGTTTGAGCTCAGGGTTCAGGAGAATGCAGATAAATCTCCAGCACAGGCTAAGCAAGACGGAAAAGAGTCACCCTGGTACTGGGGAACCATCCACCTTCCCACATCTGCAGGAGAGCTCAGCAAATCTTCCCTGTTCACTCAGATTTATTCAACGTTATTTGTAAGGTTTACATGCTCTCACTCCGTGCCCTGGGATGTTTGGTACTCGTGTGGTCATCGCTGTGTCATCTGTAAAACACAACCCCAATCTCTTTGAAGGCCAAAGGAAAAGAGTGATTTTAGACAGACACCATGGTAGATCCATGAAAGATTCACGTATTTTTTAGGGTTGACACAGGACTAGCATTAAAGTATTTCTTTCATCAGTAAACTTACAGCTCTACAAAAAAAAAAAAAGAAACAGAAAAAAACTGAAAAACACAATAAATAAAATCATAAAAAGGTAATCCTGGGCAATCCTGAACTTGAATGTAACTTTATGCTAAAATATCCACACTTTGCACAGCAATCAGAAGCAAGGATTAATTTAAATATCCCCCTTTTCCTGCTCCCTTTCCCTCTCCTAACATCTGAGGACACTACCTCGTCCTACTTCTGCAAGCTCTTTCTTTTAAGATTGATTTATGGGAGCAATTTCCTTCCATTTGCATTTCTATGAAACTTGGGGACCCTGCAGCAGAGCAGAAGCTTATGCTAAAAATAAACAGGCTTCATCAAATAAATGAAGCCAAGTAAGAGCACCCATGGTGGGCTCTGAGTACCTCGCACCATGCACGATGGGGATAGAGTGGAGCTGAGCAGCTCTGTGGTGCTCTGGGATCACCTTTTTTCACTAGGAAGCAAATGGAAGATGACTGAATTTTTATGCCACTAAAGGATGAAGAGAAATTCCCCTTGCATCTGGGTAAACAGCATGTATGAAGAGAGATGGACAACAGATTTCTCTGTGCAAGTCATCTTCCTCGTGAATTTATTATTCTGATTGTTCTACGGGTTCCTGTTAACGCAAATTAATGATTCATGATTGCTTTAAACTTTTGCACTGTTAACTTACTGGATCAGTAACAAGGATTTTACAGCTTCCCCGGGGGAAGAAGAAGAAACAAGACCCACCAGCATCTACACAGAGGCTTTATGCATTTTAATATTTTCTTTTGTTTTTTGGGCACTTCCTGTGGGCAAACCAGGAATAATTACTCGGACAAATCTTTATACAACCTACTGGGTCTCCAGGTCCTGATAATAAAAGTGAATATAAAAGACCTAACCTAAAAGCTATAAGTAATCTTTTTTTTTTTTTTTTTAAATGGAACTGGACTGCAAGCTCTGTACATAGATTTGCTTATAAGTAAGGAGAAAAATGTTATTTAAAATACGGGCACAACAGCAGCTACCTGCAGTGCACGATGAGGTGACCTGAACTCCTGTTCCTACAGCTGGGATCCCACTGCAAGGTACAGAGCTGGTATCACCAGTACCACCAGCAGAGCCTGCGCCTTGCTGTCACGTCACCGGAGCTGCCGAGGTCCCGTGTGGAGTTCATGCTGACTCAGACACCTGCAAGGAACTAGGGAAAAGGGAAACCTGGGAATCTTTTGTAGGGCTGATGCAGCCTGAGAAAAGCTGCTTATAACAAGTCTGCTTTATAGCTCAGCAAAGATGTAAAGCCTTCCCATCTGCTTCTTCCGCAAGTAGTAAATACATATGATTTCTTCTTTTTTTAATATAGAAATATGTTCCTGGACTTTCACTTTAGAGGGGAATGATGAAGCCCTCAGGATGGAAATGCATCTGGCAGCACAGCATGCATAGGGCAATTATTAAAAAAGCTTCCAAAACACTCCAGGAATAAACAGCATCCTGAGACTAGATTTTAAGGTCTCCTGAAAGCTCATTAGCACTGTTTTAAGATCATGATTAGACATCTAGCTTATAGCTGGGCCCTAACTAAGGGTACAAAACTCCACTATTTACAAAGGAGTTGAGGAGCTGCAGCACCAAGAGTTCAAGAACAGCGATGATGACCTTGAAAAAAAACACTATGGGCAGCCTACCCTAAGAAACAATGATTCTACCTTTTCCTGTCTCCATGTAGACCTTCAAGGGAAGGCAAATTGCTGCAAATACCCAAATATCCTGTGTGCCATCCTGTCACAGCTGATTCCTTTTTATTCTTTTCTGGTGAACCTGGTACTCAACATGCATCTTGGGTGATATTCCCAGGGACAGAGGTGAGTCTGCCTTGCTATGTCTACATACATATAAATGCCCTCAGCTGCCAGCATTTTCTATAAGTGACCTTAAAACAAAAGGAAGAAATGGCTAGAAGATCTCTCAGGCAAAAGGCTGGCTTTTGATTAGTGGAAAACTCTGATGAACTGGTGAGCCAAGTATCTTTCACAAATAAACATTCACAAATAAACAAAATGTTTGTATTATATGCAAGGATGGAGACACCTACAGACCATCTCCAACCCCTGCTAATTTCTCTGTGGCAATGAAAAAATCACAATATTAAACATCATTTACTAGGCACTGACATTCATTGGCTCAAAATACAGAATTTTCTTTAGTGTCAGCTAAAAGTTTATGGTAAAGGTGCAAACTTCAATCAAATGAAGGGGAGAAGTGACGTGAATCAGTAACATGAATTCACCTATCTGCATCCTGCTGTTTCAGGAGGTACAATCCTTGTCGCTGTTTATACCTACTCTAAGAAGACTGGGATGAGAGCTGAGGTAGCTACTTCTAAAGGACTTTACCTGCTTGGCAAGAACCAAATTCTTCAGCTCAGGTGGCATCTGCGACAACCCCACTGCAAAGCTCTAGAAATATGGCCTTTGGGTTCCTCAAGTCCCCTCTGCCATGGTGCCTTTCATTCATTCCATATTGTCCTTCCAAATCTTCTCCCTTCAATCACCTAGGAGAGCAGCTCTGGGCAGGAACTGCAAGTAAGCAGTTTGGGAACCAAGGAGCGTTTTCCCTCTCTGTCAACAGGAGGCAATGGCAGCTGCACAAGCCATTAAGGAGTCATCCCTTTGGATGGTCTCCAGGCTTGGCAGCAACTTTCCCGCTCCCTGGAGAAACATGGGATGCTCCTGCCCTGCACAGAACAACCACAGGACTGATCTTAGACTGCCTGCTTGGATATGAAGTTTAGCTACTCAATGTGACTTTGCTTTATATTCCATACTTTTTGCCTTCCTGCACTGACCTAAATACTGCCATGTTTTGTTTACAAGCTCATCAGGGAACATTGGTTTTGCCCTTGCCCTACATTTCCCTTCCCTGTTTAGCATCTCTAACATATTTCTTTTTTTTTTTCCCTTACTCTTGTTATAGAAGTTATCATTTCATGTTAAATATTTTAATCATTTACTGAAACCTATAGGCTCGTGAGGGGAGCTCATTTGGCGCTGTTTACATTATCTGCACTGAATAAATTTATTTACATTATATAAACTACTATTCAAAAAAAATTAGAAAACACTCCTGCTTTGATTCCTGTTTATAAGGCTGAACTTCTTTCAAATAAATGATGAGGCTGACGGAGAAAACTTTTCTTGCTGCAGTTTAGCATTCACAAAACACAGCAAAACTCAGACTCACCTCTTCTGACATGCATTTTCATTCCACTGCCTTTTTGTGCCATCAGACTCTTCCCTCTGCACACCTGCTCTCCATCTCCATTTGTCTGATTAATTATCCTCTCTTCTTCTCTACAGGCTCTGACAAGCTTCTCTTCCTTCTCCAGTTTCATCCTTTTTTTCTTTCCCCTTTTGCCTTGTGCAGCTTATAGCTCCACCGCAGATGCGCTGGCTCCCCTCAAAATGAAACACAAGCCAGAATCTACCAATAATGGTCTTAATAAAGTAATGATAAATAGAACATCTTGGTTAATATCATTTTTTAAAATGATTTATGAATTGGGAAAGTTGCAAAAGAGGAAGCTGGCTTATGGTTTTAGATTTTAGTGCAGTCTGTGCTCTCAAGGAGAAACAATCATATTCAGAGAGATGTGTACAACTGCATTACACACATTATTTCCCTTTAGGTAATGCAGTTACAAGTAATTTTTGTTACAGTTCCAAGCAAATGCTCTGCAGTATTTTCTGAACTTGAACACAGCACATAGGTGCTTCCCAGGTCTTTCTTTTTTTCAACCTCAGCCTCACGTGGAAGGATAGGTTATAATTAATTAAAAGATAATTAAAAGCAGAAATAGACTCCAGAAAGACAGCCCTGAGTGTTGCTGAGAGGTGCAACTGCAGAGAGCACCGACGGGCCAATGTTTTAAGTGCAACCACAAGAGCGTCGCTCGGGGCACAGCTTCCCTCTCCACCCGAAATTCCTCACGTGGCCTCTCCCTGTCTGCCAGCTCCAGATTCTCAAAGGTCAATAAGCACTGGAAGATCTTTGAAATAAAAGCCATGTCGCTCCTCTACCCTAAGCATTTTGTACAGATAAATCTGGAGGTGGTCAGAGGCAGAGACATGGCCAGACTCCCCTACCTCGCTCCCTTCCTCCTCCTGTTCAAGGGAGGAGATAAAAGTCTGCAAATACTTCCAAATAATCTTGCAGAGTCATTCAGTAACACCTGCATAATCCCACTCTCTCATGAGCCATCCTTTTCTTCCATGGACATCTACTTGCACTGGCGAGAAGCCATAAGATCCTTTTGCCCTGGGTGGCTCCATCCTTTACATTTAAGGAGAAGAATCAACTCACATACGTAACTGTGGAGAGATACGGGTGTCCTGACCAAAGGATTTCGCCTCGCACATCCCACCTACAGTTTTGGTTCCATCTCCCTCTGCATCATGTTATTGCTGCCTATGAGTCATTTCATTAATCCAGAGAGAAGGCTGGAAAACAAGTGAATAAACACTCCGCTTCCCAACCTCCTGTCTGCACTATTTACTTCTCCGCTAATGAATGAACAGCTACAAAACCAGAATTATCCTAATTGGGGACATTCAAAGGGACATTATCTCCGCTTTGTCAATAGCTGCTGCCTGGGAATACTCCCCAGCGGTAGAGGATGGTCTCTTCATATCCAACCACCCCTAAAAAGATGACAGTCCAGGAAAGCAGCGGGAGGCCACATACGAGCAAGCTGAAAAGAAGAGCACAGGAGTCTTTTCCAGGCCTGCATCTTTCCTATAAGGATAAAAATAAAATGGAGAGAGAAATCGGAGCAGAGTTCTGATGCTGGGGACAGGACCCAGTCCCCAGCCGTGCAAGGACAAAACTCCCTTAAACATCCCGTGCTCGCACTCAGCACACGCTCGGGTTTTGGAGTTCACCGTGTCTGCCCGGATTGGGCTGCTCATTTATCACAAACATGGTCTGAAACATCCTAGTCTCCCTTCATAAATTTTACCGCTGGCACAGTGGTCCTATAGGCAGTGACAAGAATAAAAATAGTGGAGGAAGGACTAAGCAAGGAACAAATTGCCCTCAAATAGAGGAATTAAAGGAATCCAAGGTCTAATTTCTGCCATTACGGACGCCTGGGTTCTGCTCCCCCTTGCAGCCCCATACTAGGTCTGACACTGGTGCAGGAGCAGGCACGGATGAACCAGGGCTCTGTGCAGCCCACGCGCCAGCCCAATTCCCTTCCGACTCACAGGGCGCACCTCAATCTTCTCCTGCCTCTTCTGCAGGCATCACACAGAGTTAAACCTCAGCACTCTTATGCAAAGCACCCTAAGGTGTTAATAATTCCCTGTCAACCTGCAGGAAAGAATATTGCATCCTTTCTTCATAAAGCCGCCATGCAAAGCATGCAGAAAGCATCCTAAATAACATTCAGGATACTAGGAAATAATTTTAAAAACTAAGTGGGAGGGCAAATCTGCTCGTATTCCTCAAATACTCCTCCTCCTTTGGTGTTATACAGGCTAAGATTCAGGAACAGGCTGGAAGACATGAAACAACCCAGCATTTACAGGCAGCCTCGACACAGAGGTCTCTGCCATGCGAACACAGAAGACTTGTGCGTTAAAAAACACGTTGGTAGAATGATTTTTTGACTAATAGAAATTCAAATTAAATTTCACCTTTCATGTATGGAGCAGTTAATTCTAATCAAGCAAGCTCAAGGTTTTCAGTTGCCTGGGTAAGACTAATTAGATTCTTCTGCGTTATCAGTTCAACACAGTTAATCATACATGGCACACAAACATTCACTTCCTTTTTTAAGTCTTCAGTGAAATTCCTTTCCAATTTCAAGAACACAACCCACCTCAAAGGCAAATACATGATTTCAGGAGTGCTACACAGAAAAGTTCCAGCCTTACAAAAATTCTTAGGATGAGTTTACTTAGTAGAGCTCACCACCACCTAGATATTACATAGAAAATAAGCTATGCTTCTTGCTAAATTGAAATTATGAAAAGGTTGGGGAGGATGACTGTATCCATGCTCTGAAAGCGAACAACATTAACATCCTAAAGGAATCTCTTATTATTGCAAGATTCCTGCCAGCCAAGCTTATAATTGTGACAACCTGACGTGAAGGAGGTCTGAGGTGGCAGCACCAGGTGCCTCAACAGCTGTGTGCTCCTAGAGCTACTGGGTATTAACTGTTGTTCTTGAGAAACAGCTCAGAAAACAACTCCGTGCAAGAGGGACAAAGTCAGCTATGAAACATTTGATGGGTCGGTGTAGTGCCAGCCTGAGATACAGCTGGATGCAGATGATCTGTTATGTAACACAGAGGTAGACCGAGCTGAGTCACTTTAAATCAGGAAATTCTAGTCCTTCCTAATCCTCACATTTTAAACAACCTGTAGCAAAAAGTTTGGGTTTTTTTTTTTTTTTTTTAAATGCACAGATACAAAAGTCAGGTAGTTGCCAAAAAATATCCAAAGAATTCCTAGCAGGGTAAAATAGAACAGATTACCAAATTACGAAGGGAAAGAAAGTCATAGGAGTTAAAAGACAGAGCACTAGTTCATCTCATTTTATACTCCCTGTTGTAAAATGAAGTATTCCACACACATTTTAAAAGCCAGAAGGGGGAAATAAAAGTGTTTCTATGGTAAGTGGCTACTTATCAATAGGAAAATGTAGCAGCAACATCAGGAGATTTCAAAGTAACAATTTTATGACCCAGAACACTAGAATGGTAATTGAATGGCGACTGAAAAAGTTTGCAATTCCACAGGAAACAGGATTTTAATATATGAGAATTTCCTACAGAATTCAAATGATTTATTCTGAATAAAGCAGAAAATCCACACAGTTCAAAATATCCCACGCAGGAGCTGCAAGACTTTCACCTGCACGTTTGCCACAGCCCCACGATGGAGGAAGCGCTTCAACCTCTGCAGGAATCCTTTGGTAAACTGCTAGGCTACCTCCAAGGGAGACCACCTATAGATCACCTATAAATAATGGAGAATTTACCCTCAAACAGGCAGAAAACACACCGTGCCCTAGCTGGTGTCATCTCCTAGTGAGGATTTCATGTCTTCTCAGATGTGGGGGGAGTCACGTTGTAGCGGGAGGAATTTTGCACAGCACAGGGACATTATTCCTACCATTTCCTTACTGCTTCTTTCCTTCCTCCTTACCACATGAGAAGGTGGACTTCTGCTTCATGCCAATGGGCACTCCTTGAAGATCTTCCACACTTTAAACTATCGTAAGAGGTTCAGAGGACAGAGAAGATGAGGTACAACTGCAACTGAGGCAAAGCAGAAGAGGAGTTTGCACCATGGAACATGTTAACCTTGAGACAACTTCTGAGGTTTTTATGCAAGACAAAAGTCATAGGCAGTGAGGAGCTGCAAGACACAAATGCAAAGTCTCTGAAAGCAGAACAGATTTAGCCTCATCTTTTCAAGCAACTCCCTTTTGAAAGCAAAAAGGGAGACTGCGGAGACAACTAGGACAGAGCAGAAGTTAAGCAGCAAAATATATTTGCTCAATTATTAGCTGCTCCTACAAAAGAGCTATTTATTCAAAAAGTCTCATTTATAAACATCAAACCCAGCCTTTCTTTGGATTACCTCAGGGAAAAGGGGAAAAAAAAAAAAAAAGAAAAAGGAGTATGTGTTGTATATCCATCTTTAGGGAAACTTAATTATTTCTGAATGCAGAAAATTGCTCTGGGTTGGAGCAGCAGCTAATGCCCCAACCAGAATTTCCTTGATCATTACCCAAGCAGTAGCATTTTTAGTTTAACAACCTGAATCCTCCTCCCCCACCAGTATTTCTCTCCTAACACATTCCAGTCTAATTTTAGTCTTTTGAGAAGTTTCTTTTCCAGATCAACCCACTCTTTTCCACATTTAAATAATTTTCAGTTTTTTAAAGAGCTCAGCTTTAGCAGGTGTTTCAGTAGCTAAGCAATAAGAAATGTCTCTTGAGAACATTCTTCCAAGTTTCCCAAATGGATTTAGCCTGGAAGTTCCAGAAGAATAGTATCAGGCAAAATAAGCATGCTATTTAATTTCAAAAATTTGAATATAGCTCATAAAAAAAACCACCCTCTTTTCAGCATCTCTCGCGAAAACAAAAAGCACTTATGTTCTTTGTTAATGAGGAAAGGGGGGAGGTTAAGAAGCACTTGCAATGCTGTCAATACCTGTAATTAACTTGAATGCAGTAAAATTCAATAAAAATAGTTTTAGAAACTAAACATGGAGGAAAATGGTGCAACTCCTCCTTTTTTTCTGACTAACTTAGCTGCAGAGCAGCCCCATGATCAAGACAGTGATGAGATTTGCAAGCAGCTACGTTCCAGAGCGGAGAAGCATGCATGGTCCAAGCAGCAGAGACTCCACAGGTAATATGGACCCTGTAGCCCCAGGGAGCTCAAGGGTGGTTATTACGAGATTTAGAAGCCAAATTGAAGCAAGGTGGAGATGTTTTAACAAACCACATCCCTTCTCAGACAAAACGGGCTGGTCCCGATGCCACCTCCAGCTGTGTGAAAACTGCAGTTGGTCTCTCTGTGCCCCACAAATGATGCGATAGAGTCAGGACTTGGTTCCCTTTGTGCTCCCGAGTACTCCCGGGAAGCCTGCACACAACGATGCCTCTCTGCCGTTAGTGCAGACCCCACGATGCCGGCACTGCTGCAGCACAAGGCTGGCCATTTGGGAAAAGAGGTTAACATCAGGCACAATTTACAGATTTATCTACGCGGGTATTCACCGATAGCCACAGGGCTGATCTTTGCTGAGCTTCTGCATTTCCCTAGGGTGCAGGAGCATATTCCAGCGGTAAATAAGGCTCTAATAAAAAGCTGAATTTATCCTGGTAGGTCCAGGGATAGCACCCGCATTAAAAAATCAGCCGGTGGCTGATATAGCAGCAGCCGTGCCCTGTGTTATTTCCCCATATGACCATTTCCTACTCCCTTTGCCCCATTAACTTCTTTCAACCTCTCCGACTATAAAAACTTCCCATTTTAAGGCTGCAGTCAGTACTCAAAGAGTTTTCTTCGATGGTGCAAAGCTTTCCGGGAAACGTTTCTTCAGCATTTTTTTTTAAATCTAGGGATGCAGTTTTCCAGAGGTGAGATGTGCTTAAGTATGTGCCTAAAGCCACCTTGTCAGCTTGCAAGAACGTTTAACAGCATTTCTGTCTTTTAGAGCTGCTTTTTCCTCCTATTTGGGCTCCCCACAGCAAGCTGCATCCCCAGGGCAAGCACCTGAGCGTGGACTAACACCTCCTCCCCGTCATCAGCACGGTTTGGAGCGCACGCTTCTGCTCGCATGCAAATATTTAAGGGCTTCCCTTCCCTCCTCCTGCCCGCTACAGCAGCCTTGTCTCCAAAGCGCCTTTGAGCACGGACCAAATAAAGGCTGAGCAGGAAAAGAGGACAAGAAATGAGAGCAAGCGGCACTCTCGTTATCCCTCATGTCAGGCGAGTCAGAAGCTGTTACATAATTGGGCCTCCAGACCCAACGGGCGCTGCGCGTGGCCCCGGTGGCCAAAATAAAGAGGCTTTTCCACATATGCGCTCGCCAAAGGCGCCTCCCTCCCTCTGGGCTCTCCCTTGGCCGCTCTTGACCCGCTCCGCGGGGCTGGGGGACACGCAGCCCGCGGAGCAGCAGCGGGGCGCGGGGTCGTTCGCCGGGCGCCTCACGAGGCGCCGGCGGCGGGCG
>VZSG01000514.1:377803-414602 GCA_013398315.1 Nothoprocta pentlandii | reverse complement strand
CGCGGGACACGCTAGACCCAAACATATTAAAAATATATAACGATATATAGATATACATTTACATATATATAGGCTTCCAGTTGTCTCTATAAGTATCATATATGCATATATGAAAGAAGGCAGCTGCGTTGCACGTGGTTTCTGCCCCACGTGTGCAGCAGCAGGGCACGAGGCTCCGAATATTCCCATTCGCTGCTTCCCAGCTTTCTGGGATCTGCGCCCCGTTCTCCGGCGAGATGGCCCCAAGCCCTGCTCCAAACACACCTGCCCGCTCCTCTGGGCATCCTGGAGCTCCTCGGGGTCCTGCTGCGCTTTGCCGGACTTGTCCAGGCTGGTCGCTGCAGGACAGAGCGCAAAACATTAGTGTGAATTTAATGCAACGGGAGGATCCTGCCTTGGGGGGCTGGAGAACATGCGAGGTCCAGGCACGTGCCCCAAACCCTGCATTGGAGGGAGGAGAAGGCTTTGGGGTCACCTCAATGTGTTTTACTCACCTAGTCCTGTTGGGAAGCATGGATCGCTCTGATGCGGCAGGGGGATGGGAATGAAGGAATGATGCTCTTAGAGCCCTCTAAAATATGGATGTAAGGACTGGGACTTGGATCCAGGGCTAATCCCTCTCACTGCAGCCTGGATAAGTCACAGCTCTCCGTGGTATTATCATTTACAGCTGGTGAGTAATATTTGCATAGCTTAGAGAAGTAACAGCATAAAAAATAGATCAATATATACCAGGCACTGCAATAACAGATATATCTAGATAAACACAAAATACTCAAAAAAAAATATATCTTGTCAGAGATTGAGTGCTAAGTAAACCCTTGAGAACTTTTAAAAATGTCCAAGTTGGACAGACTTCGAGTGTGAGCATGATTAACAACTTCCTTTCTCCTCTTCCCCAGTACCTTAAGCAGAAAACTACCTTGCAAAGCAAAACTGTTCAACATCTCAACCTCATCAGGGACAGCAGGAGGAAGGAAAGATGGACCATGATTTACTAAAACCAGCTTACAAAGCCCTAGGACTTTGAAGATGGGACCAGACAAGGTCCAAAGATGGGACCAAAGTCCAAGGTCCAAAGCTTCAAACAGATCTTTGGTGGATGTAACAAGCTCCATGTGGCTTTAAGATTCTCCAAATTAGAAGAACTGCATCCTTTCTGGAGCCTTGTTTTCCTTTATGTCCTTTTTCTGAAACTATTAACCCATCTGTCCTCAGTGTGCCTACCACAAAAGTTCTAACTGCATGGCTAGAAGCACTCGAATTTCATCCCAGTCTCTCATAATGCTTTCACAAGTATTTGCTTCACCTCAGTTAAAAAACAAAACAAAATACACAGCAAGAGAAAATACTTTCATCACAGAGTAAAACATGGTAGCAAATCATGGCCAGAATACCATAAAACAGGTATTTAAATTAGAAGAGAGAAAAAAATGGATATCCTTATAGGCAACCTCCCCTTAGATGGCAGAATTCTTTGGATCCAGAAACACTGTCAGAACACTGCAAATAAAATAGTAACCCCAAGCAACAGACACTCGAGCCCTTCGAATTTGCTCTGAGCAGCAAACTTCAGGCCTGGGACTTGGGGGTCACTACCAGCAAGGACACTGTCTGTTCACAGGATACATTTCAGTCATTTCTTCCCTTTAAGAGCAGTCTCTGCCCAATTGCATGTTCAGTTGCATGCCCTACAGTTTGTGACTCCCAGAGGAGCACAGCAATAGTCTCTGGAGGGAATTTTTGACTAATGAAATCCCAATTAAAGCTCTTTATACAAAGTAATGTTTAAATTAAAAAATATTACAAGGGAGAGATCTGACAGTGGCACAGGTAGAACATTATGGTTACAGCTTAGAAGACAAACAAGTTATTAAATGAGAAACTATGATTAACCAGCTCTTCACATAGGACTACATGAAGATCTTATGGAAACATAGGGATTTTTTTTTCCCCCTACAGCAGCAATAACAGCTGTTCACCGTTTAGGTAATAATCTGTATCTATAGAAGTTAAGTTTGGAAATATTGGCTATTCCTACCAATTCTAGTATGAAATGCTAACCAGATGCATCCGAAGTGGAGCTGCTCCCACGCTAGTTTGGTAAAGAGCAATGACATTTCCTTCCTCCTTACTGTGTGCTCATTCCTGAGCTCCTAAGATCATCCCAGCAGAACACCTGGCATTTTCTCTACTTCCAAGCTTTGAAAGGCTGCAGAAGTCACTCTTGTAGGTGGCTGCTAACGCCTCGTACATTCATAAGCTGGGACTGCCTCCTGTATTTCTGCTCCTCCAATACAGATACAACCAAACCATAAACATTCCTGGTATTGCTGTGCCTTCCCTAGCAGTATGCAGCACAATCACGTCATACAAATCAGCCTCTTAAAGCAAAGCCCTGATTCATGTCATAAAAACGTCATCTTTCACGCCGCCCTCTTTTTGCACGATAGCTTCTTCACTGTCTCAGCGCCACGGCCTTCGTTGCAGGGCCTGAAGTGATCATACTTGTTTTAAATCGCTCCTTTTAGCTTTTACCCTCCACCCACAGGTCCTTGGCCTCTCTTCTCACTGGTTATTGCAGCCAGGGGCTGCAGAAGAGGCGCCCGCCTGTTTCAGCTTCTTCCGGCGCTTGTTCAGCAGGCGGTTGTTGGAGGTTTTCAAGTCTTTAATTTTCACCTGATCATAGTCCACCCTCATGGTAGCCAGTGCGCTGGTCATCTCCTCCTGAAACGGAGAAAGGCATTTACTTAAACCTTGAGGCACAGGCACCACAGCCATTCCATGTTCCTGCCAAGACTGAACGCACAGAGCGCAACCCTGTTACGCTGCAAGCAGGAAGAGCTGGGCCCTTTCTCTTGCACTGGACTATGACTAAAGGCTTCGTTCCACTCACGGCCTCATTCAGGAAGGGCTGTTCACCCAGCGTGGTGCCTGTGAGCACCCAGGACCACACTCTGCTGGCCTAAATTCCACCGTGTCCCTGGGCCTGGCTTTTCTTCCTGGCTCCTGCTGAGTGTGGGCCTCAGAGCAGGCTAAGTGGCTGCTTCCCTTGCTCTGTTACAGAAGTAGGTTAAGCAGGACCTAGAATAAAGAGTCCACACCAAGTTATTTCCAAGTAGGCACTGCAGATTTGTGCTCCTCCTTACTTGGAATTTAACGGACCCACGTACGCTAATACTAAACTTCTAAAAAGGTTAGGAGCAAAAATCCACTTAACTAAATGTCTAAGAATTTAGCTATTCTAAAAGCTTAGTCCAGGAAGGGAAATAAAGATCAAATATTATTGGAATGCCAAAGGCCCAAGGGAGTAACACATTGAAATGAAGAGGGCCAAGTGAAAATGTCCTTAAGACACCTTTGACTTGAGAGGCAAATGCTGTCCAGGTCCCCTTTTATTTCTGTTTTTTAACCATAACACAGTTTAACAGCTGACACTACACATCAGTAATCTAAATGAAATCAGTAATCACTGGAATACATTACAGAAAGATTGCAGTAATCTACATGCCAAGCACCATTAAGTGCAGAAATGTCAAAATTAATTACAAAAAATACGCCAACCTGACCAAGGCCGGCACGGAAGAGTTAAGGCCTGCAAACCACTTTTAGTCTGCCCTATAGTTTCACTTTGCAGGGAGCATTTAACTGTCACCACTCAAACAGTAGGTGAGGGACCCGACTAGATTAAGGGAAAAACAGACGCATTTCCCCCGCTTTTTTTAATATCCTACAACTGTCTCAGCAAAACAAGGCTAAGGTTTTTTAACATGATTTTACAATACAGCAACAGGTTAGGAAAACTGAATGCAGCCTAGCCCTCCACTTGGCCTCCCTATGTTTCCATCATCTCCTTCACTTTAGCTCAGTACTCTCCAAAGTCCCCCACACTGCCCCTTCTCTTACATGGTTACATAAGGTGGATCATCAGGTAGCATCATTAATACCTTTAACCATAACCATTATTTATCATAATCATTTTATTTGGCGATATTCTGCCTAGCTGTAAAGCTGTCAGAACAGGCTCAAAGAGCATTCTTCCTTTACATGCAGTTATCATAGACAGCACTGTGCAAACATCACCCCAGGGGAATGAGGATCTGAAGAGAGGCAGTCTCTGCAATGTATCATCAGGCTCCACTCCAAGAAACCATGAACCATGATTGACTCACCTTAACTTCATCCCAATGGTCCTTATCTTCTTGCAGCACCCGAGCAGTATGAAGAGGAGTCGGTGGCACTGCCATGGATCTCTAGGGAAAAGGATAACATAAAAAAATCAGTTTTCTGTGAAAACACTCTTAGGAAAGGACTGCTTGTTCTTCCAGGCGCATGGTGGTCATAAAACTTCTCTGAAAGGTCTTCACTGGCCCCCATTATTCCACGCTTTCAAGCATCCTCACAAGCTAATACAGAGTTACTCTGCATGAGGCAGAAAAGGATTATAGACCCCATACAATAAAAATGAGTTTAAAGAACAACAGGAGGGAGTTCTCTGTTCCTAAACTCTGTTCCCTTTCAGTCCAACCAATTAGCTCCATGTTGTGTATATTTTTATGTCCATTTTGTATTTTTAACCATCATTTCATTACTCATTAATCATCATTTTAAAATTGTTAACATGACCTTTTTCTTCTAGCATTTATTCTGGGAGAAATATTCTTCTACACACACACATTATCTGACATTACCATTTCATGAGATCATAAATGTGCCAAAAAGGGGAAATTATGCTATTATTCAGAGGAAGGACTCGGATTCCTGGCACAGCTCAGAAGACAGTGCTGTTGCTTGAGGAGCTCTTCCACCTAAGACATAAAATTGAGATCTATGCTCACCTATCACAAAAGACCTATTGCATTTTTTAATTAGAGTAAGGTATCATTTCTAAAGGCCAAGGCACAGCTCCTAAGCTGGAATCAGCAAAGATATCATGGTATTTTTTCCTCACATCATAACCCAAACCATGATTTCATTTGGATATTCTGTCTTCCTTATGCTTTCCATGCAAACTTGCTGTCTCATGTGTGGCACTTCATACAGAGACAGCTAGACATGAACCAAGTCTAAGGAGATACCTGTCGACACCACGGTGATTTAAGCCTTGCATTTAAAGCAATGCTTATACTCCACTAACAGTACCCCTGTATCAAGTTCTGCAGAGAAGGAGAAGCCAAAACCACGGCTGCTGCATCCTCTGGAAAAGCATGATCTGCTGCTCATGGTATCTAGCTTGCTCTTTGGTGCAGCCATAGTCTACAAATTTTATCTCTGATCTCCTTATTAACTGGTTAGATAAGTATTTTAAGTAACAGGCATGGCTGTGGGTGCTGGGTCTCTCAGCTATAAGGCACTCATTCAGTAAAACTCATCCTCTGTTGACCTCATCCCAAATCACCAGGTCTGAAGGCCTCCTTCTTGGCCTCCAAACAGTTATGCTGTACATGAATTCTGATCAGTGATTATCTTTGTATTTGTTTGCAACACTTGCAGAAATGGCCTGGGTTCTGCTCCAATTTTAGAGATTTTTCTTGAAAAAATGAGCTTTTCAGCTTTCACCATTCCAAATGGAGACATTATGTGCTCCACCAGGATGCTATACAGCTACATCTCAGTGCTTTTCTGGGGGGTGTGAGGTACTCGTACAACAGATGTCATAGAGATGCCAGCTATGAGTTAGGTCCCTGTTCTGCTCCTTCCTCTGAGGTTCAGCAGCAGGGCAGAAAAGGGTCGGTCTACAGGACAAGTGATTTTGTTCCTGGCTGATGGTTATTTGGGCTGTGGGAAAGAAGACTGGCCTCCTTTTAGGCACAAATGTAAGAAGGTGAGAACTATAAGCTCTTATTCTGAGCGAAATCTACAGAGCAGAGATGATCCCCTGAAACTGCCTGCACACAACTGACATCAATGACCCTTGGGATTCTCCTCTCCTGTTAGAAATAAAAAATACCCAATTATGAAGTAAGGTCTTTTATTTCCAAAAAGGGTTTGTAAGGAAAAGAGAACTAAACCAAATCACTGAATGAAACTCGAACTGGGACCGCATGCTCTGGACAGCCTTATCTGGCAATCTCTCATAGGGCACTAAGGCCAAGGCCTCGCTGCTTCCACGGGGGCTTCTGAACTCTGCCAAGGCTGAGAGCACCCACCGAGCACGAGGCTCTGCACTCACACAGCTATGCACAGTGGTGCCCAACACCACTAATAATAGCTCTCTAAATCCTCCCCTGATGAAGTAAGCGCGGTTTATTTTTGCTATTCTAAAGGGAGTAACACGTGTGTGTGCTGCATTCAACAGTGACTGCCTGCTCGGGGAAGGTACAGTTATATTTGGCTTTTGCTTACAAGGATGATATTGTGGGTGTCTCTCTCTGCATGTCCTCTGGTAACATCAGGAAGAGTTTTGGTTTTGCAGACACACGTACCTTTGTGGAGGGCATTTGACGTTAATTACGCCGTTAACAGAAATTAACAGAAATTTGCTGTACCATGTCCAGCTCCACTAAGTTCTGCATGTCAGATTTAATATATTGCTCCCTTGTAAAAACCTATATGAAACTCACATTAATCCAAGGGTGATTCATAAACTGAGAGACTGTCATCCTCTCGGTTGGGTCAGTCTTCAGTAAATGGCGAATCAGCTGCTTGGCTGAAAAACAGGACCAACATGACACGTTGCAGTATGCTGCTGTGTTCCCAAATAACCTGGGGAACACAAAGACCTGCTGAATGAAGGAGGATAATTTGGCAGAACTCAAAACACCTACCTATTGCTGTTCCCATGTTAAGAAAACACATACAGCGTGGGAGGTTATTATATTTAAAGAGGCAGCACATGAAAGCATTCAAAAGGGATGAGGCAGGAAGGAAAGACACGGGATTTGGGATTCTATCTACACTGCTTATCTCACAAGACCACTGTTCTGAGAGGAAAAGCTTGAGAAAAGAGAAACAGCAATAGAAAGCTGCCCTCCAAGTGACAGCAACAAGCCTGACATTATGGGCTGAATGGATGCATGGGTTGATGTTTTGAGAAGTGACAGACATCAAAAATTGACACAGGCCTTGAAAACAAGGACAAGAAACAGATTTTTGACAACAGAGAGGTCACTAAAAGGACAATAGTCACAGAAATGGATTGTGTAAACAGTCTTTGCAGCAGTTTCTGGGGACATGTATCTGCCAAGGCCAAAGAAATGAGTACTACATAACTGAGACATGAGACGATGAGAGTTTGGACACGAGTTTTAGCTAGGTGGATGGACAGGAAGGACTGCATCTAAGGGATATTTTTGTTTTTCCTACAGCCTTTAGCTTAACTTGCTTAGGGGGTCCTAGAAAAACTTCTGAGCAAGAGTTTTGTTTTAGCAACACTGAGACTGAAACGACTACAGGTTTGTACGGAGCTGTCGGAGGTAGAGGTTTGATGATATAGGTTGTGCACTGTAAAGGTTTACAGTAGAGATTACCCAGAATCTAAAGGGAAGGAGGAAACCAAAAGAAGTCATGTCAGAAGCCTGTAGGGTGATTATAGGAAGTTGCTGGACAAGGAGGAATCCTAAAATTTTTTCAACTGAATACCCACCTAACATTTTAATAGCTACTGTAATATGAATGAGACCAAGAGCAGACAGACTATTAAGCCAGAAGCATTTAAATAAAACATTTTTCTTCTTAACGTGCAGTAGTGTAAGTTGTACACCCTGCCATGGGATCCAGTGAGGGGCTACAATACCACATGTCCCAGCACTATCCAAGGACACTTTGCTGTTGCTCACAGACAGACAGGAACCAGGTGCTAACACATTTCTAGCAATATAAAAGAGTGTTAGAAAAAAAGATGTGCTTGGGGCTGCTGACCCTTCTCTACAAGGTAATTGTCAGGTGAGACTTCCAGTTTATAACACAGAGTGACAGGGGAGCAGAAGCACCCACTTTCAAGACATTGGTTTAATAAATCCAGGCCATGGCTAAACAGCAGCAGTTTTTGTCAATGACTTGCCCAAAATAAAAGGATAAATTGTTGCCCTTGATTCCAGTGCTAGCTGGCAAATTTCCATAAGACCAAAACGCAGCAGGAGCGGTAGCCGCCTTCTCGCTAGGTGGATCACTAAGGAGGGCAAAGACTCACTGAGTTCTGAGGACAGAGTTTGCCTTTCTTCTGCCTCACCGTGCACTGTAGCTGCCTTGGCAGCCTCCTCTCTGAGCATTAAAGATTTCTGTTGCAGAGGGTTTAATCTGGGTCTTGCACTAGCTGGATTCTGAAAGAAAGTGTTCTGTAGTCACTTACTTTCGGGAGCACTTAGGTTGCTGGCTAGTGTTTGAGTTCCCAGCCTGTCTCTGTATCACCTTACAGAAAATAATTTAAATTTCAAAAAAAAACACAAAAAAAGAGGACAGTTCTTTAGAAACAGCCCCATGCAAGCCTTCTGTGTAGCAGCACATCGTGCAAAAACTCTGACACTGAGACACTGAGCAGACAAGTACCTTCCTCTGATACTTCGGCCCATTCTGGATTGGGAAACCCATATTGCCCCATCCGAATTCTTCTCTTCATTCCTGGAGAAATGGCTTGTCCAGTGTTTGAGTAGAACGGAGGGAACCCACACAGGCTATAAACAAAGTACACAGAAAAAGAATGTGATAAGTAGGAAACTTCCTTTCATCTCTTAGGAAGTCCCATACAAGCTTATATTTTTCTGCAGGTTGCATGAACTAGCCTATTCTCAGTGTCAATTTAATAAAAGAGTTGCTATTACAGCAATGAAAGGAGGTGTGGAGGACTTTTCCTTTCTCTCTTCACCTAGCTTCTTCTCAAATACTTACAGGATATATGTGATGACCCCCAAGGACCACATGTCACATGATTTATCGTACTTCTCAGGACCAAGGACTTCTGGGGCTGAGGAGGAGATAAAACCAGAAGTTAACAGTGTACTATATTTTTCCTTTCATTCTCATTACATTGTGAACATATTAATACATCAGATAGTGAAGGCATTAAAAAAAGGCAACTGATTGCTGGAACTGGGGAGCATTTTCTATGACAAGTTCCTAGCACAACTACGTAGGTTTAAAGATGAGGAATGGACTTGGCCAAATGCTCAAGTCTTCACCGTGGCATCTTCCTGCTCAAGAGATTACTGAGATGGCAGTAAAGCAGAAGGAGCTATAGCTAAACGTGTACAAGGAGACACAGCACTGAACACGACAGGAGCATATGTGCCAAACATCAGAATAAAAAGGAGCCACCAGAGCTGGGGAAATATTTTTGAACAGTACCTAGGTGGAGTATGTTTGGCTCCAGCAACTACAGTTAGCCCCTCTGGAGCATGGTATTCTTCTCTAAGTAAAAAAATTATACAGAGATGCATTTAGAAAAGATTTTTCCTTCCCTGGGGCAGTTGAACTGGCAGTGAGATGACTTTGTAAGGAAAATGATTCTCTAAGCATATGAGCAAACATGCTGGTTTACAAAACGGTGCTGAGAAGGGAAATGGCAGCCTGTTTGCATAGGAATATAAAGGCATAAAAATATATATGCATAAAGTCCTTACTATTTCATTACTAATTCCATTGTGTGTGTACCTATATACATATATATGCATATACATATAAAAACCCCAAACAATCAAAAAAAAAAAAAATCTATGCAGCAAGAGAGAAGCATCAGGAAAACATTGTCATCACACGTATACCTGTCCCTTACCAAGTATCTTTCATTACCAAAAACAATAAAATATCTAACTAGTAGAAGGGGATTTGGTCTTGTAAAACATTAAGCCCTTTTTCTGCCAAATAAATTTCAATTGCTGACAGCACTGGTCATACCATTTGGTGAATAACTGGCACCTCCAAGACCAAAAGGGATATATATACACTCTTGGAATGAGCACAGGACAGTGCAGTGTGGCACTCATTACATAGTCCCCTGTTCCTGCACAAAATGCAGGCAAAATTTCAGCTGTATTTAAGTCACTTTGCTCTTTTATTGTCAACTCCTCTGTTTGCCAGCTTTAGCAAGCTTTACAGCTGGGGGAATACTCTGCCTGTTCTCTTCTATTGCATTAGTTAAGGGAACTTTTGCAAGAAAAGACCTAAATGTTATGAAGTGAAGTTGAAGTTATAGCTTTTATAGCATCAGCCACAGAGGAGATATCAGGATTACTGCAGTATAATCAGGAGCAACATGTCCTCACTCATTGCTTCTCATTCTCTTGCACTGTTGCAACAGTTTCCTCTGCAGTCACGGAAGAAAGCAAGAGGACTCAACTGTACTGGAACCAGTACAGTTTTGGTTGGGTTGAATTTGAAAATTCTGAAATTTGAAATTTGCAGGGTCTGAAATTTGAAATTCTGCAGGGTCCCTTTGCGTGTTATCTCCACAGGAGATTTGTGACCCATGCCTGCTGGCCCATTTCAGGGGAGGACAACAGACATGGACACTGAAGAAACGCAGTTTGGATCACTTACCCACATAATAGGGAGTGTAACAGGGGGTCTGCAGTGCGTTTTGAACTGTGGTTTCTTTGGCAAAGCCGAAGTCTGTGAGTTTGAGTACAGCATCCTTCTCCTTAGATGTGTAAAGCAAGTTTTCAGGCTGAAAGACCACCAAGAGAAAGCATAAACAGGTCAGTGACCAGTGTCCTTCTATTGAGCTGTAAGCTCAAACCATTCCTGCTTGTGAGGACCAATTCCAGTGCCTGGGTCTCCTTTCCCTCACACCCCTATCACACCATCCTCTCAGCAGACTGAGGAACAAGATCCTTCTCAGCATGGAATTTAAGGGAGTAAATCACAAGACTCTTGCTGGATCAAATGGGTATCAAATCCAGCCTCGTGGAGCCTTCCTCTCCTTCCCTTTACCTGCTAGGATTATTCTGTCCTATCTGCACCACTTAATCTGACAACACTCTGTCTGGCACTTCAGTAACTCAGCTAAAGGACAAGAGGAGTCATCAACCAAGTCCTCTACAAGCCACTGACACCAATCCATCAACATTAACTACTACAGCCAGCAGATCCATCCTGTCTCCTCTCCTCTGTCTCTTGAAACCTGAGCTAGTTCCACACTTGCGCCACATGCCCCCTAAGGGCTCTCCAAATTCAGAAGTGGCAAAGAGAAACTCCAGAGAACACTGAACATCCCCAGAATCTGCAGTTGTTTGGACTTGTTTCCCCAGTTTCTCAGGCATAGGGAACCCCTATCCTGCTGCCTGCAAACATTCAGGGACTTGCAAGCTGGAAGGACTGGAAAAGTTTGGGGATTGAAGCTCTACTGAGCAGTTTCTAAAATTTCTGTGTCATTTCACTGAGGATTTGGGCCTAAGCATTTCAGTGTCTCTGTTCAGTGTCATATGGTGGTGCTAGACAGTGGTACCAGTAGAGCTCTGCAAAACCAACCAGATTGCAGTCTCTGAACAGTTAAACCAAAGCTCCTACATAAAGGACCCCACAGTGCGAGGGTGCAGCCAAACAATACGAAAAAGAAGTCACAAACTCAAAGCTGTGGAATGGATAAGATGCTTTGGTTAATCATTGTGGGACTTGCTCTTTGTTATAATCTCATATTACATATCTCTAAGCTATAAGTGACTTGGAGCAGCTATCTTGCCTTCGTTCATTTGACAGAGCACAGATAAAATTTAACACGACACAGCCTGTCAAACCTCTCCCAGAAGGTCTGGGCACAAGCATTAGCTAAAGCTAGCACTCAGTTCCACGTGGCAATAATTGGGATCTTCCTATTCTCCCAAACATGTACAAATACTATTGCCTTGGACTGGGTGCGTAGAACTGGTAACGTTCCTCCCATATGTGGAGGAATATTATTTCTGCCACAGCACTTCTCCCAGGCTACTTCAAGTCCTGAAGTGCTTCTGAAGCACTTTTTTTAGGCAAGTAACACTCCAAAACTAATCACTGGCAAGGACTGTAGATATAGAGATACAGCACTGAGAATTAGTTAGCTTCAAACAACCTTATTTGTGCAGTGTGAATCAACTGGATTTCAAAACAGTGATATCTCCACAATTAACCATCTGATTAATCACCTAGATTCTTCCACATTCCATACGCAATTGGATACGTGAATACTTTGACCTTGGATTAGATGGGAGCAAACAGATCTCTTCTCCCACTGGCAAAGGGACAGGAATGTTGCCCATCTGACTGTAGCCCTATCTCTTTTTTAACCAGCTGCCCATTCATTTTTCCACCTTCTACTCTTTCCTCCCTGCCCACATCCCTCCGGACTCACCTTGACATCTCTATGGGCAATGTTCATTGAATGAAGGTACTGGATGGCTGTTCCGATGTCTCTCATGATTTCAGAGGCCTCTATAAATACAATTGCACAGAAAGGTCACATTAGCATTTCCACTGTAACTCAGGGCCACGCTGGGGAATGCTCATGACTTACAAACAGCTTGCTGAATACAGGCCTAGCGTGAAGGCTCGAAAGCCTAAAATTAGCCCCAACAGCTGTGTTTTGGTTTGCAGGCAACCATACCCCCCAACTCCCCGGCTGCGCAGCCCTCCTCCTGCGGAGCACAGGAACAGAACAGCTCAGGCTCCTGATTTTTATGAGCTTGTCAATGTGTGCTTTAATTTGCTTACCAAAAAGGCGTCAAAAATAGAGGAGCTATGCGAGCAACAGCAGGCTGTGGAGAGAAGACCCCCTATCAGGACATGTCCTCGGTTGTGCAGGACAGAAGTTTAAATTTCAGCCTCTGACTCAGAGGCAATTGGTCTAATGGAGTCTCTCAAACCAGAGCAACAGTATGAAATCTTTATTTTAGGATAGATCCCATCTTTGTTCCTCACTTTCTTTAAATTTTTTCCTTACGAGAAACAAAATCAAAAGAAATGCTGAAACGTTCTGTTCTGCAAAGCCCAAACTGCTGCCCTTGTGACGACGTTTCTAAAATTTAACATATAGCCCATAAGGAAACTCTGGTGGCTGCTGAGCTGCCTTGCAAGAGCAGCCTTAAGTTTGCAAGAGTAACTACATGGGGAGCTGCTTCAGAGGAGGAAGCAGCAGCATTTCCATGGTACCAAGAGAACATTATATTACATCTTCCTTGGGAAGGAAACCAAATTCCAAGTGTTTCTCTGTCCCCAGTGGAATAGAGAATGGATTCTTCTAGTTTCCAATTCCAAAGTTGTGGAAAAAGTGTGGTCAGTGAAAAAAGTAAACCTGGAAACCCTCTTCTCCAGGAAAAGAATGTTAATTTATTGCAAGAGGCTGAAAGAAGGTGTATCTTTATCTTCAAACTCCAAAATGGTTTCTGAGTAAGTATTGTGAATATTACATAATGGTATTTAATTCATAAAAGCCATGCTTTTTATCAGAGTAGAGATGCTAATTATCACAGAACTGATTTTCCATCTGGACTCTTGTACTTAACAGGGGAACAAAGAACTCAAATGTGCGGAACATGTGACTGAAAATGCTCCTTTTCCCCCGAAGAATCCTGCCCCATAAAGCGTTCATCATAGAGCAGGAAACACAGTCAGTAAAAGCTTGACCTCTGTACCACACTTATAAAACAAACACAGTTATTTATCAACTCAGGTAATTTTTTCCCCTTCTAATCAATTTGTGAGGATGTCCATCACGAGCATGAGGGTTTTTACCCCAAAACAGAAATAAGCTCTTGTCTGTTGTGAATGGGCAAGGAGAGTTGCAGTCAAGCGCATCCATGGGGCTCTAAAAATAATAAACAGCAACTCCAATAAAAATGACAAGGCTACTCTCTCGCAAGCTCTGTCACCGACTCATAGCAGGCCCTCAAAAATGCACAGCCCTTATTATAGATGAGCAGGCTTGTTTACAGTGTGGCTAAAAACGCTTCCTTTCGAGCAGTGCTTCAAAACCCTTGAATAAGAGATGCGCCATCGGATGCGATTTGCTTATTACATTGGTCACCACGCAGCACTCCTCGGCACAGGGATGCTGCTTGAGGGACAGCCAGGAAAGAAATCACAGGAGGGCTCTGCTCACTGGGCTCTGGAACAGGGCAGGGACTAGAATAGCAGGGCTCTGATGGTTCAGAGATGAAGCCACGGAGCAGAGTTGTATGAGGAACTTTCCTCTTCACCTGTCACATTGTGTCTAAACTCCAGCAATTTTGGAAACTCCTCATCGTCTGGGGCCGTTAAAAGTCCTTGTTTAATAGAGATTCAGATAGAAAATTAACAGAAGAAAACAAAATTACAAAGCAAAACTCAATGGAAGAAAAAGTCCTGTGAGAACTAAGCGAGGGCACAGAGCAAGAAAGGAGCAGTTTCACAAAGTTGAGCTTTGGTTTTTCACCTCTCTCTGTGAAGGCTTGGTCTCCTCTCTCCTGGATCCTGCTGAACAGCTCTCCTCCCTCCATGCTGAAACAAAGCACACAGAAAAGAAACCAAGATGAGCAAAACCCACCCAATTAACACCTGCCTGTGCATCTGCTTAATTGCACAGAACCACTGCAAGGAGGTATTAGAAAAGATGACAGCCTGCCTCCTATCCCAGTGCTTTCCAAGCACCGTGTCCCACTTGAATCAGGGCACAAAGCCCTTCTGATATGGAACAAATACAAAGCAAACCAAAATCAAGGAGTTTCGATGCTTCTGGTTTAATACACAGTGACACAAGGAACATGACACACACATAGCTGGGAGGTCAAATGCACTGGCACAGGCAGGCTGACAGTAAACTTGTTTTGTCTAAGGGTTGGACTTGAAGGAAAAGGAAAGCAGAAACTAGACAACCTGCAAAGGATTATTAATTTGCTTCCAAGGAAGAAGACCCCCTAACTGTGGTATTGCAGAGAGTAGGAAAAGTTACAGTCAAAACGGCAGCAAAAAGATCCCGGCAGATCATAGGAAGTTGGAAGGTGAACGCAAGCAAAGCTCACCATATTTGAGAGACATGTCTCAAGACTTTATTAATTATACTGATGATTTCAGGAGGATTAATTGTCATAGGGTGCAAGGGGAAGTTTTTTCTGCTTAAGGTTCCTCATTCCTCCATCACGCGAGCTGGCAGCTGCCTATTTCCCTACCTATTATACCAGGGCATCAAAGGCTTTGCTGTGCAAGCAAAAAGGCTGCTGCTGAGGAGAGAGGTCACAAACGTGGCATCTACCACCCCATCCTCCCTCGGTCCTTGCTCCTACCATTCCATGACGATGAGGAGGCACCGCTTCCCGTGATGGACGTTCTCATAGACGTCCAGGACGTGCACGATGTGGGGGCAGCCCGACGCCCGCCAGTGATACTCCACCTCCTGACGGGCTTTGGGGTTGTCATACAGGAGCTGCGTGGAAACAGGAGAGAGCAAAGCCATGGGTCACACCACTCCAATTCGCTACCTATGTGCGACTGCTCTGGGCTTGAAGGTGCTGACAAAGGCTACTTCCAGCTCTTTTTTTTTTTTTTTGTCTTTCTTTTTCAGCTAAAAGAGGCCACGACTGCAAAGAGGAAGGAAAGCTCCAAAGGCAGGCAGGGCACTGCTCCTCTGCCTTCACTCCATGGGCTGCAAGGGTCCCAACGTGCAACCCAACACCCTGCAAAAATCCCATCCGCCTTCCGATGGAAAAAACATGCTGGGATCTGCATTCTCAAGATCAAGGAAAAACTGCCCTAAGTGAGGGCATTTAAACATGCTTTCGGCTAAAAATTAATATCTACCCACACTTTCTCTTAGAAAGGTGTTTTCTTATGACCAATTGCCCTTGGGTACCTCCCAGCTTTTGCTGTAAGGATCTGTCAGCTCATCTGCATTCAGTGCCTTACACAAACTAAGCACCAAGAAACATTTCTCCTGCCATTTAAAGAACTGCAGCTAGCACTGGTGCAGCATGGGCACCTCACCAGATCCTGCATTTTCTCTTCCTCAGGCTCCTCTCATGCATCTGGACACCACTTTGTGGTGGAGACTCCCTCTTTATTCCATGTGCACATGGTTCCCACATGGTAAGGCTGTAAGTCTGAGACTTTATGCAGTGCAGTAAAACAGAGTAGCAAAACTGGTACTATATAAAGCATAATCAAATGCAGAAAAAAAATAATAATACAAGAGCAATCACCACTGATCTTGTCTGGAGCCATCGAAAATGACTGCAACACTTGTGGGGAAACTGCTTTCAAACAGGAAAACATGCAAAACAGAGCATTGTGACAGCACTGTTGGGTCTTAAGCCTTTAGTTCATCTCCCTCACGTTTGCTATCAGGCCTCAGGCAAAACATAACATGACAACTGCTGAAAAGAGTATTAACCTGGACCCTGCATTGGGGACCTATGAATCCCTCCAGGAAGGTGAGATTTCAGGCAGCCCCTGGCATCGCTCCGGAGAAGCGAAGACCCCTGGACTGGATGATCTCTAGAGGTCCCCTCCTACCTCAACCATTCTGCGATTCTTCTCGGGCTCTCTCTGCTCCACTCTGAGGATGCTCCAGCACGACACCAAATTTTCAGCGCGTGAGGTGCTGATAAACCTTAGGGAAACCTAATGCTTCCCCCTGGTCAATGGATACCCTGAGCACACACGCCACAGACGGCTGGCCCTCCTGCGCCAGCCGGGATACGGCCGGATTTCCAACACAAAAAACTTCCTCGAAAAAAGGAGAGATGGTTCCAGCTTGGACAAAAAGCCCCTCCAAGGGCCCGAGCGCAGCTGCTTTCCTGCTTTCAGCCACGAGGGCATCCAGCTCTTTTCCCTTCAGGGCTGCTAAGCTCCAGCTCAGCAGGACTGTCTAGCAGCATTTTCCCCTCTGCCCTTCTCAGTTTGGGCAGCTGCCTAAAAGTCTCAGTATTCACTAATTTACATGTGCAACAATAAACCCCAAACGTCCTCAGGACTAATCAGGCCGTTTGGAAGAATTTTACAGGGTTTACAGTTTGGATAGGACTGAATTAGTGTCACTTCTAAGCAGGACATTGAACCCCTTTGCCCCTTTCCTGCGTGTCTATTCAGACACAACAATTCTCTTTACTAACGTTAGCTGCATCAGAGGCTGAATATCTTACATTTGTCCAGTGCAGAGAGGCTGTTTCTGATGGCTGAGCACTTACAAAGATTATTCACAGAGCTGAACTCACAGCACAGCTTTTCCAAGGCATTATGATACACAAGGACGTGGCGGCCCCTTCCTTCTCCTTCCTTGCCAGCAAGCTCCATATACTCCCTAGTGCCAGACTTGCCTATGCTCTTGTCAGGATGACACCTGGAGAAGCAGAAAAAAGGAAATGCAAAAATACAGCTCGGTGGCAGAGGAGTGATATATAAACCAAGCAACATCTGAGGTATCAATCAACTCCCAACTTTCCAGTTTCTCCCTCCGAGCCTTAAAAAAAGACATTAAGCGTTTAAGCCTAAAACTGGAAGCCATAACTGTAGCTTTCAAGAAGTCTTAGAGGTGAAGACACTTGTGCAATGGAAGCCAAGGCTAAAGGCCTGTCTTGGGCGAGCAAAGGCCTGCAAAAAATACAGCTCTAGGAAAGTCCTTCTCATGCAGAACTTCTGATGGGCAAAAAAAAAAAAAAAAAAAAAAAAAAAAAAAAAAAAAAAAAAAAAAAAGAGATTCAGTCTTTTCTAATTGCATTTCCATTGATTTAGCATCGGGTAAGGCAAGAGCAGCAGCTCCTACCTTAGTGGTTTGATCGATACAGGAATTACCCTGCTAAGAAGCCAGGGAGCAGCACAGCAGCAAGCAGTTTTCCAGACTTCTCTGAAGCAGGAGAAACCCCCAGGCCCAGGTGGAAAGAGGCTGAGGACAGGGAGACACCAACTTCTTGATGATTTTCTCATTAATACCTGCTAGCAGATTCCACGGAGGAGATTTGACTATTGCACCTGAATCCCGTTCACTACACAGGTAATTAAGGCCCTCCCATCTGCTTTTTTATTTATCTTTAAACTTCTTCAGTCTCTCGTAATTCCAACAAGTCACGGTCCTTGCATTGGACCTGACACAGGCTCCGCTACCACCCCCTCTATGTGCAGTGCATGAGTGTGAAGGCCTCTTCCTCCCACCCAGAATCAAGGCACCCCTTCAACAGATGATCAGTTTTATAACCTCTACGTTGCTCATTTGCCTCCCGGAAAAGCTCTATTATTAATAGAAATGGGACCAGAAAAAAATCAGTCCTCAGTGGGGAATATGGATATATTGTTGTACTTAAAAAGAGCTTTATTTGTTTTTCTAGTAGCTTCCCCGCTCAGGCAGAGATGGGTAAACATCCAACTTCTTTCACTTTCTTTCCTCTTTGCATGCAACTGTTATAAAAAAAAAAAAAAAAAAAAAAAAAGCTGAANAAAAAAAAAAAAAAAAAAAAAAAAAGCTGAATCCTACAAAAAAAGCTTCAAAATCCAATTCAAGCTGATGCACACAAACCCCACTTGCTGCAGAAAAGCTTTTTCAGCCATTCTTCATTCAAGAGGTTGATGGCAAAAGGAGGTTTTATAACGTTCCTTCCCATCATCTTCTCCCTTCCTTATCCCAGAAAAGCCGTCACTGGGGTTTGGGTCGGGGCATTTTGTCTTTCATTACACGCTGATTATTTGCACTATTTCTGGTAGCCCACCCCAGGGTTAATCTAGTGCCTAACACAGGCAAACTCAGCCAGGAAAGGAGAAGGAAGCAGACTGAGTCTGTCGGGGCTTGGAGCAGGATAACAAGAGGGAGGTTTTGGTGAAGGCCACGTGCAAAGCTGCAACAGGTCCAAGCCCTGGGTTTGCTGGTGCAGAAAACCTTGCAGAGACCACAAGGACCATGAAAACTTGCAGCTAAACAGTGTAGAAGAGACACAAGAGTGTTGTGAGACAGAGGAACCCAAGCAGTACCGTCCCTGGAGAGGACTCCCTCGATGCCAACAGCTCTCCAGGGATGAACAAGAGAGCAAGAGCTGGAGAAGAAAACACCCGATTTGCTCTTTTTTTCCTGAAAGCAGAAGACTTCTTAAGACTTATAAGTTAACAAGCATCAAGCTCCCTCCTAAATGGTCCTCATGCTCTCCGAAGCAGCAGTTCTTTCAGGATTTGCTTTCTGGATAGAGGGACCCTTCTCTGCTCTCCTCTGCAGTCTGTTAGAAGTCAAATTGCACTCAGCCCATGCTTTGGGAGAGCAAAAGCTACAGCAGATCTTTGGTTCCCTGCATGTGCATGAGAGAAGGGGACTCAAATGGGGCTGCTCGTGCCTGGCGTGGATGCCACATCTCAAACTGCTCTCCTGCTGACACGTAAGGCTCTGAGTACTGCACATTTTAAGGGGAAAAATGGAATAACAGCATAAACTACACAAGGATCAGTAAGAATAGAGAGGCATGAGGGTTTGCTCACTGCATACACAGCAACTGGGCTGAAGCCCTGAGCTGCCCCAGGTCCCACCACCTAGACAGGGTATTGCTCCGAGCTTCACTCTTGCCGCGAGCCCACGAGGTCTCTCAACCAAGCGACGCTGCTGCAGCTCTGAACTGCACTTACGGCAACGCTGTCCAAAGCAGCCCTCCATAACGTGGCTCTACAAATTGGGCTAAATGAGACACACCGCTATTAATTCTCTAATTACACATGCATGTAGCCATTCGCCCGGCAAAGGTCAGCTGTCTGCGTTCATCACCCTTCGTGCAGATGACAAACACAGCAGAAACGGCAACGCGGCGGCACCCTTTGCACGAGGGAGGGGAGCAGAAAGGACTGCACCAAGGAAATGCACCCGTTTGGCATCAAAAATGCTCTTGCACTAGGAAAAGGAGCGAAAATGCACACGACAAAAAGCCCCTGTCCTGATTAATACTTTGAAAGGATTAAATGAATCTATTTGAACTGCAGTTATCAGAGGGATGCTGAGCTGCATATATGGATTTAGATAAAAGAAGGCATTCTAGGTATTTTTCTACAACTTGAAGATCAGTTTGCATTTTACCCCTATGCTTGCTCTGCAACATGGCTAGAAAAATAATTCTTAATGGCACCTTAAAATACCAGTTATACCCTGTTGTACAGACTATAAATCAGCTTCAGTATTATTTAAATACAGAGAATATACACACAGCTCAAATACAGAACCTACAGGCTTTTTGTTAAATACAGGTCCAATATTGTACAGGTCAAATATTGGACCTGTATTTTAAGAAAAATAAATCACCAAAGGCTACTAATGTGCTGCTGCCAACCCAGAACAACCTGGAATGCTTCTTATCAGCTCGTTTTCCAAAGCTTTTTACTGCCCAAACACATGGAGTATTTTGGGACTGTGATTCACATAAGATCATCTGTATGTCCTACTACCACTTCCACTCTCCCTAAACCCAGGAAGCTGGGGAAAAAGTTGTTTAAAATCCTTAAGCCTTAAGGTTTGAGTGACACTTGTCACTTTGCAGTTCCACTCGTGGAAGGTTTGCCCTTGGAGAGGGAAAAAAGATCTCAAGAACAAACTCCGCTCCTGCCAGGTGTCACTTTATCAAGGGCAGCACCAAGGGCCCCAGTGACTTGGCCTCATTCGTATCGCTCAGCCCTTGGCTGGTCAAGGGGACACTCTGCTCTGCAGCAAATTTAAGAATACTCCAGCTGTACAAAATGCATCTCCTAAGGAGAACAAGTGATCACAGAGCCATCAAAAGCCATGAGCCAGGAGGAAAAGCATCAAGAAGCTCCAGGCTTAGTGTCTCCTTCTGTATTCTTCCTAATCAATGGCATCAAAATTGACATGGAAGTGATAACACTGCACAAGTGGAAGTGGACGGGAAAATTAGCAACGTGCCTAACCTCATTAGCTGTGGCTAACAGTGCCTGGAGAGGAGGCCCCCGGCAGCCTCCGTGCGACGGGGCACCCGGGCTCGATGCCGTGGGGACCTCCCTGGCATCAGCCTCCCTGCTCCACACGGCCCCTTCTCATGGCAGCATCTGAGGACGTGGAGAGGGAGGACTTGGATGGAGAATACTTTTAAGAAAGCCTGGAAAAAGCCTTGGCTATAGGCACGCAGCCCCAGTTTAGGTTCCCACTCAAATGACCATGTTTTTCCTGGCCTTAACTTTGGGCACGTCACAACAGCATGAGGATATAAAAGGCAAGGAAGCCTCCTGATCGGCACACTGGGGATTGCTACACAGAGGCTGGCGCTCACCCCCAAGTTACAAACCCCAAACACACAGGCTCGGGTCGCATTTTTCCTCCCTGTTGCCTTGACCAAGCTCACATAAGACCCCTATAGACACCACTAAGAAAGGCAGGTAGATACATTCGGAAAGAGAGGCCACAGAAAGAGGAGGGATCAAAAGCAACAAGGGACTGGCAGAAGCTGAAGGAAGACTCAAAATTCCAACCTCTAGCAGATCTCTTTGGCGCTTCACATGTGATCTAAGGCTCCATCCTGTACAGATACTATAATATTTATAGTTCACAGATTTACAGATTATAAATACTCCATAGCATGCAGTGATTCTTGCAGATCTCCTTGGTCCAGAATTCTAGGCCACAGTTGACAGCATCATCTCCTATGACTAGGCAAACCTTCTGGAAAAGGGAAATACTCTGGAAAACTCTTCTCTGCTGCTGCTCATCCCAAAATCCAGGACTCCCAGGTGATAGCTGCAGTCTTCTTCCTATCTTTTGCTGTTCTCCGTGCTCTCAGTCTATAAATACAGCTACCATGGATTTCCTACTAGCTAATTATCAAAGGTCTATTGAATCCAATGTCTATTTATTACTTACTGCACCTTTAGCTTAGACCTCCTGTAAGCTATTAGTATTTTTTTTTCAGTTGAAATCAGCCCTTCCACAAAACTCTACTGTCGATTTTCACCTTGTTCAGAACATGCAGGTCTTCAGCCTTTAAAACTCTTACAGATGTTTGGATTTTTCACCTAATATCCTTTTACACAGCTCACGCAGCCAAGAGTAGCTTATTTTTCACCAGGACCATCTGAGGTGTTTGTTGTAACAGTCACACACACCTAGAAGCATCTACAAAAGCAGCTGAAATAGATGCAAATCCCTGAAGTTTGGATGAAATCTGGGCAGATGAGGCCTCTTCTGCAAAACAACATGAAGATGGAGGGAGGATGGAGGAAGGACAGTGGATTCCCCTCCTCTGCACATTCCCAGGGCAAGGAAACGAGCAGCCAGGAAGGCAAGGCCCAGCTTGGGGCATTTACTAGGAGGATTCAGTGGAAGAGAGGAGGAACCGAGAAGCTTTACTGGAAAGGACCACCCGGAGAAGTTCCCCCAACGCCTCCTCTACCACCTGCCATCATCTTCTCCCTCCTCCTGTATCTCCCACACCGGCCCCACCAGCTCTTGGTGCTGCCGGGGCACAACCAAAAGTCAGACTGGAGCTCGTTCTGGGCACGCTGGATTTCAGGAGCACCAGGATTCACCCCCTGGGGAAGGGGCTGCAGCCTGGGCCATGCTCCGGGCAGGCAGCGCCTCAGCAAAACCCAATTGCTGCCACCGGCCATCTGTGCTGACCATCCGGGCTGCAGCATCTGGTTGAGTCTGCAATGATCTTGACAGTGATGCTGCGAGACACAGTCCTAAAGCAAAACTCACCCCTGGATAAAATTCAAATCCAAACCATAGGCAAAACACTTGGAATCTGTCAGGCCTGTATTTTACACGGTCAAGACGAATTTGCCCCCCAACCTTACGATTGGAAAGGGCTCCTCAATTGCTAGCAAGGCAACTCTTGCAAAGATATTCTCCCTGAGGCAGATGCTTGGTGCAGGAAATATCACTGCCCACATTTGGAAGAGTCTTAAACCGAGCTATGGGCCCTGCCTGCAGCTTGCAAGGGCTCTGCCCAGCCCGGCTCCGAATGCTGCATCCCGGTGACACCGCGTGTAGCATCGACCCCACAGCACCAGGACCATTCCCGATACCCCTTTTTTGCCTTTTTGCACAGAACTTACTGCATTAGTCACAGCCGTGAAATCTTTACCGAGATAAACTCCTCTCTCGGCCTCACACACGTTTTGCCTGAACAAGGATGATGACTTTCCTAAATTTTCATTTCATGCCACAATTAAGCACGTGAGTGCCGGAGAAGCTGACGACATCGGAGAGCAATCAGGATTTTACCTGATGCCTCAGACCACATCCATTGAGGTTTCCTCCCTGCTCAGCCTGCAAACAGCCCTTATCCAGAACAACCAGCTCCGGGAACAACTCGGAGAGCTGCTACTTCTCTGACACTCTTGCTACGGGGCATCTCTGTCGCTTGCTGCTGGCATGTGCAGGGGCAGACGGCACTTGCTGGGAATGGTGCTCACCCAGACTGGTTCCAGCATCATCCTCGAGCATTAACTGAGCCCCAATGCACCCAATATAACCAAGGGCCTCCAAGGGCAGCTGCACAGGAGGTGCTTTAACCCCCAATAAGCTCCTGTGCTTTCACTAATTAATGTCCCTGATAAAATAATCTTGCACACAAGTAGCAACTCGTTTTGTGCTCAGTATTTTCCTTCTGCAAAGACGCCCGTCACCTACTTTCTCTCGATTTCACAACATCACACGTATTACTTCAATATTATCCTGCACATTTTACTTCTGCTTGAAAATCATTTGCAAAAACAGAGGAGCCGAGGACTGAAACTTCAGCAGTTTAACTGTAACTTTAGCATCTGATCTGTTCAAATTCAACCTCATTTTTCTACAGAGACTGGGCACAGAAGAGACCTAAAAGTTTGACTAAAAATAAATTCTAACTTTTTTAATGCCTGCTGACCTCAATAAACAAAACTACAAATTATCTTTATTTCACCACTATCTCTTACAAAATTGTGCCCTTATATTTCTTTACTATTATTAAGTATCATATTCTACTACTCTAATGCTGGTTGAGATTAATGAAAGATAATCCAATCAATAATTAGACTCATTTATCTGACAGTTCTCTTTCAGCAGTGGTCATTACTGCTCTTGCTTTCAGTCCTGGTACACTTAATTAGCAGCTTTTATTTTCCTCAGCTCCATGCTGGAGCCTTTGCATGACCGACTTCTCTGTTGCACAAAAGCCTATGGATAAATTATTTGCTGCTTCCTTCCCTCCTATTTTAAACTAACAACAAAACGGGTGAAGTTATTTCACACTGTATTTGTTTGGGGACAATTACCAACAAATTGTGTTTTCAATAAACACCGCCAAGCTCAAGATGTCTTAGAGGATTTGGTGAGTTCCACATTACGTGTTTTTGGTTTTATGTGTCTTTATGTGTCTTACTGCAGCTGGGAGCTGCACAACCAAGAAATGGGCCAGCAGGTTGGAGCACAAAGCTGGGCAGAAGCAGCTCTGGGAGCCTCCAGGTCAGTGTTCAGCCCTGGCGTGTGTTTCAATCAGCCAGCTCCAATCCTGTATAAATTATTACTGCAGGCAGAGTGTGAGATGCTGTAACATCACTTTATGGGAGGCCGCAGTCTGAATTCAAGCTCAGGTTCAAGCTCTTAAGCCACGGCCTTATCACCCATGGGAGAGGGCTCGGACTTACCTGCTCTTCCCAGGATCTGGGTCACTCACCAGGAAAGCAACAGAGATGCTATCCCAAGACTTAGCTGGCTGAGGGGGAACTCAAATCAAAGGAGAGCAGGCATTCTTAAAGAACCTATCCCAGGTGATTTCCTCGTTCCCAAAGCCTGTTCCTCCAAAGGATCATTCCAGCGTTGAAATCCCAGATGAACCTCCAACAGGAGGGCTTAAACACAATTCCTGCATAAAGTTCAGCGTATATTGCTACACAAAATCCTCACGAGGCCCAAGTTTCCCCTTCTCACACATTAGGCAAATTTGAAGACATACATTCAAATCCCATGTGCACATACAAGAAAAAGCAAATGTTTGAATTGGGACACATGTCTCATGGGGCTGATGTTAATTCACAGGAACTTGGGTTCCCGTAAGGTCACCAGAAGCCCAAACTGAGAACAGTTATGCTGAACTGCAGAAATAGCATGCCATCTATTTTAGGACTACTTTTCTATACCCTTGATAATATATTGTGTATACAAGCCTGAATATTTCCTGGAAATGACAGAGCTTCCTGACTTCTGTTTTTCCATCATCCACAGCCAGTGAGGAAACAAATATAAGGTCAAAAGTGAATTGCTAACCCAAGAGAAACTCGGCCAGACTTTTCAGGAAAAAGCAGAAGAGAATACAGCAGTTTTGTTTTAGTTACTCATCCTACCAGTTTGAATTAGCTGTATATTTGTGGTTACTAAATAACCTCTAGTGGGCTATGGTTCCCAGTAATTAATGTTTATTTGTACTCTTTTTTTTCCCCTAAATAGTATATTTTGGCTGTCTTGTACTCGCACAAATAAAAATGTATACAAACGCACAAAAATGGGAGAATGATATATTTTGTTTTGTGCTAACAAGCTCCAAGACTGTAGGAAAAACCAGGAGATGCACAAATCATGCACCAAAGTTTATGTTCCTACATAAACAGCAGCAAAGGAAAAAAATAGCAATCCTTAAAAGCTGTAATTGATTGGAAAGAACATAAACTGCAAAGAAAACGCAGCGTAAGGAGATAAGACATTTCTATCTGGCCTCTGGAAAAGTTCAACTACAAATACATGGTTTATTTTTAAAGCAATTTTTTTCTCTCTTTTTTTTTTTTTTTATTCCCTTCAAAATATGCCTTATTATTAAATAAATACAGGATACAGAGAAGGCAGAGACAGTGCAGGAATCCCACACCATGGAGGCCAGGGAGAAGGCCTGGGGGAGGAAGATTTGCCCTTGGATGAAGGGGGTTGAGTTTGAGATCGTTCTGGCAAACTGGACACCCCAAATCCATGGGCCCGGATGGGCTGCACCCATGAGGGACCAGTGTTAATGCCAGGCCACTCTCCATCGTCTTGGAAAGGCCCTGGAAAACAGGAGAGGTGCCTGAGGTCTGGAAAAAGCCAATGTCCCTCCACTCTTCTGAGGGGAATCTTATCAGTGCAGATAAGTACCTGAGAGAAGAGAAGGGGGGAGACTGCAGAGAGCTGTGTCCCATATTATTTTCCCCTCATATAATTTTTAATAATATGATGGAAGTCTTGGGGTGGAAGGGGAAACTGACATTTACTGACATTTAGCAGTCGAAATGTAATCCTTCCACAGAATGAATACCGGGAAAGGCTGGGGTCCAAGAGAAGGGAATCATCTTCTGCCCTGATTGCACAGGAGCACAACGTTAAAAGGCAGGCAATAAACAGAATGGAAGAACAAGACCACGAGGATTTGCTGATGAAGCTCTCCCAAGCACGGAGGAGGTTATCAAAGGTCTGGGGAGTATCTAACACGGCTTTCAGGCTCCTTAGAAATACCTGCTGCATAAAAAGTAGTCAATAGGAATAATTTGTGACCCATCCGCCACCCTGAAACTGCTGCAGATTCCTTAAATTTGCACAGCTTTCTTATAAATGAACACAAATCTTAAAAAGAAAAGGAAAATAAACAGCCCTATGTTGCTGCAGGGACAGCAGTCACTCTCCACAGCGACCTGCTGCAACACAAACCACCAGCACAGACTCCAGGCACCAGAGCCACGTGCGCCGTCATCTCAACTTTCACTACAGTGCAAAGGTGCAAGCAATTTAGCTGAGTAACTTGCAGATGCAGATTAAGAGCAGTGTGAAAACCATAAATGATACTGATTGAAGTCAATGGCTGTTTCTGATTAAGGTTAACTGTAATTTGAAGGGTTGAACAGGCAGTTTAAAATCAGTAAAAGCAGGCTGAGTGTCCAGCAGGGTCAGCCCGCTAGAACAGCTGGGCCTGAACTGCACCGAGTTGGTTAGTTAAAACACCTTTCATAAACCCAGTGGATTTGGGGGTTTTGCAGGATACTCCCCACGTCTTCCCCGCGGCACTTGGGCTTTGTGCCGAGCGTGCAACGCTGCAGTCCCGCAGCCTCCCCACACCCCCACAGCGGTGACTCACCCGGCAGCGGGACCGGCGCCGCGTTAATCGCTCCTGCAGGAACCTTTTCATCAATAATTCACTATTTGCTTCGCTTTCCAATTGCAGTAACGTTGGTGCTGCTGAGCACGATGTCCCGTTTTGGGACACTCATCCACCCGCCACCTTTGATCGCAGCAGCTCAGGGCCAGGTTATTGCAAAGACCGCAGGGAAATTTCCCCTGAGGACAACGCACCCAAACTGCCCCCAAATCAGCCGGCCTTTCCTCAGCCACTGCGCTCCTCTGTCTGTCCATTTTGCTGAGGAAAACCTGGGAGAATCCCCTAGGACTCTAGTAGCTCAGCTATTCCTGCACCAGGCTGAGCAGGGAACCTCGTTCCACTGGACACACACGGTGTCGAGGGCTGGGGCTCTCTGTAACACTGTCTCGTGAGCCAAAAACCCCAATAAAGAGCAAGATATAGTCAGAGGGGGACAGAAATGAGCAGTGGTAACACATCCAGCTGCCCAAAGCGGGTTGCAATGCTATTCTAAGCCACAACTGCAATGCCGAGTCGTTAGAAGTTACTAATAAGCAGCCCCAAATTGATTTAAATCATATCAAAATGCAAGTACATCATGTACCCAAGCCAGGTTAAAACATTCACTTCCCATTTCTCAGAAGTTTCAGTTTCTCATTAAAAGGAATTAACAGCCTTCAGCAGTTGCTTTTTACTGGGATTTCTATTAAAGGTGAAAATTAAGTAGCAGGAAGTGCCTGAAAATACCCCAAATCAGTAGCATGATACCCCATGTCCTTCCACGCGTGAAGCCCTATAGAAACACTCCCCTGCCCTGCCTGTATGCAGGGAAAAATAATAATAATAATAATAATAATAAAAAGATCTGAACGTGCTGCCAAGAAAAGCCTCTTGTGCTCAAAAACTCCACCCTGGTTCAGACCCAAAGGGCTCCTGCAGGGAGGCAACACCCTGTGCTGAAACTGTTGCTCAAGCCAAGCGGGTTCCCGAGTAACATCTGCAAAGCAGCAACCTGGCCCCAGGCTGGTACACAGGCACTCTGGGGTGTTTTTTCTCCTTCACAATATTCAGAAAAGTGCTTGTTTTGCTCCAAACCTTCACAGCATCACCATCGCTAACAGCCGGAAACAAGGAATCTCCCAGGTTATCTACACATGGGAAAAGGTAAAAAGGCTAGATTATTTTTCACGTTATTACTCCTAAGTAGCCACCAAGCATCTCCTGAGCACGGGGTGATGGTAGAGTCAAATTCTGACCACAAATTGACTGGAAAGGGAAGATTTGAACGCAGCCGAAGGCTTTTGCGGTGACAACGGAGGTGCTGGAGGACAGTGGGGCTTCCACGTGGCTCCCCTCTCTGGGGCTCAGCACCTTTGGTGTCAACAGCTTCATAGCTGGGAAAACACTTTGGACAAAACCACGTGGACTAGAAGTAACACATGGGAAACGAGAAGTGTTATAAAGCCCCGAGAGCAAGGGAGCCCCAAGAAAGAAAGAGAAAATAAGGATTTGGGGGGTTTGCTTACAAGCAAAGAAATGGGTAATGCTCCCCGAGGGCTGCTGGCTGATTCACACCTAGGCAAACTACTCGTGCCAGCCAAAATTTCCCCGCACGAGAAAGCTCGGTGAGTCACTGCGCTCCGCCGCTTCCAAACACTTCCTAGCTGCTTTATATGTACTTGTATATTCCGAAGGGCTGCCCAAAAACAAGCAGAAAAGGTTTTTTCTCTAAGCTGTCCCCTCACAGTGGGCACAATAAACCTGTCCCCGGCTCTAGCTGACTCAGATCCCCAGGGCTGCCTTAGGGCCTGTTACTTGGAACACGAACCTACGTAGGAGAGAGGATTCAAGAAGAAATAATGATGGGAAAGAAAGCCCGTGGAGAAGAGCCAGGGCTGGAACAGGCAAGACGTTCAGATGAGTGAACAGTGCAAGCTTAATAAGATTGGTTCCTTAGCCAAACATCTGAAATTGCTCCTAAAGATGGCACATTCCGAGTGGCTTGTTTTCTTTTCAGAAAGTTCAGTGAACAAACTTTGGGGCTAAAAATACTACAAATTTGGTATTTGCTGCCTCTCTTATGTGACAGTTTCAGTGCAAAATGCCATGTTGGAAAGACCTGGGAACCAGGGCTGATCTGCATGCTGAGCAAGGGCTCTCTCCCGCTTTGCTGTTGAGGTATTAAACGCTGGCGCGTTGCAGCTTAATCTCATTTGGGGAGCTTTGAATCGTCTTAAATACTTAGGAAGTCTGTGTAAAGTATTACAATCCAGGCAATTTATACGCTCTAATCCAGAAAGACCGCACCCCAGCAGCTTTCAGCACTTTGAACAGAAAGAAGTTCTCAGGGTTTTCCCACTAAATAAGCAGCTCCTGTACTCTCTGCTCCCATCACTGCCACATCTCCACTGCTTTCCTCTTGGAGATGTGTCCACAAACTCAACTGAACCCAATGAAAACCCAGAGCAAGGCAGATAGCTACACTACTGCTAGCTGAATATTAAAAGGTAACTCTCTGAAGAGATATTTAAGATGGAAAGATTACACAATTAGAAAACATACACACATAGGAGAAATGGGAACGTCCTCATGGCCAACCAAATAGCAACTGTAAAAGCATTTGGGGATGAAAGGTGTTGCACTTGACAGTGACTTCTATATATTTTTATTTCTCTAAGTCACTGTACTCATTGAAGAGATTAACATGAAACTGTCCTCATATGTAAAAGCTCATAAATGAAGCTTTCTTAGGACCATTACGATCTCTCATTCTCTATATAGGTGACAACTTTCCCAGCAATTTAGCACTGTTTTGATAGGCAGCAGGCTGTCATGAGAAGTCACGTTTTTATGAGAGCAGGTTGCTTTTGCACAGGGTGCTATCACACACTGGGAATAATATATTGCAGGCAAGAAAAAAAAAAAAAAGAAAAAAATATGTGTGTAAGCATTGACATGCAGGTGTGGCCTCAATCCTTCCCAAACTATAAAAGCTGATACCAGGTTTTTCTAGTCTGGGTATCTCTCTAGATGATATTTCTGTCAGTAAATGAAGCTGATAGACACGTGGCTAGTGAAATTGCCCCCTTGCACTAGGGAAGACTTGCAAAAATCCAGTTGCCTGCACTGAGGATCCCAGTGAGTGGGAATTAGGGGGTAGGAATTTTAGTTAAACGGAATAGGAGGATTCAGACTCCAAAATGAGTAAGGAGAAATTCAGGGAAGGGTCTTTTGTTCCAAAGAGGGGGTCATCTGCTTAGTCATGTTCAACTTACACACTCTCCCTTTGCGTATCTTCCTCTAGCCTGAAATAAAACTGAGCTAAGACACAAACCTCTCATACTCTTTGAATCCCTCTTAAATCTCGGGATCTGAGGGCAGGCAGGGGAACACACCTTGGCTTTTCCACGCTTTGCTGCTGCACAAGTCTGGGCCTAACTTGTGCCAGCTTGCTAGCAGACTGGAAGGGAACACAGAAAGTGCAAAGCAGCAGCGGTGCCGCTTGGTTTCGGGGATGACTCACGGGTTTTACAGCATTTGCCCTTCTGTTTCCATCTTTATAGGGCTAATGAACTGCCACTGAACCCAGCAGGAATTTACTACACGAAGCTGCACTGAGCCTATCAGTTTTTTTTTTGTTGTTGTATGTATTTCAAATAAAGACAAGACCAGTCAGGAGCATCGGATCTATAAAGTAATCAGTTAAAATCCACTTGGTTTGAATTAATTAGTCCAATGAATGGACTGGAAGTATCATTCTGGCCCAAATAGGTACAAATTAATAAAGGCTTCGGTTCTTCTAATTTGCTCATCAGTCTAAAAACAACTGTTTGGCAGTCACAGAAACAACTCAATTTTTAATTGAATGTTAGATATTTTACACATTTTTACATCATCTTCGCTAAGCCTGGCACTGAAAGCCCAGTCTCAAGCTGTCCATATGCTGGGGGCTACCACCGAACTGCTCATCCTCAGCTCTGCTACCACCACCCAGTTTGCTGCAGGATGAGATAAATGGTGCAAATAGGGTTGCAAAACAAGGCAGGTAAGAGGGAACTACAGAATATTTCACTGGAAAGTGGAAAATTCCTCCTGAAACACAGTCACCCAAGCAAAAGTGAGAACTCCTCCATCCTGCACAAAAGCTAACTGGCAATTACACTTGGTTTCCCTCTATTCCCACCACACTCCTAGCTTAGTACAACATTCTTCCTTTTTCTAAAAATGTTGAGATGTTTCGTTCCTGATTTGGCATAATTTTTCTCTCTTCTAAAAACACAATCTATAGCTTCCAAAAAACTTGCTAACGTTTCCTCTTCTGCAATCAATCATCAGCCTAAAATAACTTTTCCTTGCTCTGTATGCGTTGCCTCCTCATCTGCTGCATCCTTTCCCTTGATCAACTGCATATTTCAGACAAAAAAAAAAAAAGCAAGATATTTTAAAAGGTACCAGCTTTTTAGATAGACAACCTAGATAATTTGACTCCATAGTCTACTGCTTATGAGCAACAAGGATCTGACCTCACAGTCAATTCACTGAAGACAGACTATCCAGCAACTGGTTTGTGCAGAAGAGTAATATTTAACCAGAAACCTGAAAATTGAGTGAAGGAAATGTAGCTCAAGATAAACTGAAATTCAGGTGAGGCAGAATGAGTGTTTGTCTACACAATGGTTTCACTCAGGAAAACAGAACCACATTCCCTGTCCAGTCCTATGTGCAGTTTTTCAGAGAGTTTTGCAGAAGTCTCTGCATTTCTTGGCAAAATGCCTCTATTACATGCTCTCCCTCCTTGGGAGAAGAAGCTATGCTAATACCCTCGTGAATAATAGTAGAGCCTCCTACTCTATTACCTTTTATACCATTCACCAAGAGATTCTTAAATCCGCAAGGCAGGAACCTGTTCAGTTGTGTGTTTGCTTTTTGCTTTATTGACATTGGGGCTTCACCCATTTGCTTCCAAAGCAGGAAGGGAGGTGCGTGGACTCAGCAGCACGTTTGCAACCAGGCAGGTCACGGTTTAACTCGCTGTGTTATTTATTTCAGCAGATTGGACTATGAACCAGCAGGTCCATTCACCCGTACTCAGCCTTTGACAACCCGAAAGCAGCCACAGCAAATGGCATGTGCACATGGGTGCTTGAGGAGAAGCACTGTTATGACTACCAGGTTGTTATTCAGGAAAGTTTTCTTAAGAAAAGCACCAAACTACTCAGAAACCGAGTTCCTGCAATTCCAACAATACTTGCTTTGTTGCTATGCCCCAATTGTCCTTGCCTTTTTTCCTCTTGGAGAAGCAGCACATATGTTTTAAGGAGAGTAGTATGTCAAGGACATGCAACAACTGTTTCTATATTCTTTTTCTGAAACAGCCACCCAAATGTTGGAACTGCACATGCAGCAAAGTCCCAATACCCCGACAACAAAAACCTCCCTGTTCTTCCCCTCCGGACTGATACCACCTCTGGCTGTACCCTCTCTACCATCTTACACAAAAATAACAGCCATCAAATACATCGCTTATTATTGATTAGGATTACTATACATCATTTTGATGCCATTTAACAGGAATTTGTACAAAAAAAAAAAAGAGAAAAAGAAAAAAGGGAAAAAAAGCTCTTTATGGGAAGGCAAGTTGCAGGATAGGTAGGTAGTCACCTATTTCAGTTCCCATTCTGCTAAAGTAAGAGATTAGAGCGTGAAAAACAGCAGAGAACATTCAGGCTGCTGACAGTGTCAAAAGGGCAAATTTTAGCCCCCAAAGGTAAAGTGAACAGAAGGGGGAAGCCTACCCAGGATGCGATAGAAACAGAAATGACTATAATTTTACTCGACAGCTATTTCTGGATCAACTATGGAAAGAGAGCTGAGGTTTTCTCTTCGCAGGGGAGAGGCCAACACATAGTTGTCTTACAGAAGGACACAGTCCTGCAGACAGACGCATGTTGTTTCCACTCCCCCCTTCTAAGCCCGTGCATTTTCCCTGGCTGGAAGCAGCCCTGCTGGGCCAAAATGCCATTATGCTGCTAAGTGAGTAACCAGATTAGATTTTCTGGACCAGGAGAGCAATGCAGGGGGCATTTCAATCAAACAGAAGCAAAGCTGACAGCACGTTTCCAAAACATGCAGCAAATCACAATGCCAAGCAGGGTGAACGAAGCCACGTAATAAAAATAGCCAGAGCTACTGCTGGAGTATCTCGAAGAGGATGTCTTGTTTTTCCACTCTAAAACGATTAGTGAAATTCTAACCAGTTCCAGCTATTAGACTAAAGGAGATGCCAGGGACCTCCCTGGTACAGGATGCAGAGCTTGACTAATGCATGGCTCTATGGATGGATGTTTCTGCCTGATGAAGGCCTTTCCTCATGAGTACCTCAGTTAAAATTCCTTCCATTGAGTAATTTCTATCCAGATCCTGGCTGTGTTGGCTTTGTTCCCATTTAAAGGAAACCTGCAGGCAGAAAGCAGCACCATCTGCCAAGTCAGATGCTGCTTTAATGAGTAAATTTGGTGTAAAAAAGAATGGACTATTACATCTTACCTTCAACAGCAGGACTGGTGTTTTTCTTTCTAGAGGAGCAGATTACAGGGAGCTTGCCCACACATATATGGAGACACCAATGTATTTTACCCAAGTCACCTTCAGAAAAATCCATCCAGCATTTAATATTTACATTCTCCATCAAAAGGCAACCTTTACATTTCTTTTTTTCCATAATTGTTTTGACTGGTTTGTTCTTAAGTCTCATCTGGAGATGGCTGGAGATTTGCATGGCATAGTTCAAGTTTCCCAAGAAACAATGGAAATGTTCCTCCAAATATTTTCAGCCTTGCAAGTATCTTAAGGGCTAGGAAAAGATCTTCCTATTCTTGACAATGAGCCTAAAACAATTTTTAAGCCTTTCTCATTGGGTACTCTTCTCATTAGACCATCTTTGGAGAGAAGCGTACATTCTCACTGGGCTGATGGCAGTTTTCTTAATTGCATATTTAACTTTTTACTCTGCACTTAAACTCATAATGGCAAGAAACACATACACACAAGAAGCAAACTATTATCTGCCATTTGAACTCCCTAGGGAGCTCATAAACATCTTAATATTTCTGGACATTTCAGGAGAAAATGGCAGAGTATCCTCTAGTGTGCATATTCCACAGTGGAGGAGGGATACTAGAGAAGGGAACACACATATAATGCACTTTCAGTGAATTACTGGCTATCACTGACAAAATTACAGTTTGGGAGGGATTTTTCCACCTCCATTTAATATTTCTGGAAAAAAAAAAGTTAACACAAACAGTGCTAAATAGAGAAATTCTAAAGCTGATATTAGAGGATCTATGATAGGTTCCTCCTCTCCATCAGAGTCAGGAGATTTTGTCAGGATACAGCAACTTTGGTTCTCTCAGGGCTCCTCCCTGCCCTAAGCACTGAGTTAAAACTGTATTTTACAAGTGCTAATATCCACAGGAAAATATTCCTGATTTGACCCCAGAGCTACAGAGTCAGCTCTGGGACACATCTGTTGCCACCGGATTGTGCTCTAGACTGGTAACTTCTTAAGTTCTTCTTAAAAGGCTTCTTAAAAGGCTTCCAGCTGTTAGGACTGCAAATAAAACCTTTACAATAGGAGCAGGACGTAAATCAACAGTGAATCTGCTGAAGTCTTCAGAAACAGAGGAAGAGCTTCAGTGTCAACTGTTTCCTGCATCACCAGATGCTAAGAAGGAAAATTAGTGTTGACAGCACTTGGAATTAACTCACTGGCTCCTGATGGCTTTCACAGAAGGATCCAACTAATAGACTCAGACCAAGTAGTAAACGACCTGGCACAACCCTGGGCAGACACAAAACCCCAGCACTCCAAATCTGCTTCCCAAAACTTCCAGTTTCTCCAGGACAACCTTTCGTGAGTCAGCTGTGTGCATTCATACAAAAAAAAAAAAAAGTAAAAGCAGTGGGAAATCAAAAATGAGGATGTCTTGAATGAATAAGTGAATCAGCCCAGTCATTGTACTACATGCTCACCCACTGAAAATGTTGCAAAAATACCAAGTTACCAAGTATTTCTAGCCTACATTAGCACAGGAACCTTGCTGGAGGATGCAGTTCCAGCTTGAGATGAGTATGACCATGTCCAGACCTTGGCAGATCTTCCAGGTGAGCAATAACAGTCTTGTTTTTCTGTCAACACAGGGGCAGTTTAAGGTTTAAAAGGCAGAAGAGTAATCTGAAAACTAATCAGATTTACTATAGCAAGGGCTCCACAGCACTCCTAACTCACCTGACTGTTTCTGCAGCTTGTTTTCACACCTAACGAATCACAGCCTTCCTGTTTCTCATCTGAGCTGCATTTTTTCTCTTATTAGTCATGTGGTCTAAAATAATCAGGAAAAATCTCCAAGGAAAAGGTAAGTAAAGTTAACATTCACTAATGAGTGTTTTTCACTCTGCTTGTTTAAGTGATGCTTATTGCCCTCAATATCTATTGGTTTTCAGTTAACAGATGAACTTATTTGTCAATAACAACATTATCTGTGTTCTCCCAGATAATCTTCTGGAAATAGACGACAAAAATAAAGGAGAGTAAGAGAGTAAACAACTCAAAATTCCCATTAAAGTACCAATAGCCATCTTCCCTCCAAAGCTGGGGATATTTGTGATAAACTGTCTCTGTCAAGCTCACATCTTCAACCAATAATGCCCTTCAATACATCTACAAGGAGGGGGAAGGCAGATGCCTCGCAAGCATTTAAGTACTTCCCAATTTACACCCATTTTATTGCACAAGAAATAAAGTATTTTTCTTCCTAAGTACTGCATAATATTTTCATTCAAAACCTAGAAAAATTGCACAGGGAGCAGGCCTAGACACATTTCTCCCTGCCTCTCCTTGGTTTATTTTTTCTCGCTTTTTGTTCTTTAATACAAACAGGATAATTTCATTGATTCCCCTCGAATCTCACACAGAACCTTCTGGAAAAGGGCAGCATTCCGACTCCAACACTGCCAGCAGGAGTAAGCGTCGCCACACACTTGAAGTTCTCCTTTGTGCCACCTCCTTGATGAAATCCAAGCAACGGAGCAAGCGGCTCCGAAGGTCATTGAGGGAGCGACTCTCCTCTCCCCAACATCAACAAGAGTGAAGAGAAGCCCACCTACCTTCAAAGCACATTTCTGCCCAGTCTCCTTGTTGAAGCACTCCAGCACCTTCCCATTGATTCCCAGCCCCAGCACCCGCTTGGAGAGCTTGTAGTCGTCCGTAACGGCGTGTTTCTTTATCTCGAGCTTGACGTGAGCGGTTCCCCCCGGCAGGGATTTCAGCTGGCTCTTGCTCTCCGCCTGACCGTCCGGCTGGGATTCTTGGTCACCTGCGCTCTGTTCCATCAGGGAAGAGCTCGGTATCCAAGAGGTTCCCAGGGGTTATCCTCAGCGAGACCTCCTTCTCTGGGGTGGTCACAGCAAGTGCCTCAAGAGGTCCATTTGCTTGGCACTTTAGTCCTGAATAAAAACACGAGCGTTAGCAACAAGTGAGAATTACAGGTGCTCCTGCCCGGCCACTTTTCTCCCTTCCATCCTTGAGGAGATAGCAGGCCTTAAGAGAGGCCAAAAAGCAGAGGTTCACCTCACGAACGTATCAGGCTTTATAAAACCTGCCCTGGTGTGCACATCCGTGTTATAAAACATGATTATTTGTGCCGCGGGAGGAGCGCTGGCCAAAGCCTCAACCGGAGGCCGCTGAGCGCAGCGCCGGCCTCCGTTTCGCCCTTGCAGACGCGTTGCGTGCGGAAACCCGCGGGATGGTGCCCCATTCCCATCCCATCCCGACACCCCGGGGCTCCGGGGGGCAGCGGCCGGGCGGGCGCCAGCAG
>VZSG01000514.1:301300-371837 GCA_013398315.1 Nothoprocta pentlandii | reverse complement strand
CGTCTCACTGCCAGAGCGGTTTCTCTTCCACGTTTATGTAGTTTCCCTTTTCTGGGGGTCTTTTTAACTTTCCCCCGGCCCGCGTTTGCTGGAAAGCAGAACAAGGCGGCCGCACTTCCCCGGCGGCTGCTGCGAGCCCTGCCCGCGGCCGCGACTTCCAGCGCAAAGCGGCGGGAAAAGGCGGCGAGGAGCAGCCGAGGAGGCAGCGCTTCCCCGCGCCCGCACGGACTTCATGCTCTTCCCCTGGTCCAGGAGTGACATGATCCTCTGCGTTCAGGGGTAAGGGGCTTCTCCGCGTCGCCTTGTGGGCACCGCGACGTGAACAACGTTTGGTTTTTTGGGGGAAAGACGTGGATCTTGTGTCTGTCATCATCCCGCTTCCCGGAGCTCCCAGCCCTCCGGGATGGACCGCGTCGCTGAGGCGAAACTTGGGCCACGCGGGAGCGGACGGGAGAAACGGGGGGACTGCGGTTGTCCCCACGTCCCGGGGGGGACAAACTCCTTGCTGGGCAGAACTTCAGAGGGTTTCATCAATTTTTCGCTGAATATTTAGGCTATTTACAGCTTCCTTTCTCTCTGCTGCTTGTATGTGTGTATATATATATATTATATACATATATATATATAATGCAATGTATATGCACTGAGAGACAGCATATTATGGAACTGAAAGCTCCAGGGTGCAGACACAGGAATTAATTAGTATTATTCCGGGAGTTACATCCCGGCGATGCCTGCTCAGCCCAACAGCTGTCCAAGCCGGGTCACCGCGTGTGTCACCCCGGGGTGCTTGGGGGCAGCAGCCCCCATGGGTCTCACTCCAAGGGGATTAACGACCCTCCAGCAAACGTGCAGACATTTGGCACTAACACCTTATTATGGCTGCTTTCTGCTTGGTTTTCCTTATCCCCTCGATTTTCCATCTCCCGTGCTCCACATTGTCCCTCCTATTCCGTCCAAATTCCCATGAGAGTCTTGGCTGATGGATGGGAGAGCAGCTTGGGGCACTTTTCATTGCACTCCTCGTACTGTGTTGCAGAGCTTGGCTTGTCAGCAAAGCAACCGCACATCGACCAGGACAGAGCTGGTATCATTTAGGGTGAGCGAGGCCAGACACACTGACTCTCTCCAACTTCCCCGGCTTTCCGAGGCTTTTGGAAACGCTACATGTCGGCACATGGGAAATTCGGCTGCTGCCTCTCCCTGCGCAGCCTCCCGTGCCCCATTCCCTACGCTCGCCCGTCACAGCGGTTTTATTAGTGACTTTTTCCCTTCAGTTCTGACCCGCCACAGGTCTCCTCCGCTTTCTTTCTTAGGACCTAGCTCTGTCTCCAAATACTGGCTTCACCCGGGGAACAGGGCTGGCTTTGGAAGGTCAACCTTCCTCTCCAATGCACCCTCAGCCCAGCAAACTCCCAGTTTGCGTCTTGCTCCCGGTCTTTGCTTCTGACCATCCTCACCTCCATAAACGCCGCATTCAGCACCTACCTCCTCCCCTTTCCGTGCCTGGAGCTGCTCTCTGGTCACAGTGGCTGCTCTTCTTTCCTCCAATCTGCTTATGAAGCTGCCTGGGACACCGGCACCTCCTGGCCTACACGAGCGGCTGATCCCCCTCTCCTGCTTCACCCACTCTTCTTTCTGCAGGGGTAGAGAAGGCTTCAGAGCGGGTGTAAAAAGGAGAATAGCTCGAGTGTAAGGATGGTCCTTGCCTGGGTTTTATGGAGGAGCCTCCACTAGAACCATCATGGGTTTGGGCTCCCCTTGGCTTCAGGAGGCAGCAGGGCAGGGTGAGCATGGTGGGAAACCTGGGCTCCTCCAGCACACTGGTTCTGCTTCTCAGAGACCCACGGGGGCTCTAGAAAAGAAGCACAACTAAAAAATCAAGGAGTTGCTCTGTCTTTGGAGGAACAGAGGGTGTCAGACTGAACTTCACAGCATTTGGCCCCCAAACAGGAGTTTCTTTTCTCCTATAGCTTTGCTCTCTCTCCTGTTCCTTCCCGGTCTCGGCCATTTCTTAAATTTCCTCTCAAGAGCAGATAAATAAAATAAAAAAGTTCCATGATAAGGACATGATTTCAAGATTTCTCCCCAGAGAGTAGGCGGTAAATGTATTTCCAGGAGAAAAAAAAGTTCAGAGAGATTTGGAATTTGGACTACAGTCCTAATGACAGGATGGGCCACGGATGGTGAGGGGCTGCTCCCATGGATTTAACACCTGGCCCTGTCATCTGCACCTCGGCACACAGGCAGTGGTCTGTGTAACACCCGTCTTCGGGTGGCACAAACCAGCATCCTTGCTCTGGTATTTCTCTTTCTAGAAAATACAGAAATGAAAAAAAATGGGGATCAAATGCCGTGCTTGCCAAGGAGACACCTCCTTTCTGTAGATGACTTGACATATGGCAAAAGAATCTTCTTTTCTAAATACCTGGGCAACGGTGGCATTTTGACCTGCATTAATTACATCAGTGTCTTTTGGTAGATTCAGCTTTGCCAATGGCTGCTGCCCCCCGTAACCACCATCAGTCTCAATGGGGCTTTGACCATTGGCCAGTCCCACGTAGTCCTTCCCTGCAAACTCCTTCCTCTTATTCTGGGTGCCTGAAAGAACCTCTCCAGCAAGCCAGGGGACATGGGGGATGTGATACGGGACACGGGCACATGTCACAAACAAGGCATGCAAAGAGCCTAGAAGAAACCACAGAGCCGTAGACCTTGGCTCAGCAAGGACTTGCCTTGCCTCCAAGGCCCTGCCTTGCTTTAAGGAGCTCCATGTCACAGAGAAGAGGCTCCCAGAGCCCCCAAGAGCCCCAGGCCACCTGAAACTTTGCCCTCGAATGCCAAACAGCTCCACTAAAGCTCTCCTTGAGTCACTGAGGGAATAATGTTCACAGCAGCCCTATATGGGCAGAGCTTCTTATCACTGCGCACACAGTGAGTACTAGGAGATTACAGCTGCACTGAGATCTCCTCTGTGCCCTTGAGCGCCAGGGTTTCCAAGGGCCAGCTAAAACAAGAATCCCCATTATTCTGTTACAAGATCAGCTCCCGCTTCGTCCTAGCAGGCACATTTAAGGCCAAGTCAACCTTCAGTAGAAGGCAGGTAGGACAAAACCCGAGCTATTGTCCATTCGGCTCTGAATTATCACTTATTATCAGTGACTAATCCATGACAGAGGAAGAAACGCTGCAACCCTGCAATGACATAAGTGAAGCTGGGACGTCATTATGAACCTTGCTCCTTTAGAAACGACCTGCTAAAGGGCAATATCTGGAAAGGCTGGGCTTACAGCTGAGCTAAAGTGCAAGATGGCCCCATCTTTTCCAAGCTGGAAAAGGCCGCTTGTCTCTGCCTGCTTCTGAAGGGAGAAACCCTTACCTGCAGCTGTGTACTTGTTTCCCCCTTGCCTCTCTCTCTGAAATATAATTATATCGGGGTCTGTTTCCACAACATGACACTGTAGCCCAGTGTAGCATGTGCCGAGCAGGCGTTGCAACCTCCTTCACTGAGCCCGGCACGCTCTTTGTTCCAGACCTCATCCTTTGCTGGCGGACGAGAAGGTCAGGAGACTGTCGCTCAGGGGCATCGCCGTGGACTTGTCGGAGCAGATCATGCAGCCTCTCCCGGTGCCTGCCTTCCAGGAGGAGCCGGCGCCCGCCTTCGCAGCGCCCGTCCCGGAGAGCACGCCGCCTCAGACGCGAGACCCCGAGGAAGATCTCCTCTGCATCGCAAAAACCTTCTCCTACCTGCGAGAATCCGGTAAGGCGCAGCCTGCCCCTCAGCGTGAAACCGTGGGGCTGAGGGCTACCAGGAGTCAGCTCTGCAATCCACATGCAACAGGGATCTCCAAACCCCGCTGCAGATAGGAAGCCGGGTCTAGCGCAGCCACAGCTGCCCGCTGGTGATGCAACGTGCATTTTCAGTGTCTACAAGCTCAGCCCTTGCATCACGAAGTAACTTAATACGAGCATGATGTGCAAGCGCTTTGTCTTTCGTAGCTGAAACGGGGGAAAGAATTGGGAAAGGCTCCTCTTTTTCTGTAAACTCCAGTAGCTGCCAAAGTCTCCCCCCCCCCAAGTCCAGCAGAGCAATGATGAACATAGATGAAAAACCCTTAGATCTTGACGTTGCCTTCTTTTCTGAAGGTCTTATGAAGCCCTGGTCCTGCACTCGGAGGGCTTCAAGACTCCTCTAAAAATGCTGCTGATTCTTTGATACACCCTTTCCCTAAGAAGTTCTTTCTGGGATGCTTTTCCAGGTTGGTACTGGGGATCTATCACAGCCAGCGAAGCCAAGCAGCACCTCCAAAAGATGCCCGAGGGCACCTTTCTGGTGCGGGACAGCACCCATCCCAGCTACCTGTTCACACTCTCCGTCAAGACAAACCGAGGTCCCACCAACGTGCGCATCGAATACACTGACAGCAAGTTCCGGCTGGACTCGAACTACTTGTCCAAACCTCGCATCCTGGCTTTCCCGGACGTGGTGAGCCTGATCCAGCACTACGTCACGTCCTGCACGACGGAGAGCAAGAGCGAGGCTCCCTACCCGCCTCCGTCCCCTCTACCTCCCATGCAGAAAGAGCTGGCGGCAGCCGCGGTGCACTTGAAACTCCTCCGCCCGCTCGTCCGCAAGGACAGCATCCCCAGCCTGCAGCACCTCTGCCGGCTCCGGATTAACAAGGCGACGGCCGACGTGGACCAGCTCCCTCTGCCCAGGCGGATGGGGGACTACTTGAAGCAATACCCTTTCCAGCTCTGAGGCCTGGCCGCCCCACAGCTGGAGGGCCACAAACGAGAGAACTTGGGTGCGTTTCGGTCCCGCTGGTGTCGGGTGCACGCACGAAAGCCCCGATCCTCAGCGCCGACCGCATCCATCTTTCCTCTCCCCTTCTCTCCACATCCATTCCAGCCCCAGGGAGGAGTTGGCTGTTCCGGTGGGCGGCGGGACACAACCTGAGCTCGGAACCTCAGGCCGCGCCGGCGGTGGCTGTGAGAAAGTGCTGTAGGCCACGTGCACACTACTTGAATTTCAGAGTTGCTGTGACACCAGAAACGTTACCGTTGTTATTTTCGCTATTTATTTCCATGGCAGTTTCTCTCCTCGTGGTATTTTAAAAGCACCTTTTACTGTTTTTCGTTTTGTTTCTTTTTCTTTTGTGGAGGTAGAGATAGAATAGAGGCTCCCAGGCAAATGGCAGCCGAAAATCTGCGGGAATTTGGATTTGGTTTCGCATCCAAATGGTACTTGCTTGACCCTGTCCCTCGGATGGGTCACACGAGTCCACATCCAAGCTCCTCCAGACCTTTGGGTAGTTGGGACTCAGATGGCAGTATCTGGGCCCACCTCTACGGTATATAGGATATTTCCTGTTTTCCTGAGCTATACAGGGGCTCAAAGAGCTCGGCAGCAGCTCAAACATCTCGTAGAGATGGGTGCTGAGCTGGAGCTGATGGATGGGAGACTTTTTGGAAAGAGCCCTTCTCCCCTGATAGCTCTAACAGAGATTCTGGATATTGAGCTTGAGCTGGGGGGCACTCATCCCATTTTTTCCTCCCCTCCTCACCTCAAAAGGAACTTTTATTATAAACCCTTGACAGCCAAGTAATCAGAAACACAACTTGATTCGCGGGCAGAGGGACCGGCTCTGAGTGCACTTTGTATCCGGCTGCTGTTTTCCAAGCGCTGCTCTCCACCCTGGCCCTGGGAGCTGCAGGACAGGGGCAGTGTCGCCTCCACCCGGCTTTGGAGACAGCTCCGCTGAGTGGCTCCACGGACCCCCAGCTGCAGGATATTTATTTATTTATTTTTTGGGGGTTAGGGTAGGCGAGAAATCATAAGCACCTCAGTTAAAAGAGCTGTCCTTCCTCTCTGCTAACACAGCTTCAAACGGCCAGTTGCTCTGCTGCTACCTGCACTACTCACAAGCCACACGGCTTCAACCAAAACCAGGTTCCAGCACACACTGGGAATCTCAGTTTAGCTTTTTTCTCCCTCTCTCTCTCTCCTCTCTTTCTCAGACTTACGTGTTTGCTATTTTCAAAGAGATTTTTTTGCTGTGGATTTGCATCTCACACCCCATTCCCTCCACACCCCTGCAAACAAGTAGAGGAGAGCTCCCTTGCTCTTCTGAGGGCTGCAAAGCCAGAGAGCAAAGGGCCTTTCCTTTGCCAAGAAAAAGCAAGCGTGGGCAGGGAGGTCGCCCCTTCCTCTCCCTCACTCAATCCCATCAACTCCGGAGTCTGCAGGAGGGACAAGGGGAAAGGCAGCTCTGAGGAAATTATCCTTTGGCTTCTTCTCTCACCCCCAAGAGAAGACTTTATAACTTTATAAAGTTTATAACTTTAGTGTGAACCAGTTTAAGTTCATCCCTCCTCAGAACTGCCTCTCTAAGGCTCTGTGAGGAAGCAAATCCCAGATACATTTGAGAAGAGGGGGAAACGGATGGGACAGTGACCCCAGCAGACAAGCTCAAAAACTGGTAGAGCTTCTTCCACCCTGAGTTAAACCTGCCCAGAAGGACAACATGACCTGATGTGCTTAGTCAGTGTCCTATTCCTTTTTTTTTTTCTCCACATTTATACAAGTTTGGGGTCTTGCAAGCTTTGGTTTTGATACTTTGACGATTGGCAGCGTGCGTGTGTGAAGTCAGGTTTGCTTTTTACCGTATCCTTTCCCCTTGCCCCATACGGCACCAACTGTGGGAAGGTAACGAATGAGAAGGGAAGGAAAAAAATCACAAGGCTAAACAAAAACAAAACCCCTTTTTTTTTAAAGAATAAAACCCAAAACCACTAAAAAGGCTTCCTTTTATCCAAACACCTCTATCACTGGGAACAAGGAAAGCGCAGCTCTCTCGCTGAGGAGCAGCAGTGATCTCAGGAAGCCCACGTGGCTCGGCCACAGCCTCGGCATCCCCGGCACGTGAAGACCCGGTCAGTTCGAGACGGGAGCCTCAGGGAAGGGAAAGTTGGAACTTCCCTCATACCTGGGCTCTTCTCTCTTGCGGGGGACCCAACCTGCAGGTTTGGGTCCTTTTCCCGGGAGAGCAGGGGGCAGATGTGTATCAGGAGTGCGTGGCGGGTCCGGCAGCGGGACGGTGCCCGACTGGAAGCTCCCGTGGGCAGGGACCATCTCCGTCGTGTGTCTGTACAGCATCCAGCACAACAGGGCTCTCCAGGTGCTACAGCAATACCAGGAATAAACGACACAGCTACTCCACACAGTCCGTTTCTTCTATCTTGAGAGAGTTTGTTAAAACTTGGAGTTTAAATAAACGTTTTAAATATATTTTGAAGCCCTTTGATGTATAAATCTTTGGGAAAATCCAAATGGATTCACTCACTTGCTATTCACAGAAATCCTCCCCAAGAAGTCTGGGCAAAAAAAAAAAAAAAAAAAAAAAAAAAAAAAAAAAAAAAAAAAAAAAAAAAAAAAAAAAAAAAAAAAAAATCTCTTTCCTTTTTGCCGTAAACTGGGAGAATTTTGAGCAAAATCACCCGTATGCGCCTGGTTCTTACTGCACAGCAAAGAGCAACCTCGGAGCCCAAGTTACCCAGGGCCAAAGGGACATTCGTGAACGATGTGGAAAAACACAGGGATGATTTTCATGCCTCTCGTGTGGGCCACAGAAACCCATTCGAATGTAGGGGAAAGGAGATGGGACGTAACCGCCCGTTTGGTAACTTGTTTACAGCAAGGCTCCATGCCGGCCCCAAAGAAAAACGCTGCTCGTGGCGATGTTGAAAGCGACCTTACAAGGAAGGCAGCCTGTGCTTGGGATGGGGAGAAAAAAGCAAATTTTAGCTTCAATGTGTCCCTAAAACAAGTGCTGTCCTCTGCCAGGGCTGGGGTTGGCATGACCAGCATGTGCTGTTTGCAGGAGCCCATGGAGAGGTTTCCATTACATCCAGACCAGGAAACGCCAGCATGGAAATATTTTGCTCAGAGGGAAGCTAAAGCAAAAATATCACCCCCCTACTGGTTTCACTGGAAATACTGGAGATAAAGGGGAGGGGGGGATTAATAATCAGAGCAAGCAGAAATATTACGAAGGAAGAAGTTGCACCCACCTTTCAAAGGGAGCCTTGAAAGCCCGAGAGATGCTGACACATTAAGTAATTTCTTCAATAAACTGAGCTTATTGACTTTCTATGAAGCAACCCCGGTCCCTCCGTGCAGACCTAGGGTGGAAACGATGAGTTTTGTGAAGGCAGCAGTCCCGAGTGCAAGCACGTGTGGGGCACCCCACGGCGCCTCCCTTTGTGTCCTCGTGACCCAGCCCTCACAAAGAGCAACATGTGCGAGGGGAAAAGCTCGCCCGGGCATCCTGGCTCCTGCTCTCACCTTTGCTGACATCTCAGCCCCCTTGCAGAGCTGCTGCAACAGGGACCAAGGGACACCCAGCGCCGTGGCCCAGATCCGCTCGAGAGCACGACTCTCCCTGACCCAGGCCAGGTGAAGCAGCACGAAACCAAGTGCAGCAGCTGATTTAATTCCCTTAGGAGCGACGCGGCCAGGTATTTCACACAGCCAGCCTGCTACATGGCACTTCTAGTCCAAATTCCACCATTAATCTCACTCCTTATCTAAGAAGTTAAGATTAAAAATTAGAATCAACTGGACGGGCTCCTCTGCTCTGCCCAGTCATGTTCTCCAGCTCCAGGCTGTCCTAAGCCTATTTATCCCATCTTCTCCCGTCTCTCCCTATGGATTGCAGCAACTCCTTGTCCTCCTCAGCCCAGTGGCAGCCCAGAGCTCTGCACTGCAGGGACAGGAATATCCCTAAAGAAGGACCAGGGTGACTCGGGATGCCAAATAACATCTGTCACTTCCTACCACTAAATTAACAACATTTAAATCTCATTTTCAGTAACCTCCCTTATCCTGTTCTGAAGAAACTGGAACAACAACAACAAACATTGGCCCAGGTGGTTCCTAATGAAACCAATTATCCAGAGGCAGGAACGAGATGCTGCCCTGTCCTTGGGCAGACGTGTGCAGCCTTTTGGCTGCCTCTGTCAGCACTAGGCTAGTCTTTATTGTGTATGAGGGAGTCCTAACAGGATGCCAAGCAGAGGGCTACGCTAACACGCTGCGACTCGGCCTCGTATCTGCACCGTGTCTCCGCGCACACGCAGCCCTGCTCACCTCCTCCTCAATGCTCTGAGTGCTGCCTTAGGGAGCCCATCACATCCTCCCTCTGCTGCGTCCTGCGGGATGCACAGACGTCCGGTATCACCTCCACTTCCATCCAGCGCGACGGAAAAGCTGAGGGAAAATCGGCAAAGTGAGACCACTTTAACATTAGAGGTCCCCAGCAGCAGCAGTGCATAGAGAGATGGGGATACAAGAACGCACTATTGCAAGTTTTTAATTTTTTTTTTTAAATTGAGAAAAAATAAAGCTGTATTATATAGAGGAAAAGGCTACTGATGGAAAATGCAGGCAGAAAATGCAGGCAGAAAATCATTCTAAAGGCAGTTTGCATTGCCCCAGGAACTGCTCTTGTAAAGGAAACTCCGAAAAAGATTCCCATAAGGGAGATAGGATTTGGGTGCTACGTAGCAAGGTCAGAGCTAATCCCGACACAACAGCTTAGAAGGGTTTGGGATGGGGAAAGGCAAAGGGAAAAAAGGAAGCTTGACAGTTTTCACTGGTGTTTGTGAAAGGGGAGGAAGAGACCGGACAAGGAGTCACACTGCAAATCCCTGGTGCTTTTGTCTTTGCACTTCCCTCAGCAGCGTTTGGCGGCAGCCCCAGCTCTGCTCCCTGTGCATCCCAACACAACCATTCGCATCCCAGAAACCCGGAGACGGCAGCGACACTGGAGAGAGCAGCCCCGCGCCGCGGGGGATGAAGGAAGGGATTAAGGTAGAGCGGCCCCCAGGCTCAGCACACCCAGGTTTTTCCCCTAAATACTGTTGCTTTTCCCCTAAATATTGTTGCTTCCTAACCGCTAAAACTGCTCTTTACAGCAGCCCAACTCAAGGAGCAAAACAAGACCTCAGGTTTTAGCAACACAGGTATTTTGAGAGCATTAACCCACACAGGAAATACATTTCTCCCAACACACCCAGTTACAGGAAAACCTGAAGTAAAATCATCTATGGGGACATTAAACCCTCTCCAAACACATAATCTCCCCCAAATTTATACACAAACATCGCACATGAAGGACAAAGGATGAGCTGACCTACCAAAAACCAGTGGCCGGGCTGAGCCAGGGCCTGCATTTCCTGGATCCAGCCTGGTGGGCTATGGAGCTGGAATGTGGTGTCCTCGATCTGGAAGAAGCCCCACAACTTTCGCGATGGCAGCTGCTGCAGACGAGAGGTGGTTACCGAGTCAGCCCTGCCTGCAGAAATGCAAAAACAAAACGGGCTAAATCCAACTGAATTTTGTGCTATCCGGGAAACCATGACACTCAAGTGCAGCTTAAAGCAACAACAATTTCCTTCGCTCACTCCAGCAGCACCCAGACATTCCAGCCTGGCCTTAATGTCTTAATTAAGAGAGAAAGGAAAGTCACTGCGTGCTGTAAAGTTCTGCCTTGACTTGAACTTGCCTGCACACAAGCCTGTGCCCATCTCAGCAACCCCACTTCACCCTGGCCAACCTGGATCTCACAGAGGTGACAACTCTCAGGGGCAAAAAAGCCGGGCTCTATTTGCAACAAAAAGGCAGCGAGGTCCCAATAAAGCTCCTGGGGCTCCCATCCCATCCCATCCCATCCCATCCCATCCTATCCCATCCCATCCCATCCTCTGCTCTAAGTGTTCACACAGTGAAACCAGGGGGGAAGGTCTAACAGCTCCTCAGCAAGACGGTGTATTCAAATGTCAGGATTGCCTCTTCATCAGGAACAGCAACAGGATTCGAAACCCGGTTTGGAGAAAGCAGAGCGCTGTTGGTGCTTGTCAGAAGTTGCCCAACCTGGCAACAATTCTTCCCGTCACGCAAGTATCTTAGCACCTTGTGCCAAACCTCGCCGAGGCAGAGTTCAAAACGCCACCTCCATGCCTAGGAGTGAGCTGAGGCAGCGTGCTTGTTACCCAGCTCCCGTGCTATGTGTTGGCACACGTCTGAAATGGTTAAATAGCAATAAAAAAGTTTTTTTTTTTTTTATGATTAAACCTAAAAGCCTCGTGCATGACTGAACTACGTTGTTCACATGGAACTGCTCGTAAAAATGTCTGTAGATCTTTTTGAAACCATCTCCTTGGCTTCTCTGTCAGTGAAGGGGGAGCACGTTGGGTTTGGAAGGCTCCTTATGTTCTCCCAAGCCGTTCTCCCAAGTTCAGTTCGCTCCTCTCACTTCCTTCTCTCCAGGCCTGCGCTGGGGAAGCCCAGGGGGCCGGGCGAAGCAGCTGCGTGCCGTGCAGCCCCACATGGTGCCAAGATAGGGAACTGCCTCTTTTCCTTCCACGGCCAGGCGGGCTTGGCGGCTTTCAGCCACACGGAATCAGCTCTGCAGGATCCATGGGGTCAGCGTGACCGCCGGGCTGCTGACTCAGGGGATTCACCAGCAGCGGCTCGCGCTGCAGCGAGCCCGTGTCCTAATAACCACAGAGCCTCCGGAGAGGGAAAAGGAGCCGGGAGAAAGGCTTGGGTCCCCGGGCGCGAGGGCAAACGCCGCTGCAGAAGCTGCAGGCTCCGGCTCGGAGCGGCCGGCTGCACTCTTGGCTTTCTCGGGGCTGCTGCTCCTCCAGCTGCCCTGCGTTCCCTGCGGCTCCGCGTTCCCATGGGAATCCCCCCATGCAGTGCCGGAGCGTTCCAGCATCCAGCGTCCCTGCCCTTGGGACGTGCCACCTGGAGAAGGCACGTGAAGGCTCTCGTTTTTGATGTCCCTCAGCTCTCTTGCACCTGGGAGGCTCTTTCTTAATTACCCTTAATTACTATTATTATTAAACACTCCCCAGCACCATTAATTTGTACCAGAGCAGGAACCAAAAGTTCTGCAAACCGTCCCTGCAAGTGCTGAAATAAATAAATGAGTCACCGAGAAGGGCACAGGCGCCGAGGTTGGTGTCGGTGCCCCTCGGGGAAGGATCCTCGGGCTTTCGGAGCGAGCGGGGCCCGGCACCCAGCCCAAGGACACCCTGCTGCGAGGCGCCTGCACCGCGCCTTTTCATGTAGTTTTTCCCTTGTAGAGACTTTTCATGTAGTTTTTCTGACTTTTCATGCAGTGAAACTGACTCTTCATGTAGTTTTTCCCTTGTAGAGTTTTTTTTTTTATATATATATAAAGGCAGATTAAGTCCAACAAGAGATATACATTATGGTACAAACCAAAGGAAATTGAAAACAAAAACAACCCCCCCAACAGTCCCTTTTCCACCTCTGAAAATAAGACATTCAAGCCAATTTGAAATCAACCATTGCCAAAGCCAGAGCCCACCAAAATCAGACACCCCCCCTTCAAAATAAACCATATGGGGGGATGAAATATTGTTCATATTGTCTCTCTCCAGCTTGAGCCCAGATCCCAGGCCCAGCTGGTCCCTATGCTGAGGTGAGGTCAGGGATTTCAGCTAAGCTGGCTCCAGAGCTCAACAGCAAGCAGGCTGGTCTGAGGTCTTCCCCAAGAGACACAGGCTTCTTAACTTGCCACCTATTCCCAGGAAACCACGGCTTCTTACCTGCTAATGGCAGTGAAGAAAGCACGGTGTGGGTGGCACTGGCACACTAGAACACCTTTAAATAAAGCAATTCGTATGGCAAACGGCAAAGAGCACAGCAACCTGGATAGAAAAGCTCTGGAGAAAGACTAAAAAAAAAAAAAAAAAAAANGTCCAACAAGAGATATACATTATGGTACAAACCAAAGGAAATTGAAAACAAAAACAACCCCCCCAACAGTCCCTTTTCCACCTCTGAAAATAAGAAAAAAAAAAAAAAAAAAAAAAAAAAAAAAAAAAAAAAAAAAAAAAAAAAAGTTATTTACATCTATGAATCCCAGCTAAATAAAAGCGCTTTATTCTACTATTTTATTAAACCCAAAGCAGCTGCACTCTTTCCCAGTTGAACAGTGCGCACCTCTCAGGAACACTGGAAAAACTGGCAGATAAGGAAAATTTCCTCTTTTGTCCTTCTGAGGCAGAGGGGGTTCAGGCCTCCTCTCCCCAGCCCTCTAGAGCATCTGCTGGCCAGAGAGGGCCTGAAGTGCCGAGGAGCTGAGGACTGAATGTGCTTCTCTTAGGAGGCCCTTGACAGAAGTGCCTGGATGAGGTCAGCTCTCGTGTCATCCCCCCTTTCTGTCTCCCGTGCTGACGATCCGCTTCCACGTCCCCACGAAAGGCTGGAGCAGTTTGAGACGATCGGTGCCGAGCAGCCCGACCCGGGACACGTGCCAGCACCTACAGAGCTCAGCAGCTGGGGACACAGCAGGAACATTAAAGGTACTTTGAAGCCAGCCTGGCTATGAAGTAACCCTGCAAAGCGTGCGTTAAAATGACAGCTCTCCCTGCAGAAAGTAGGTCATTTCTTCATCAAATCCAAAACAGACCACAGCCGTGCTCATTCAAACCAGTTCTTCCAGTTACCAGCCGTTCCTATTGGCATCTTTGGATAAAAGCAAACCTTTTGGCCTGAATTCAAAGGTCTTTGAAGGCTCCGACAGCAGAGCGTTCGCCTCAGCCTTCCTTTACCCCTGGATGACACCGGTCTTTGTCAGTGCCTTGCATTTCTTCAACGTTTTCATACCACGTGGGGCTGCAGGTGGATGAAATGCAGGTGATGGGAGACCCCCGAGCGCTGCCCAAGGGAGGCCTGGGGATGGAAACTCCTGCTGGATCAGGAAAACACTGGAATACCTGAGCAAGCCTGACTCCTTCCATCAGCTAATGAGCTCTTCGTGGAAAGTTGAACTGTGTCATTAAATGTGCCTGGCTGCACCCTTCTCATGACAAACACCTCGTTCCCCACGGTGTTTGCTTAACCAGAGATGACTAAGATCATTTGCTTGGAAAGAAATCAGCTAGAAAAAAACAAAACAAAAAAAAGCCTCTTCCCTCCTGCTGTCTTCATGCAACATAATTGATTAGTGTCACTTCCCTGGGCTGTTAAATGCCAAGGAATTTTGTTAGCTGTACATTTATTTCTTGAGCCTCCAAAGCTCGACGCAGCAGATCAAAGGGCTCAGAGGGAGCATTTGTTAACTGTGTTGGATCTTTCCTGACGGGGAGGGTATTTTTTCCCCTCTCTTCTGGCACACACATATGCTGTGAGCACGTACAGCACTTGGCATTTGGTCTCTTACACGGAAGGAAATCTGCTGCAGCTCCCATTCGGTCTGTCCAGCTGGGGAAGCGGGTGTGAAGGGGAACTCACACCCATCCGTGCAGCTGCAGACAGCCCAAGAGAGGGCTTTGATGTGGGAATGGAGGAGCCCGTGAAGGAAAACTCACGTTCCTGGGCTGTCCACACGGCCCCGGGTGGGAAATAAGAGCTCGGCTCCTTCTGACTCTTCACTGGCCAAGAAGCAGAGCAGTATTTGCTGCCGGCTCAGCAGAACCCTTCTGCAGATCAAGCACGACGCCCAGCGCAGCACACCTCACTCTTCACCATCAGCTTGCAAGAACCACCTGCACTGACAAGAAAACAGCTGAGATCTTGACATAAACTGAGCCCTTGGTCTTAGGCGACGCTTTCTCATTCCAGGCTTGCAGAGCAGGTGTTTGCATTTGCCAGGGCTGTGGTTTGGGGTGATAGCGACGGAGGAGAAATGCCTTGAAACTTCTGGCTCCTTCTGCAGCAGTGCTGTTAAATTTCCAAATCGTACCGTATGCAGATTTTTCACTTAATTTCCATCAGATCCTACTGAGAGCATTGAAAAGATGTTTTCCCTTTCTTCCACAAATGCCCACGCCCAAGGCCAAAGGCATTTAGCACAGAAAAAAAGCAGACAAACAGACACTTGAAGCAAGCTGGTAAAACTCAGAACATCCATAGGATGACAAGGGACCCCAAAAGATGGTAACTGTCCCTGTCAGCAGAACAGTCCTGGAGAATAAGTCAAGGAAAAGACCAAGCTGGAGTTAGGACATTTACAATTCAAGGTCTGGTTCTCTAAAAGCAGAGAGGACAGTCAAGCAAATTGTCACACGAACAGGGACAAGATCTAGAAGGAGAAAAAAATCTATTGTTGGATAAATCAGGAGGTGCAGCAGCTCTGTCATCTGCAGAGTTTCTGGGTCCCTGGAAACGATGCCAGTGGCACCTGCGGGTTGCCCCATTTACACACATCTATGATGCTCTCACTCCCTCTGCTTCGCTGTCAGAAAGGAAACAGAGTGAGTGGTTCAGACCCATGTCCTCAGCTCCCAGGGCTCATTTTCATTGCTCTTCAGCTTTTCCAGGAACTCAGAGATGCTGACAGCAGGCCCTCCTCTGCCAGGCGCCCAATGAGCAGGCCGAGGGAGGCTTTTCTAAGGAAGCTAATTGAACATGTTTTATTAAAGCAAATCAAAGACAAGAAAAAAAAATCCCTTTGCTCTACAAGCAAATTCTGCGAAACAGAAAACCCAGAGGACAAGACACTAACCACAAGGTCTGCTGGAAATGTTGATGAGAAGCCCAGACAGAGCTGATGAAGGGCTTTTCCTGGGGTCTGGAAAGGACAACGCTTGGCCTGTATCTCGCGGAGTGCCCGAGGATGAACACCTGGAAAAACAGCAAGGCGGCAAGCGTAACTTGCACTTTTCCATGCAACTCAAAGAACTCACCACGTAACGGGACCTGCTGCTCCCTGGGCAAGGCCACGAGCCGTGTTTGGCACACTGGGGTGGGGAAGAAAGGCCAAGGACAGCCTGGGCACGTGCTCTTTACTTGTAGAGCTCCAGCTGCCTTCTCTCACCTGCAACAACTCGTAATGCAACCCGTCTTCCAGCTGCACCTAATTCTGCAATTAATCGACAGCATTAGGAGCACACAGAGCACTGCATCAGGGTCACCTGGAGAGCTGGTGGCTTTGGATGCCCAATCTGATCTGGCCAAGCTTGTGCCATGAAAGTGCAGTCCAGCTCCAGCCTGGGCATCTCTGCAATGCATGAAATGTCTCTGGGCTTCAGCAGGAGAAAAGGTCACTTGCTGTAGCAGATCTCAGGTGTGTGAAGATGGAGGAGATGGGAAACAAGCTTTGAGAGCCCATACACGCCACAGCTCTCGCTCCAATGGCACATAAATAGAAATACAGGGACATACCACAGTTGTTCATAGCAGCTGGCCTTCTGCACGATTTTCACATGGGGTTTTCTGAAAATTCTCTATGAAGGTGTGCCAAATTTGGCACTGGCATAACTTATTATACTAGAATTTATCCTTACTCCACGTATAGAAGAACAAGTCACTGAAGGATATATCAGAATTACTTCAGAGCTCTCTGTCTCTATATTCTCTCTATATAGAGATATATAGATATCTCTATAAAACAAAGGCAGGTATACGTTACTAAACAGCACCTATAAATGACAGTTCAGGACTGGAAGGGAGGAAAATCTCACAGGGAATTTACAGAAGTGAAAGGGATTATCCCAAAGTGTAAAGTATCCCTAAACTTTTCTCCTGACTCTTGGAAAAAGAGGTTAAACTAAGGAGTGAGAAGGCAAAGTCAAACAAATGGGGAGAGATACACAACACCTAGGGGGAACACTTGGGTGCTAGATCATGTCACAACCATCTGGCCCTGTAAAATAGAGCTATAGAGCTCTATATAGCTCAGTAGAACTTGGGGGCTCTATAGCACTCAGCAAGGAGTTTGTGCACAGAGCATCCCACAGCAGGAGGAAGGGCAAGAGCCATGTGGGACACCGTTCAGCCAGCCAGCTAGGTCCAACGGGCAGAGGATGCAGCTGGGCTCAGTTTCTCAATCCAAACCATGGCTTGTGGTGTGCACAAGGACTCGCTCAGGAAGGAAATGAGTGCACGTGAGGTCTGCAAGAGAGAGGCTTTCTCTGGCAGGGCAAAGGAAGTAATCTGGCAATATATGGGGGTGTTTTGGAAGGCAGTGGTTAGGAGAGGCAGAATCCTTCCCCTTGAGGACATCCATTTCCCATGACAAAACCAAGCCGGGCTGCTTCCTAGCAGGTCAGTCCCCAGCCTGTGCTGCTGCGGGGGGTTATTTGGGGGGGAAACAGCCCAAATGGGAGGCAGGCCGCAGGGCAGCGGGCACAAGCAGGAGCAGGAATTTGGATACCTCCAAGGGGGGAGAAACAGGCAGGATCTCCTCCACCCCACTGGCAGGAAGGGTCCTTGGGGTGAGTGCCCTTGGGAGCCGGAGCGCAGCGGAGCTGTAAGTGACAGCTCGGATCAAGGGCGAGCGCCGAGACCCAGGGCCACAGCTTGGACAAAGCTCAGGACAGCAGCATCCAAGAGCTGCTAGACTGGAGACTATGTGCAGGATGGTCACATCCCACTGAAAATGATGGCTCTGATGATGTCAAGGCCTAAGGGAGCAGTCTAGGCTGGCATGGGATGAGGCCAAGCAGTGTGATCCAGCAATCCCCCTCTCCCCTTTGAACAGCCTGCAGGGGGGTGGCAAGCTGGAAACCAGCCTTTCCAAGCTCGCAACATAAAAACAAATAAATAAAAACCAGGCACTAGCTGCAGCCTGTAATGTTGCTCCAGTAATTTATAAGAGTATCTTGGAAGCCAGTATCAAATTTCAAGATTTCCTCCTCTCAAGTCTCTGCTAATACGAAGCCAACCCAGTAACTGCATGGAGAAGATGTATTAAAGCAGTCCAGCACCGTGAGAAATTCTCTCCTCCCACACTGCCAACAGCGTGTGAAATAGTTTTATCTTGGAAACGGGCAGCAAAAAATAACACTAATTTGTCAGTGTCACGCTGAGCCTTTTCCGTAGAAGCTTTGGAGGGCTTGGGAGAAAAGTCCCTATGGTTTCCTGCTCGGGAAGGAGGGAACACACAGCAGATCCGAACCTGGGACAGAGGAACGAGCAGCAGGACCAGCAGCTCCGGCAGCAGAGAGTGTGAGACCGCAGCACCCCCGGCTGAACCTCCGCGCGCTTCCTCTTACTCCTCTCCCTTAAGGTCATGGGGTTACTGGAGGTTTTCAGGGTCCAGAGAGCTCTTTGTCTGAGCTCCTGGCACGCTCTCCAGCCGCTACCAAGGAGATCATGACTGACGGCAGGAAGTTCTGACCTTTTAACTCCATATCCCTTTTTTAAATTCCTGCGGTCACCGCTGGTATCTCCTATGTAGCAAATTCCACTTCTCCTCTAAGAAGCCAAGCACTTACTGTAGCGGAGCCCGGAGCGCGGCATAAATAAATCGGGAGGCCTTGTGCCTCTGGTCAGCGTCCCGGGCCCGTGGTGCTGCTCCAGGAGCCCCAGGGCGCTGGGCGAGCTCTTTGGCCATCCTTGGAAGGGCAGGGAGACTTCCCTGAAGTTTCCCCCGGGGCCCAGGGCTGCGGTTCCCAGAAGCGGCGGCCGCTGACCCGGCTCGAGCTCTTCCTAGAAGAGCCTGGGCTTCCCAGGAGCCGGGCAGCCGGGAGGCAGAGGAGGGGCAGAGGAGGAAGGCCGGCAGGAAGGAGCCAGCCGGGCACGTACTCCGCAGCGCTCCAGACATTCCCCTCTCCTCTTTTCCATGAAGCCCAGCAGCAGGATGATTTCCACGTTATTTTTAGCTGTCGGGGAGTGCGCGAGGCCAGCGCTTGAGCCCAGCTGCAGCATGGCTGGCCTCTCAGCTGCTCCCCCTTCATCAAGCCAGGCACTATCCCAACCATCCATTTTTACCAGGATTTATCCACACTGCTCTGTGCAGAAGACTCAAGACATCCAGCCCTTGCAGGTCTCTCAGATACCTCCCTGAGCCTCCCAAGGGAGCCACGGTGGCCCCAGGCCGTGCTCGGGGGCACCGCATCGCATCACACCTCGAGCTCCGAAACCGGGCCCGGGGAGGGGAGGTCTACCCGAGCCAGGCCTGCCTGGGCTGAGCTCTTTGCTTAGCTAATCCCGCTTCACGCCTGCCCTGCCAAGGGGATGCGGAAAGAGTCTGGCCCATCATCCAGCTTTCTGCCAGCATGTGGAGCCGTGCAGGCAGCCAGAAACACCCAGGAGGCAGTGGGCAAAAATTAGGGGTGAATAAAGGAGAGGGGACCCCAGCTTTGACAGCCACTCAATCACCTGCTCTGCCATGGAAGGGGCTGCCCTTCCTCCACTTGCAGAGTTCCTCCCGGCCTGTCCCCGAGGTTGCACGACACCGTGTTTATTTGGTTTTCACGGGGTCAAAGCCGCATATTTGGGTAACACGGACAGATCCCTACGGACTTTCACCTCCGCGATCCCGGACCAAGTGTGACAGCTGCAGTGAAAAATATTTACTGTTGTTTACATACCTTGAAAGGGGCTATTTTTTAGGGAGAGAAAACTTGTGGCCTCACTCTGCCTCCCTCTCAGGAGCCTCTATTTCTTTTGGATTTACTAGAAGCAGGAGGAAAACCAAGGTCTAGAGTATTACAGCGCTCCCAGGCCATGCTGCTGACCTGACTGCACCAGGCAAGCCAGGCACTATCCCAAGCATCCATTTTCACCAGGATTTATCCACACTGCTCTGTGCAGAAGACTCCTCTGCCTTTTACAGTCACTCTGGTTACGACCTCTCGTGTGGATCACCTACCTGGGGCTAACGTGCTACTGTACTACTTTAAATAGGCTGGCAGAGGCCGCAGGAGGCAGGCCCTGTGCCACGCTGCCTTGCTGCCTTTCCCATGGCAGCCAAGGTGGGAAAAAAAAAAACCTGGCATGGTTTATCAGCCTAGCTTATCTGGAAACCTCCACGCGCTGGAACGTCGTGTACTTGTCCTGTCTCTGCAGAGGTTTTGAAGCACAGGCCGTGAGCAGGCACTGTCCAAAAGGCAGCGCGCCCTTCCCTCCGCATCCCAGGATTCTGGTGCCCATCTGGGGACTGTTTGCAGGAACAGAAAGCAAGAGGATTGGGAGCCTGACACTGCCCCACATCTAGTTCTCACTTCTCCAGGGGAATAACCGCACAGTTAAACCCTTCCACTGTGCCAAGTGGGGAAAGACTGGCAAAAATCCACGGTCCCAAGACGCCTTTGGAGGTCAGAACACAACGGAGCTGTTGCTGAAGTCCCCCAATGCCGTCTCTGCACAACCCGCCCTGGCCCAACAGCACCACCAACCAGAGCGCTCCTCCCTGCAGGCCCCTTCCTGACACAGAAAGGGAAGAAGCCAGGATACGACACACGCTGACATCACCTGTGACATCATCACGCTGTCTTACATCAGCATCTTCAAGCTGCAGTCCTCGGAAGCCGGGGGTTTCTGGGGACTCTGCTAAGATCCATGGAAGGCGACTAAGAGGATATTGGTGTCAAGAGGATTTCCTGATGGGAAGTTTTGGGTTACTCGGAAGTGTTGACAACTATGGCCCTAGGTGACGAGTTGCAAACGGTCTCGCCGAGGCTCCGGGCGCAGAGCTGGGGCTGATGCTCCTCCTCGGCTCGGACACGCGCAGTGATATTCGCTGCCTCCTGATTTAGAGGCTCCTGTTAAATTCCAACCAGCCTCCTTGGCTAATTTACCTCGGAAACTAAGAGTACAATTCAGCAGGTCCTAAACTCTCCCAGAGTGCCGATAACCTTAAGCTTAGCATATACTCTTAACCTTCAGCTGGAGGTTATCTAAGCAGACGATGCTTTTTGGAGTAGCAGGTATCAAGGAGCTAAGCAAGAGTTTTAAGGGCAATATTTTGCAGAAGATTGTGGCACCCTACTCTGATGAGCCTAGTGATGACCTGCATTTTGCATTCTAACATATGGCATATAAGACACCACTATAAAATTAATATAGCAAGCACGCAGCGACTTCTAAAATATGTTAAATCTGCTACCTAAACAGTGTAAATTTAGTCATACGGTTGTGGCCTTTGCCGCTCTCGGTTTGTAGGCAGCTTTCTCCTTGGGTTCACCACCCTTTCAAGGTGAGATACAGCCCTGAGTCTGTCCCCTCTCATAACACTCCTTCATAGCCCACAGTTCAGTTTTCTGAATTGTGCCGAGTTACAGACACTACAGAGAAATTAGCTCATGCTCAGGCAAAGCAGGTTAGATGGTTTTACTGACACGAGAGGGGAAGGATGCAGGAAGCACTCCAGGAACCAAACTTTCTGTTTAGGAAACCTGCTGTTTGTCCTCCTCGCTCTTTGCTCCAGTTGGGCTAGCCAAAACAGGGAAGTTTTGAGTCCAGGCAGCCAAAGGAAAGGAATACAAACCAGATGTGGCTCCCTTCCCCCAGGTGATGCAGAATGCACAAGCCAAAGATGTAGCCCTTCCTTCCTGCACTCTGTGCTTCACACAGCGTGTGTAATTGTGTATAATTCACACTTTTTTTTAGGAAAGTAGCTTTTCATTCATTTCCACTACAGAGATGCCGCTCTCACCTTCTCAAATCCTTTATCAGACCTGCCCTTCCTAACTCATCTCTTTTCCACGGGGGGCTTCCCTCAGCTTTACTCCCCCCATTTTTTGCCCCTGTTTTCTTTGGGCCCCAACACAAATACACACTAAATTCCAATGAACAACCAGCAAACACCACTCTCCTTTTTGCTTCTCCTCATTCCTTCCAGCATTTCTCCTGTGTTCTCTTCTTCAAAGTCTGACATTTGATCGTGGAACAAACTAGAATCTCCCCAAACAGAGGCTGGCCATTTTTCAGTTAATTTCTAAGTCACAGCTGAACTTTTCCAGCAAAGCATCTGTGCTCCAGGCTCACCTCTCAGCACTGAATTCTGCACAGTATTTCTGCTCGGTTAGCACAAAATGCAAAGCCATTTCCCAAAGAGTTTGCCTTGATCAGCACTCTGAAATGCTGCATTTGCAAGTCTCCAACCCTGAGCTCAACCTACCAACGCTGGGTAGCAATGGGATTTGTCATGCCCCTCTGCTGCAATCATCTATGTTCACCAGTGGGTTTTCTAGGACAAGATGTGGGCAGAAAACCTGGACAGCCCGAGCCAAGGGAATTTTATCAATGCTTAATGATGACAGCGTGTCACTGCTAATTACTGCACTGGCAATCAGTTTATCACATACACCCAACAGGAAGATGAGTTCATCTTTCAAGTCGTGTCTTGTGTCTCCAAGCGCCCCACCTTGCCTTCCTACTTCTGTCCTGACACGGTGGTTTAGAGGGGACAACAAAGTCTCCAAGCAACAACCCCACATATCCCATTGGAAAAGGCAGTAGGAAAAGGAACGACGACCCCAGGCTGCTCTATGAGGGTGCTGTAAGACAACATGGAAATGTCGAGCCAGTGCTTCTCTGGAAAGGCAGCTGGAACTGCGCAGTGTTGCAGCTCTGCATTTATTTTCCTCCCCTTCCTAGGAAAGCTGGAGAAATTAAATTCAAGAACTTTTTCTTCTCAGTTAGCACCCATCTGCCATCTTTTTTTTTTTTTTGCGTGACAGTCCCTCCCTTCCTCTTCCCCATGGTGACTTTAGGCAGGAGCCAGGCTTTTCCAGGAAACCAGAGAAGAGCAAAATCACTCTTGTGCCAGCCACCCATCATGCGGCAGCCTCAGGAGACTGTGGAAGGAAACTCATTTTTCAAAAAAGAGCTTTCTACTGCTCTGCAGATCTGGCTTCTGTGTAGGATGACACGTAAAGTAGCTCTTACAACACACAGACAGTGAGGAACTCAGATTAGGGGTGTGCAGAGAGAAGGGGAGACAGCTCTGAACCACTCTTGAAAACACACAGATGCTCAAGGGCATGTCAGAAAAGCAACAGGCTTGTATGAGGAATTAGGAAAACAAATTCTCTTAAATCTGCCTCTTTGAGGAGCTGCTGAACTCCCAGTTTAAACTTTTGCTGGCACATATAACCTCCATGAACTTAGCATTCAACTTTCTGAGACGAAAAGAAGAAACTGCTTCCCACCACAGGAGAATTTGGGACAAACTTACATTTGATTTACTCAGCAACGCTCTCCAAAGCTGGTCTCCAGTCTTGGATCACATAGAAGATGGAGCTGCAATCTGCAATCTACCCAAACAAGAGAGAATTGGTTATTTCCTACAGCAAGAAAACATCAGGAAGGATCTGCAAGAAATACTCATCGCATACTGAAAAATGTGTGGAACAGAGATAAATCAACAACTGAAGTAACTAGGCTTTTAAACCTTACCCAGATCCTTTTGCCTTGCCAGATATAACACTCCTATCAACCTAGTTTATGTGTGTACTTGAAAAAAGAGATGTTCATCCAGTGTAAAACAAGCTCTCACTCTGGACTCTGGGGATAAGGGCAGGAAGACGTGACATCCCCAGAGCTTGGCACTGTCTGGAAGACACTTTGAAAATCCACCAAAGAAGGTAAAAAACCTCCCTTAAAAACACATTTCTGAGCAAGTCCCTGATGCAGATCAAACAATCTTCAACGGGGGATTTGCAGCTCTTCACCTAAGCTGTCAAAGTAAACACAGGTATATTTTAAGTATGACGACTATTTTATGGATTCAAAACACTACATGGAGCAACTGCACTGGGAATAGATTATGCCCTGTCCTGAACTGCGGAGATAGGAAAGATGGAGAAAACTGAAAATGAAGGTTTCATCCTTGCCTCAGCAGCTACTAAAGTGCACCCAAGAAGGGCTGGCAATCCAAAACTGATGTAAAAATAGCGCCTTTTTGCCAAGCCAGGGCCAGCCAAAGCGTGTAAGGAATCCCCTGAACTCCAGCTCCTTGCTGCACTGCATTGCAACACCTTCAGGCTTCCCAGAATAAAGCTCCTGTCCATAGGCCAAGGCCTTTTGGGAAAACTAGGTATCTCCATGTGCCTTTAGCAAGGGGAATGCTGTCTACATACATATGCACGACCATTCCTCCTTACCAGGCAGGTACAACACATACACAGCTATGCAATATATATACTGGAAGCTATAGGCCTATCACATACGAACATAACAAACTGTCCATGAATTTATTCATTAAACCGTCCCAGCAAAAGCTTAAGTGAGAGAAAGCTGCCGTCACCAACGCATCAAAGCCCAGCAAAGAAGCTAAAGAAATGCAGGGTGAAGGCAAGATGCAGAGGGTGCAGGGAAAGGAGGAGCCGGGGGGTCAGATTTTGCCCGGGCTCTGATGACTTTATGATAGGGACAGGTGAAGCGAAACCCGAGCCGGGTAACTTTAGCCCGAGGGAGCGAGATGGAAATAAACAATGTTATTCCTGGAAAGAAGGGCTAGTAGCTGTCCCCGTGCCAAAGTGCACTCCGGTGCAGGGCCTATGAGCTGCGGATTCCTCGGCACGCTCCACCTCCCGGTGCCAGGGCAACGGGCCCGGGCCTTGACGTCAAAGCTGCCTCCTTCCTTCGCTCCAGACTTTCCCCTCGGGCAGGTCGAGCGGCTGGAGAGAGGGAGGGATGGACGCGGACGCGGCGCAGCGCTCCGAGCCGCTCCGCAAGCTCGCCGCGGGGCTCCCAGGAAAAGGCCGCTCCTCTCGCTAGGATTGCGGCCTTTCCAGTGGGAAGGAAGCGTCAAAATGTTTCACGGGGACGCAGTGCTTTTGCTTGCCTCCAATTCGTGCCCTGTGTGTTATCTCCTGTGGCTTTATCTTGCATTATTTAGGCTCAAGAACTGCCAAGCAAGCACTCTTTCCATAGGCGTGTGACAGTGTAAAATTACCTCTTGAGCTGCCAGATATACCGGGACAGGATGCTCACACCAAGACCCTTTTACCTGAGGGATGACCTTCCACGTGTTCCAGGATAGAACCCAGGGACATCAGCAAGGGGGAAGAAAACTAAGCCTAGCTGGTCCTTCTAAATCCTTCCACTTCTCTGAGCCTGAGACAGCTAGAGACCAACTGGTTGTTCCCCAAAGTTGATTGAAGACTCTCCTCTATTGGCCACAATGCCTTGGGCCATACAAGCTATTTTTGTCCTTGGAATCCACCTGACTGCTAGTCCCAAAATAAAAATGTGCTGGGCAGTACTGGGGCAAAAGGGAGTAGAACTAGCTGTATTTATTCAGCCTTCTCCTGCTGAAGAAGACCTTTCGGAGGTAGGTGGAGCAGTCACACTAAGGTATTCTACTCCTCATATAAATTTTAAACTCCCTCTATTATAATCTATGCCTTTTTAAGGGCTAAAGATTGCAGATAAATGAAGAGACATCAAGGAGACAGGGAATAGCACAATCATGCGCACTCCTAAGAACTGGCACAGCCACCAACTCTTGGGAAGTTCCGAGTGGAGGTAGCAGCTTTCTGACGTGCCTGGTTAAAATGTGACCCCATGTGCGTACAGCAGCGTACCTGACTTGCAGGGGAGGCCACTCTGGAGGTCCTCCTACCCTTGGACAAGTTCTTAAACAGTGAGCGTGAGTAAAACTTCACACAAGCAGCCCTCCTGGGTGGGAGGAAGGAGTCTCGAGCTCAGCCTGTCCTACTTCCCTCCCATGCCCTTCAGCCAGATGATGAGCACACACATAAGCAGGGGGACTGGGTGTCACATCTATCCTCTTATAAGCAATTTCCAGTGTTTTCCAGGAAGTAATCCTGAAGAGAATGGAAAGACATGGTTTTTTTTCACTAGTTCTCTTACACAGCAGGGAGAGAGACGCTATCTGAGTTTCTCTTACCAGCATGCAGGGGGTGGGGGGTTTGCAAGTCACTGCTGAGACAAATGCGACCTCTTTGGCCCCGTGCAGGTCCCCTTGCTAATACCACACCATGGTAAAATCGTGCTTTGGGGATAACCAGCTGCTCGTGCTTAGCCCGTGTCACATAGCCCCCCCTGAACCCAGGCCACGGAGGAGATTTCCAGGTACTGGAGAGACAGTGATTGCAGTAATTCACCTTCCTACTCCCACAGCAGGGCAACACTAGGTCTGCTCCAAGTGTTTGGTCCTTGGGATGGCCGCTTTGGGCCAGCACCAGGTTCCTGAAGGGCCTGAAGCAAAGCAAAACCACGTCTAGAGACCACGACCATTGCCCGACCTTCAGCAACCAGCCTAGCTGCCGGGGCACACAGCTGATGCAGCCCCAGCTCGGGTCACTCCTGCCCCTTCTCCCTCTTCCAGGCCGCCCTCAAAGGACAGAGGAAGCTGCTTCAGGAGCAGCCCTCTCCCCAAACCCTCATTGCTCCCACGTGCAGTGGCACCAAGGGGCGTTTCCTCCTTAAAACCCCCACAAACGTCGCCCACAGAGGCCCCCATCCTGTCAATAACCCGTGGAAAACACCATAACCCCGCGGGGCGCCCCGGCAGAGCCGTCCCCGCGAAGGCGGCGCGGCTGCGGCCGCCACACGGAAAGGCGCCCCAGGAAGTGAGTCAGGGAGGGAAGCGGCCGAGGGGGCAGCGTGACTCAGAGGCCCGGGCGCTCGCCCCGGCGCCCTGGCCGAGGCGATAAGATGGTGTAATCCCCGAGATAGCGCGGCCGCACATCCTCCTCCCGCCGATCCTCCCAGGGGAGGGGCGCCGCTGCCGAGTACTGTACATGAGCTGATTTCTCAGAATAAACCGTGCCGTGAGCTCAGCGCGTGGGAGGAGGGATGCTGGGCTCCCTGCCTGCGCTGCCGCGGGAGCGAGGAGCTACCGAGGCGCCGGGCTTGCCGAGGGGCTGGCAGAAGCCTCCTGCCCAGGCTATCTGCTATCCGGTCTGTCGTGTTCAGGGTATAAGCCGCCCCAAACACCGCTTGCAGCCCCAAAGCAGGGTCATGAAGCCTGACACGCTACGGCTCTTTTGCAAGCAGGCAGGATCGCCCTTGTTGCCTAGTCATGAACGCCAGTGCGAGCGGTGCGGACACGGGCTGCTGTCAGGGAGCCGGCTGGTCCTCAGCACCCACGCGGTGGAAAGGCCGGTGGTCACGAGCAGGACTTCTAAGTCTAAACTGCATTTCAAGCACAGTTATGGAGTCCTAAACATGCCCGCTATGCAAAAACCAGGCAGCCTTCTAATACAGTTCTGTTATTTCATTTTGAGCCAAGAGCCAGAAGCAACTAGAGCATGAGGTTGTGGAGACTTCTCCACCCAACTAGGGCCAGTGAACACCCTGGCTGACATTAGAAGATCTGGAATCTATCGCGTTGCTATCCTGACTTTCCTGCTGGCCTTGGAGAAACCACGTGGTGCTACTTGTGCTTCGCCCCTGCTCGCCACAGCGAATGTGAGCCTTGTGGCTATGGGCTGCACCCCGTTAACTGCACATTAACTGCACCCCAACCCACAATGCACTGAACACTGCAGCGACGGAAATACTAACGAGTGCTCATCAGTTTGGTGCCTGGTATTTCTAGGACAAATGTCACAGCTCTCATGACCCAGCACCTCGGGGCTCTCAGGCTGGGGATGAGCAGCTCTGCTTCGTAGAACAACTGTGGGCTGCGGAGCCGGCATCTGTCCCCAGAACTTCTCCTAACTGAAGGGGAAGTTTTGTGTCGTAAGCCCCTAAAATCCCCGAATGGAGGGAAATTCTCATTTCTCACCCACGAAAGCTCACTGCTGCTAGAAAAGCCATTTCCTGGAAAGCTCTGCCCGATTCTGCCATCGTTCTCGCTGGCTCCATGAGACCGTGCACTGGGCTTCTCCACTTGACAGAGGGGCAAGACACGATCACAGCCCATTAATCAGAAATAAGGGACAAGCAGACCATGTTCCCACAAGACTGTGGTGCAGAAACCACCGGGGTCACACTTGGAACACGTGCTAATCAAGCTTCCCCTATAGCCTTCCCCAAACATGGGCTTGGAGGAAGACCCTCCCTGGCGCTGTTGACCCCAAGCTATAGTGGTGGTCGAGGAGAGACTGAGATAGGGTTGAGCGGCCTGCTCCCAACCAGGATTCACAGGGCACGGCCTCTCCTCTGCCTCCCACGGGCAGCTCTGCCAGTTGCTGAATGTTCAACCTTAAAATTGAGGAACGGAAAAAAACCTTTCAGCAGTGGGAAATGGGATGAGGCAGAGCACCAGCTTATAAACCCCGGTGCCAAGAGAACCAGTCACTTCCGTGAGCTGCACAGGACCACGGTGCGGTCATCTCATCACATGCAACACCAAGGCCAAGGAAAACGGTGGCTTTGACCCGCCAGGTAACCCCCTTCGGAATTTCCTTCTGCAGGTGCCCGCTTTGCCAGACGCCTGCGCTCTCCTTCCCTTCGGGATTACTCGTTTTCCTGCAGGAAAGCCCGAGGAACTGAAGCCATGAAGCAGAGCCTCCAGGCTGACGCAAGCCCAGCTAACAGCCTGCATCAAGTGTGACATTTAAACCAATTTTAGGCATGCAGGGGAAGGAAAGGGACTGTCTTCTCCTGCGTAAGGAAAGCCAGAAACACGGAGAGAGACAACGCTTGTTTTGCCTAACCGCAGCCATGGAAATAGTATTAGAAATGCCCGCAGCTATTCTATTCTGGGCACCTTAAGCTGTTTTCCGCATCTCATCAGATTCATCATAGCCACTGGCCTCGGAGAAACGTGTGAGCAGTGTGGGGGTGGCTGTGGGGGTGGCTGTGACAGTTCCAGCTGCGGAATTACAGCCTGGTGCAGCTCTGAAAAAGAGCCAAACAAGGCCATGGGCGCCCAGCGGCTGGTTACAGTTTCCATTTCCACATATCTCTGTGCTTGGGGTCCCCAAAAGTTTCAAGAAACCCTTCCCGTCCCCAGGTGAAGCAGAGTACCGTGATACTACAGCCTGGGGAAACTGAGGCACGGGAGAGCAGCGCTTGGCCCCTAATCCTGTAGCAAAAAAGGGAATCCAGCTGCCACAGTCCACAAACTACAAACTCCTCCTCGCTATCCACAGGTTTCCCTACGGAAGCAGCAGGCCTGTGTCCGCAGAAGGGCTGCCCCTGGAGCAGTCTGACTGCCCCAACAGCGGCCGGTGCTGCAGTTTTGCCAGGCAAAGACTTAGAAAACAAAAGGTGGCCCTGGCCTACTGAGTTCCAGAAGGGATACACCATGCCCAGGGTGCCACAGGGCTGCTCCGAACGGTGGCTCCCAGGCACCTGACTCGGATGAACAAAGCCTTTGTGCCTCCTTAAAAGAGCCCGGGGCAGCGCGGGTTAATCCGGGCTCGCGAGCGCCAGGGATGAAGATCGGCTCATCTTTTCCACTGAGGCAGAGCACGCTGGTTTCTCAACGCTCGGTGTCTCGGTGACTTCCAGGAACAGTGAGCTAAACTCAGCTGCTCTTCCCAGCACCAGCTGAGGGGGCGGCAGGATGGAACACAGCCCTGTTCTTGGAAGGCAGGAAAAAATAAGGCTCTGGCAGTGCTCTGCAAACCCGCCTCCCTTCCCCCAAAGCTGCTCTCCAACATCTCTAATTCCTCAGGGTGAAGCAGTGCTGTTCCCCCCTCCCTCGCTTATCAAATAAACACGGCAGCAAGGCAAGAAAGCTGCGGGCACGGCTCACGCAGCGAGAGGTTAAGTTAATGGACTAAATAAGCAGCTCGCCTCGGGGGGCCGCTGCGGGGTTCTGCTCCGCTCCATGCGTGACCTACTGTACTCCTTTGCGTTTTCCGGCAGATAAACACAGAAAGCTGCAGCAGCGCCCAGTTCACGGAAACTATTTTTGGCTACTTTATCTTTGGGCCGTACGGATTCCAAGAGATGCTTGGCGCTGCCGGGGAAGGGAGCAGCCTGTCTGCTGCGGAGGCAAAACATCTTCCTAAGAGATGACAGGGAGCTGGTGCTGCTCTCCACATGAGAATGAGTGTTGTCACCAGCTGCAAGGAACGTGAGGAAGACTAAAGGCACAAAAAGACATGATGTCCAGTTTATGTTTCCCTATAAGCTGGGCTTGAAAGGCTGGCAGCACCTGACACCCCCATGGCCCAAGAATGAATGGGCTGGGTGGCGTCTCAGCCTAAAAACCGGTCACGGAGCCGGGGCTGCTGCCACGTGGGTGTTGTGGGAAGCTGCTCCCTGCGATACCCCGGAGCTGCTCGGCCGATAAGGCGGCTGCCGCCAGCGCAATCGGTCTCTCACCCGCTCCAAGCAGTCCAAGCGCTGTGGGGGTTGCTTTTTAGCTGCTGAAAGGGGAGTGTTAATCTGCACGGGGACACGGGATGCTGCAAAGTTCCTGCTGTGCCATGGTGAGGAGACCAGACAACTTTACTGTCACCTTCCGTGCACTTCCAGGCTAAATAAAATAAGCAGGGAGTCGCATAGGAAGAAAAGCAGGAGCAGCAGTAAACTGCAAGGCTGGTTCTCGAGTTGCATAACGCTTCCCCTTGCTGATCTCAACGTTCAGGCACCGGCCAAGGGATTTAAGCACCCTGCTGGCCCTCGCAGATTTCTAAGCTCCCCCAGCACGACACATCATTTATCTTCACTACTTTCAATGGAAAGAAGTAGTCAGCGGGGGGGGCACCAGGGATTTTTTTAGCCGTGTAAAAGGGACTGTAAGGATCCAGCTGCTTGGCGCATAAATCAGCGCCATGTGCTGATTTACGCCCCGTGAGAATTTGTTTCATTAGCTCTAATTAAACACAGGCCAAAGCTGCCGAATTTAAATTTGAACAGTGCTCTTGAACACCCTGTTCAGCCTGGGAGCTGGGATTTGCCTAGTGCCTTCCTATATTTAGCATACAGTAACGTAACTGAAGCAACAAAATGAGCCCTGCAAATAGACCAGTTTCTCGGTACTTAATCAAGGGCCTTTTCCCAGAACTGCAGAGGGCTCAAACTAAAAGAAAGGAGCATGTAGCTGTCAGCTCCATGGAGGCAGAAGGAAACCACCAGGAGGTTTAAATGGCAAGCACACATTCAGGTCAGCTGAACGTACTGTTGTTTGACTGCAAGGTGGCTTCACTGAGACCAGGAGCCCCTTCTAACACACCAGCTCATGTCCAAGCACCTCCTGAGTGAAGACACCTCCTAAGGGCTGTAATGAGTTGTTGAAGAGCCCCCTTGACCCTCAGTCCGATGAAGATGCTGTGTCAGAGGTACCACTGCACAAACCATTGCCTGCTACTGTCAGTGACTTGGGGAAACATCAAAAGCTCCAGAAAGCAGTGAGTGAAAGCCAAATCCAGAGCACAAACTACAGGGCACACGGAACAGGCACGGACGGGATGCTGTGGCGCTTCGTAGTGGAGAGCAAAGGCGGCAGAACGGGGCACTGCTCTCGTGCAAAGTCCCCATTAAGAAGTCTGACCAGATACACCAGAACACTCCTTTCTGTCCTCTTCCTTCAATCTATTTTTCCATTGTTGTTGGGAGAGCTGAATGGAAGAATTAATTAAAAAACCTTTTTGTCTTTCACACGTTTTGATAGTAAGTCAGAGGCAGCTTTGGTCTTCCAGCTTTGGCAACACCCTTGAAGGCTTTGAGGACCTCCCTAGCTCTTATTTGAACACTGCAGAGCAAAGCAGAGCCTAAAACCCCTTGTTCTTTGCTCCCGCTGTTCGGATTGATTAGGCAAAATGGCATCAGGAAACGTGCTGCTGCCGTGGGGCACATCTTTGCCAGGGAAGCTCTCCGGACCGTTAGAGCAGTATCTAAACTCCCATTAATATTAATGATTCCATTTCTAACTCTCTTTCTTCCATTAGCCTAATAATTAATATTGCTTTCACATTGTTGATAGAGGGATCAGCTTAATGGCAGGAATGAAAGAATAGGCTGAGAGCCTTACTCGTGGCACACAGCACCTAATAACACCAGGTAAAAACTGCACAAAGCCTTAGAGTAGAAAAAAGAGCAGATCTAACCTCTGTGTTAGCCTAAAGGCACCGACACCTCGCTGATATTCCCAAGCACAGGCATTTGCCAGAAGGAAAATCCACGGAAAGTGTTTCTGCTCCAGCTGCACGAGGCTCACAGGGGAGGCAGCGCCGGGCTGGCTGCTAAGGCCCCAGAGCAAGATGGAACCGAGGGTGGAAGTTTTTCACTCCCAACTCTCCCTATTTTGATTTTTCCTGAAGGATCTGCTTCCCCTTTTGGCCTATTGGAACCCCAGCCAAAAATCCAGCATCCTAGATTACCCCTGCATTAAAAATCACCACCCAGGGACCACCTACCTGCTTCGGGCTCCGAGTTATCTGTACACGCGCTTTCTAAAATGCTTATTTCTTGTGAGAGCTTTGTAATATTATTTTTCCCCTGTGGTCTAATAATTCAGAAATTACTTCATTACCCTCCTAGGATTCAAGTATATTATTCTGCTGCGATCCAAAGACAGAGAAGAAATACATAGTTTCATCATTAACAATTACAGCGTTTTCATTTCAAAGGGGCCCTGTACTACACGGTTTCATTTCAAACAGCGGGCTGAAACTCCTCATCATCCTTGAAGATAGCGGCCAAGGATAATTTAACATTTCCTTTTCATTTCCACTTTTCTGCACTTCATTTCTAATTTATATTAACTGCTCCCCCTTCTCCCTCCCCTTGCACATGGCTTTTATTTTTTTTTTTTTTGCTCCTAGTGCTGTCTTCACCACTGAGCAATGACCAGTGTTTCAAGCTCGCCTCCTTCCCAAGGGTGGGATCGCAGCTCTTCGCCACATAATACACTGTTCTTAAAGAATGTCCAACTTAAATACTGGCTGGGTTTTTTTCTCTAGAAAGCATTCCTCAGTTTAACTCAAAAGGGCCTTTGTCTTTGGGTAAACTATATGTAATGCTACTGTCCAGGGAAGTCTTCTGCTTGGTTTATATCTTTAAAGAGGACCTGGCCACGCAGCTACCACCAGCTTCTGATCAAGCTCTGAAATCCTTTACGCCCAGATGTGTCGGGCTCCAAAATCACCATCCAGCTGCTTGAAAGCCACCCAGAGCAGAAGTTTTGGGCTTGCTAACCTGCATAGCCACCACGCACTCACCCTCTCTCGGTGCAAACTCTCCACTCTGGTTGCACAACAGCCGCTCGGAGCCCACCTGGGAGCAGGGATTAGTGCCATTCCCACTGTCCTTTGGTTCCCACGGGAATGTTTCTGCTGCCATCGGCTTGCAGAGGATCCTTGCAGCCTTGGCTGGTTGCTGGGCTTGGAGCTGCAACCCAGCAAAAGGGCTCCCTTTCTTCTACTGCCTGTTTTGGGAAGCAAAAAATGTTCAGCCTGGAAAATAGCAGAAAGGGGCAAGGGAAGAACATTCAGCTACCATTTCAGGAAGGCACAAGCCGTTCTCAGACGCTCAGTATCTTCCTCGAAGGAAGGGAGATATTCTTCTAGCTACATATGATCAAAAGCAATAGGTCTTGACTCAGAGCTAATCTCATCTCCTGGAAACATTCATCTGCACGGCAAAAACATCATGAGAAACACGTTTGTCATTGGGTTCTCACTTACCCCCTCCTGTCTGAAGCAAAACAAGTGAGTCTGCTCCAAATGCTTAACAAACCCCAGTAACTCTCACCCCTGGAGCTCTGAAAACAGCTTGGGTTTAGCAAGCAACCGTTGTTGGGGTCAGGTTAGCTGGCTGACACGTTGCCTGTGGTATCAATGTGAGCAGTTTTGGCCTTACTTGCAGTGCAGTCACTCTGTAAGGCTTGAAGGGCTGGTTGCATCCACAAGAGATGTGCTTCAGGCTCCTCCTTACCCACGTGCACAGGAAGGAGAGGTCAGGGAAGAAAATGAGGAAAAGTGGATTTATGGGGAGTTCGTTGAGCCTCCAGAACACAGCCCTTAGCGAGGAGATGTGGTTGAGTATTTCTGCTCTAGCTGCACTTCTAGGTTTCTGCAAAGACAGCTATAGTTCTTCATTTGTTTAAAATGACTTAACATTAACTGAAATATGCATTTTAACTCAAAACGTGTAACTTCCATGAGGAAAACTTTCTAAGAAGTATTCACCAACCAATGCTGAAAAGCCAGGCTAAAGCTAAGTGTTTCCTCAGCTTGTTGCACACTCATCTGTCCTGCTCAGGGGCAGCCTGGAGAGCTGCTTCCTCAGCTCCTGCTCATGACATTTACACCCCTGTTTATCAGCTACCTAAGGCTGCCTGACAATCACAGCCTACATGTCAAACCCATCCTCAAACAAGCATTGCATTTGCATTTCACACCTATATGTACATATACAGCTGCATTTTATACATATCTCTACTCCATTGTCCTAGTAAGAGACTTTTTCCCAGGAAAACACGTTTCACCACGCTCCTTATTTTACACCACAGAGCATCCTTTCAGGGCCAGAAACTACCAAACCAAATGAAGTTGGGACTATGTAAATTTGGATGCGAAGTGACAGCTCTGCTTGCTCACAGACCACAGGAACCAGCCTGCCTGAGCTTACAGGGCCACAGTGTTTGCCTTGAACCAAGGTGACACGAACCAAGAAGCTTAGAGGTCCCTCATTTTATCACAGATGTCAGTGCTATCACTTGAAACCTCGGATTACCCCTCTAAGAAGAACAGGCTTGCTGGTTAAAGCCAATATTCAAGGAAAAGAAAGGACCATTTAATTCGCCACTCTGCTGCTACCAGAGCAAATGTGGCAACTTGGCCAGATGCTTCATTTCTTCTCCAGAGACTTTCCCTTCGCCAAAGCTTTTAGCAGAGCCCGTTCTCACACTGGATCCCCGTGTCCCTTATGCAACTCTGGCTATTTGCAAGGCTGTGCTGGCGCGTGCTGGCGTCTTACACAACCCCTATCTCCCATTAGATCGCACAGCAAAGATCCCATCTCAGCTCTTTCATCAGCAGCCCCGTGTGCTGCAAGGTGCTGCTGCAAGGTGCTCCTCAGCAGAGCCCCAGGGACCGAAACCCCAAGAGCTCTGCTGCAGCGGGGATGCGGCGCGCGCTGCTGGGACCACAAACCAGCAGCAAGCGAAAATCAGCGCAAATTAAAAACAAAACCCCCCAATTCACCATCTTCGGGGTGTGAAATGGTCCTTTGAACCAAACCAAGGGCTCTCAAGTTCGCAGCAAAGAATCATCGTCCCATTTGGTATTTTAAAGGGCTGTTATTTTTCCATTTCTTGTTTCTTCAGATTTACACAACCCCTCCCCCCCTTTTTTTTTTTTGCACATACAAAAAACAAAGATTTTAGTTTTCAAAGGCTCTCAGTGTTGGCCTGACTCTACTTTTGACAAAAGGAGTTAATTCAGTGAAGACTATATTTAAATCTCATTTTTCAGACATATAAGAAAGGAAGAAAGGGTTTTTTTTTTTTTCTCTCTCTTTTGAGACTCATAGAACAGGGAGACAAAACAAAAATGACCTTGTGCTGATCCAGTTACCTTGGGAAGCCAGTGATTTCACATCGACTTAGCTAAAAAGAGGGGGAAAGGCTAGGACAGGGAATATATTCACATTTCAAAGAGCTTGACAATGAACTCCAACAGTGACAATGAATATTGAGCATATTTCATCACTCCTTGGTTGCTTGCTTATAGTTCATGGGAACAAACCAGGCCAGGACGTGGATTAAGGCAACGCAAGGCTAAGCTGTCCCTCCTCTGTTGCCTCATCCTCCCCACCGAGCCGAGGAGCGCTGGCCAGTTTGGCCTGCCCTTGCGCCACATCCCCTCCTCTGGCAGGGAAATTGGGGACAAGTTAACTCATGCCCACTCGGAGACACCCTGACTCCGGCAGGGAGACGTCGGGAAGCCTCAGTGCCAACGCGAGCCGGGCCCAAGCTGCACACTGGGCTCTCGAAACACGACGTGAATGACCCTGAACGCTGCCAGTGCGATGGGCAGGCACGCCACAACGCCTGGCAGACCCACCAGCCAGCAGAACAGGCCGTTTGTCACAGGCCTGGTGACAATAGTCCCCCCGTTAATGACCCAGGCACTTAAATACTCCCCAGAGCTCACCGAGCTGCACTGTGGACCGGGCTCAGCACAGCAAAGCCAAGCACCCAGCTCTGCAGGCTCAGGGAGCCAAGTCTTATCAAATAACTTGGCAATTGTTTCTGTGGTTCTCACAAAGAAGAAGAAAAAAACAAATCCAAGGCTATCTGATGCCTCCAAGCCCATGCCACAGTATGCTGCCACCTCAACATAGCTCTTGGAGACTCTCTTGCTAAGGACACCAAGAAACCCATGGACTTCAGGACATCAGTAGCCCACTCCAAACCTTCCAGTCTGGATTTTGGATGCCAGTGCCCACAGGAGGCAGTGCGAGCAGGGCAAGAGCTCCTGCAGGCCTCTCTGCAGAGATCCTATCACAGCTGGCCAGGCAACAGGCAGCTCCCGAGTCACTTGGACTGAGTCACACCACCCCTCCCATTGGAAGCAGAAGGATTTAGGGTGGAAGAACATGGATGGGGGTGTAGACTAAGGGTGTGCCACAAGTCAGGCTGCATGGTTGTATTTCAGATGTTTCCAAGAGGTGGCAGCTTGGACTGCTCTAGTGAGGCCAAGGCAGAGGCACTTCAGAAACGTGGTTAAAACGAGAAGTATTGGTAGCTGGTTATAAGAAAAACACCTCAAATATTAGTGTGATATGCCATGATCTTTGCAGCTAAACTTCCCTTTTACTGGATGCTGTCCTTTCTGGAACATCAGAGAATGGCTGAGGTTGAAAGGGACCTCTAGAGATCATCTAGTCCAACTCCCTGCTCCAGCAGGGACACCCAGAGCACGGGGAGCATCCAGGAGGGTTTAGAATATCTCCAAAGGAGGAGACTCCAGAACCTTCCTGGGCAGCCTGTGCCAGGGCTCTGTCACCCTCACAGCAAAGTTCTTCCTGCCTGCTGCCTGCCTTGCTCATTTTACTAACCCAGTCTGTAATTCCATCCTCCTCCTCCTCTCTCCATCTGTTGTGTCCTTGCAAAGGAGGCTGCAATGGCTGACCGAACCCGTCCACATCTCCAATACCTGAGACTTGCCTCCTCGGATGCTCCTCGGCAGAGCGGTGCAGCGCGCGATGCTGCAGCACTAGTGACCATTGACGTAGATCAAGAAGAGGCTTGTGGCACTGGAATGGGAACCAAGCCAGAGGGATGCATGCACAAGGCTATTTATAAACCCCTCCTAGCTGGCTTGTCTTTCAGGGAAGGCTGCAAGCTCCAGGCCATCAGACGTCAGAAATGTGCCAGGCAGGGGTGGCCCGGGGCTCCTCGTGCTTCGTGGCTGATGGCAGAGCTCCTTTTGGTCCGTAACCTTTGCTCCGTGGTGGCAGGAAGCTGTCTCGGCACAAGTGAACGTGCTGCACCGGCACGATACAACAGCCTGGATGTCTGTAATATCAGGAGTCAGAAACTGGAGTCATAAACTTGGCTCCCACTGCTTGGTTTCACTGGCTCCCAAAGCACCAGAGCAGCTTTATGGTTGTGCAGCTCAGGCCAGCGAGGGTTCTGCAGCCATCTCACACAAGCAGCAGGCAGAAGATGGGCTATGACACAGGGTAACACACCCAGCAAACCCTTCCCAAGGTGGATGGAATTCGAGGGTGCTGCCATTTTGGAATATTCCCACCTGAGACAAATTCTGGAAGTGATTTCTGGAAACAGGTTGACTCTTGAGGAGCCACTGTTCTGAGCTCAAACACTTTGCAGAAGTGAGAGTTTCAAGAATGGAGGCAAAATCCACAAATTTCCAACTACTTCACTTCTCAGGGTCCTTTCATTCACTATTTAGATGCAGATACCCACCTTCCTCATTCAGAGTCAGCAGCAGCAAAAAGGGGAAAGCAAATTACAACTGAGCTCACTGTCTGTTGTGGTTGCTTTGCTGGAACCTACATGAAAAATAACAGCTTCTCATTGCACAGAATCTTCTTAGATTAATACAATTGGAAAGGAAATGCCTTAAACATCACACCTGATTTGCTTTTGCTTATGAAGAAGCTGTGAAGAAGGCAGAAGAGAATGACAAAGGAAGAAAAGAGAATGGAAAGAGCTATTTTTTTTTTTACCATCTCTTCTGTTAGATTGATAGAAATTGCAAGGGAATTTATGGAAGTTCTCAGAAGAGGTTCGTTGCAATTATAATTGGTTCTAATTGTTGGATTGGTTTCTTCTGTTCACCAAGAGAGAAGACTTTCTTCAATGCTCAGGCAAATGTCTGAAGAAATTATCCCATTAACAAATGCAGATCATTTACACTTGATAAGCTCCAGCTGATGAGACAGACTTAGACTCATTTTTTCCTCCAGACTTATTTTTTCCTCCTAATTCTGGAAGCTGCTGCCGGGAAAGGTAAGGGTAATTGCTCTAACTTCCAGACAGGCTACTTTAGAATGTGGTTTTGAGCTTTTTCTTTTTTCCATCTTCATCTGTAGCAAAGACAACCAGGATTCACTCCTCTCTCTCTAATTGTTAGGTTAAATGGGGAAGAATATTCTCAAAGTCAACAGCAACAGAGGGTCATGGACCTCTGAGGCGTGTTTTTAACCACACCATTTCCATGCACAAAAATACAAAATGCCAAATTAGCATGTGCATGAGAAAGTCAACCTTTCATAAGAGGCATAAGAGGATGAAGTGGCCCAAAGACCCTGGGAAGAAGCAAGCTAAGAGCTCAAGATCCTGCACAAGGACAAGAGGAGTCACGTTGGGACATGCAGGAGGGCCAGGTTTGTTCAGCCATGAGGTGGAGGCAAGAGAGCCTGGAAATTGCAGCAAGACCTATGACACGGCACATCCTCTGGAAGAGTCTCCTCTGGGGAATGGCATTTTTTAAAAATATTTACCTTGTACTTCCAATATATAGACTCCATCCAGCAAGGGCAACTTTCCACTGCTCTGCTTGGCTTTACTGCCAAGTCAGCATCATGTTAGGAAACAAGTAGGTGAAGTCTATTAGAAACAGGAAAAAAAAAAAATGATCCACAGAAATGCAAGCTAGGTACACCTACATAATGCATATTGTGGCAAAATCTGAGAGAAGCAGCATTTTTTTTTCTTCCAATGGGCAATAGTGTCCTCCAGTTCTAATGCATTTCTGGCGCTCTGCATCAGATCTGCAGCCAGAAGGAACAGGGAATAAACAGCTTCCTTGCTCAGGCATCACCCAGAGGTGAAAAACCTACATGTACTATATATTCTACTGCCCCTGCTTCTGTTCCTGTTTTTGTCCCAACACATCTTCTATTTATTGCTTTCTTCCTGCCTTCTTTATCCCAGTTCTAAACAACTGCCATGCCCAGAAGCACCTTTCTCCCTGCTGCCAACAAGGGCTGAAGTTTTTGTTTCAACTCACCTATTTGCATTTTTTCTCTCATTTTCTAGCCTGAATGGTTCAGGCTGTCCTGTAGGGGAGTGTTCCTGAGCATTGATCTGCTGCAACAAGGCTGATTTCAAAGCGCTTTCAACCAATGGCTTCACTTAATCCAAAAATCTCACTGTGCAGCACTTCCAAGCAAAAACCAACAGGCCAGTGTGAAAAAGGGCCCTAAGTGTCTCCTCTGCCAACACTGCTCACCTGCTCTCTACAAGTTCATGCCAAAAGGCTCTTCTGCAAAGTCTCCAGCAGAACCAGAGGTATTCTCAAAACATGACATTAAATATATCATCTTTTACGAACATGAAAATAGGGGCCCGGAGATTAATCATGCTGCTAGAGGTACAGTGTAGTTCTGCTCCAGAATGGAATAGAAGCTGGAAACGTCTGGGAACTGGGGGTGGAGACTTAAAACTTCTGCTGTGCAAGCTCTGGTTGTAACAAATGCTGTGAAAAGGCTCTAAGCCTAATCAGTTTGCTGACATCTCTGTCCCTAAAGACTAGGACATGGCCAGCGCTGGCTATCTGTTCAGTGCAGCTGTGCTGAAACACCATCAGCTCCTAATTCGGCTGCTCACTGCTGATTTTGACTCCTAAAACTTGCATTTCTGCCTAGATTCTTAGGCTGGGCCTCTATTCCATCAAAGTACATAAAACACGAGAGAGGGAATTCACCCTCTTTTGCTCCTGCAGGCTCATAAGGCTCCTTTGGTTTCCCCTCCTCCCTTTGAGGAGCTGCTCCAGAATCTCACTCCTCCAGGGGCTGAAAATCTGATTTCCAGGCTGAGTTTATCAATAGCAAATTTGCATTAGTTTGTCCTTGTGCCAGCATTGATCTTATAAAGAACTTCTCTTCCCCTCTAGTATTTACTCCATGATGAAGTGTTGCCTCTTCCCGGCGTTGCTTTGCTGCACACAACAAACCCAGCTCTTGGTCCTGGCTCGCACGCCAAGCTCTGCAGCCCTTGCTCATCCTTGGAGCCTGCTCTGCACCTGCTCCTGCAGCAGGGCCCTTTCCGACAGAGCTGCCCACGCCCTTCCCAGCATTGCCCTGGAGCTGGGTTTCCAACCTCCCTCTCTGCAGCAGGGTTATCTTCTCCTTGGAACTGTTCTATGATTCCACCAGCTGCTCCAGTGCATGTTCATGCTGATGTTGCTGGTCCTCTGACATCTCCAGCGGCCTCCTTGGCCCTCAGTTCCTTCTCTCCTCAGCTCCTGCTTGGTGACAGCTTGTACAGAACCGGTGTCCCCACTCGCCAAGCGTGCACAAGGCAGCAGCAATCACTCCAGGGCACCTCTTCTGCTTCTGGACATAGAATAGAATCATTATGGTTGGAAAAGACTTTCAAGATGTAGTCCAACCGTAAGCCCCTCAACACCACATCTGCTAAACCATGTCCTTAAGTGTCCCATCTCCACATTTCCTGAACACTGCCAGGGACGGCGACTTCACTGCCTCTCTGAGCAGCCTGTTCCAATGCTCCACCACTCTTGTCATGTAGAAATTTTCCTTAATATCAAACCTGAACCTCCCCACCACATCTTGAGGACAGTTCCTCTTGTCCTATTGGAAATTATTCTGGAGACCAGCTCCCACCTCACTATAATATCCCTTAAGATAGCTGTACAGACGCAGCTCAACACCCACAGAAGCCCCCAAAGCCAGTTCTGCCCCAGCCTCCCTCCCTTCTTGGGAGCCTTTTCTACTCACCAACTGGCTTTCAACCCTGCACCTTCCACAGTCCATCATGTGCTGACAAGAAGGACGGAATCTTCTTTGGGCCCTCAAATCCAAGGCCTCTATCCTACTCAGACATGTTCACTTGAACCAAACAGTTGCAGTATCAGTTCACTTTCTCTTAACTAAGTAGAGTAACAGCCACATGGATTTAATTTAAGACTGGTAAGGTCTCCACCTGTGATTTAAACACCTGGGAATACGGTTCCGGCCGCTCTGCACCAAATCCCATGGGAAGCCAGGCTGGGAAAGGAGACCTTGGCTCTTTGAATGGAGCAGTCTCCCCACGTGCCTGGACACCTGGTGGTGTTGCTTGTCCGGTGGTAGTTTGGAACAGAGGAGCAGACACGAGCACGGTGGCCTCTTCCATGGGGTGGAAGGAGCAGGAGGATGGCACGGAGGATGGTTCCCAACGGCGTAACACCCTAGTGTAACATGAGAAATGAAATATATATGTATATTTTTTAATCATTAAGACAAGTTGCTACTCATGACAGAAGGGGATGTTATTTGGTTTTCTAGATGAAGACATTTCTGAGTGTCTTAATGATACCATCAGGCTGCCATTATATTATAAACAAGAGACTTCTTGTTCTAGAAAAGATGTTCCGGTTCATATGAAGTAGCAGCTGTTCCTAGTGATGTTAAAAGAGGTAACTACTGTATTCTCTTATATAATATACGTACTGTCACCTGCTACTACTCTTAACTCAGAAAATCAGCAGTAAGCCCAAGCTGAAAAAATAAAAATTAAAAAGTGCAGACAATTCAAAATGAAAATTCAGCTGCTCAAGCAGAACTCACATAGGGGCTGAGGCCACCACCAGAACAGGGTCCTCTTGGGTTCCCCTGACCCTGCCGATCTCAGGGCTCTGATTTTACACGTTACAAAGGCCACCTGCTCAAGGCCAGAGCTCTCTCAAAGCAGCCACGTCCCCTTGTCCCACATAAGGAACGATGGATGGAAAAGCCAAAGTGGATGAATAACCAACTCCCTCTAAACTCCTGTTTTTAATGCTGGTTAATGGGGCACACAAGCAATCCCTGAAGCAGAACAGATGACATTTGTTGGACGTACGGCGGGTTTATTGTGAAAGTGGGGATCTGCCTCCACCGTGTGTGTTTGCACACTGCTGAAGCAGAAGGAGAATTTGCCAGAAAAATGGCTACTGTCTCCTCACACCAATGAGACCAAAAACTCACTGACCTGGACGTTCAAGCACAAAAACTGCCCCCTGCCCGTGTACTTTAAATGAAGAGACCTTGTTTGAGCAAGTCATGTTTCTTCATCTGCTCTTTTTGAGCCAAGAGAGCACAAACCCTGGGTAGCTGCCATGTATCCCACCCCAGCAAGCCCCAGTGGTGGCAAAATGCCATCAAGGAGAACACAAGGCAGAACTCTGCAGAGCAGCATTACTCTGTGAGGAACTTGCTCCAAATTACCTAGAACAGAAAGAAATTTGTCCATGTGAGCTGGCAGGAGTTGCAGGGGCAGGATTGCACAACAAGATACTGGTACAGGCAAAAAAAAAAATAAAGTGGGGAAATTTGGAGAAACGGAGCTTCTAAGCAGCCTGCTAACCCAAACCCACCAAAGGGCAAAGGCTCAGGCTGCTGGCTCAGGACAGGCTCAGAGGAGGAGTCAAGGGGAGCAGCAAGCTCAAAGTCAAAAGGGACAGCGAGAAGGTCACTCCCAGATGAGTGGCAGAGCAGTGTGGAAAAGGAGGAAAGATTTATCAGCCTAACAGCCTCCAGTCCCTGGAAAGGCTTAAATCAATGACCGGGCTCCTGTTTCACAGAATACAAATACTACGTAGCACTAGGTGGGCCAACTTCTACTCAGCTGGAGTGAGTCGGATGACTCCGCTGAGGTCAACCGAGTTGCAATTGCTTACTCTGGCGCTGGAACATCAAAGCACTCTGCAAACCCAGCTAATTAATCATAAGCCAAGCACCCAGCAGGAAGTTTTGTAACAATCCCAGCAGTCGTGCCGATGTTCTACATGGTCTTGGCCAAATATTTCCAGCAGGGAGGATTTCAACAGCAGAAGCTGCTTGTCTAGCGATGCTGCTCGAGGGCTCACTAGGCTGCCAGGTGAGGACTCCCCTGCAGCAGGCACGATGCTCTCGACCCCAAAATATTGTGCCCCAGTGTCCGTGCTACAACTTACCTACCACACACAGCAGGCAAAAACTACTTGCAAAAGAAGAGACAGGTGAGGAGCAAAAACTAAAGACAGCAGTTAGCATGAGCCAGAAATCAAGATCTTCCCATAGAAGAATTGCTCACGACTAACATCAGAGTCATGCTACCCCTGTGCTGCTGGGTACAGCTAATGTCTAACTGTGCAATCAGTGTTTACCAAAATAAAAGAAAAAGAAGGCTCCTCCGAGAGCCGTGCTCTGTTGCTCCTCCATTCCCTACGGAGTTGAGGCCCACAAGACCATCCACGTTGGAGAAGGGGCTCCAGTCACTCTCTAAAATGAACAGGTTAAGATGCCTAAAGTACATAGCCCCTTATAGGGCTTGCTGGTTGCGTCACCAGTCCCCCCCGACTCCATCACTTCAGCCCTATTTGTGTTCATTTCTGTCCTGGAACATTTAGCAGTGGCTGTGCCAGAGCTGCAAACTGTGCAAACTGCCCTTGTGCTCCAGACCAAGGCTCTCCAAGCCCAACCTTTCTCCGGTCACACTCTCCCTTTGCAAAGAGCAAAGCAGTAACGACAGCCTCCTGCCTTGGAGGCATCATCATCCTCCCCGGCAGCAGCTGGAGTGGCCATATGAACATATTAGTTAAAACAGGGCCACAAGAGGTGAAGGGAGAAAGCACCAGGGCTAGGCTGCCAGGACTGCTATTAAGAGCACTGATGACTGTCTGCAGCTCTGCCAAGGCTCCTCCTTTGCCGTGCCTCGTCTGGCCTTGGGTACTTGGGTGACACCCTTTGCAGTGCTGCAAATTCAAACCTAAAATCTCTGCTGTGTCTCCTGACTCTCGCCACCACGGACAGCATCATCTCAGACCACCTCTGCTGCCCAAAAGATACAGCCCGGCACTACCCAGGCAGCCCTTTGAAGCAAGCGCGATCCAGAGCGGTGCTGACGGGGCCACGGGGCTGTTTTCTCACGCAGCAGCTTGTTCACACACAGTTGCTCCATGATCACTACCCTCTGTCCTGCGGTGACTTTGCTCACGCAGCCATGGTCGTCACCGTAACAGGGACTGGGTGGCTGCTGCTGAGATGCTGCCTGTCATGCCCAAAAGAGCAACAGCTCCGGTTTGCTGGTGAAGGGAGCAGACAACGGAGCTGGGAATAGACCCTCCAGGCTGCCCTTTCCACAAGGTCACAGGGAGCAAGCCAGCCCAACCATCAAGGCCGCAACGTGTGGTGGCCTTGCTCTCCACCCAGGCTGCTCTGCCTGCAGCTCACGTCTCCTCGCGCTGCTGCAGAAAAGCTACTGCTGGCACCTTGGCTCCTTCCCACATCCTTTGGCTGTGCTCTGACATCGCTGGAGATGAGCGGAACAAGCCTCACGCTGCTGCAGGACACTGCACCCTGCCCAGGCTGCTGCTGAGATGCATTTATTTAATAAGATTTGGCTATTTTTTCTGCTCTGTCTGAATGTGACTGAAGGACAGGGTGTCTAAGTGCTTCCTGCAGTAACTGAGCACTCTTGTGAGTGAAGTGACATTATCCCAGCCGTGCAAGCAGGAAACAATAAGCAATAACACAATCAAGGTCATGCACAGAGTTTGTCACACAGCAAGGATCTGAACCCAAGTCTGCCAAATCCCAATCCAGGACCCAACCACTGGCAAGTCTCCAACAGACACAACATTAAAATTCCTCAGGGAAGCAAAGTAGAGCAGCCTGCTTGCCTCCGATGGCGCAATGATGGAGAAGAAAGTAAGAAACTACAAGTTGCACCTGCTTTTGGTCCTGCCTGGGATTACTTGTGCCTGGGGCTCCTCTCGTCATCATCTTGACATCATCTTGTCATCACGCTCACCCCCTGTGAACCTCACAATCTTTCTCTGCACTCAAGAGAACAAAACACTATGCGGGTAGATCATACTGGTTCCTGTCCTGCAAGATGCTGCCTACCCATGGGGGACATCAAGAGACTGCCCAAGGGAGGGCCAATCTTGGGAGTGGTTCAGTTGCCCTCTCTGAAGCCTGGGCATGGCAGCCCAAGCCCATCCAACACAGCCAAAAGGTTTGTGCAGAGCAGGGGGGGAGCTGCTTACAGGTCTGATTCTGCAACCGGGACACAACTGAGTGCGTCCTTGGAGCTCCTGTCCTGTCCTGGTACTCGTGCCACCCGTATGGGTCTCTCTCAGCACATGGGAAGTGTACCGACCTTCAGCACACCTGGTGCCCCTTCGACCCCCTCAGGAAGGGAGGAAATGGCATTTGAGGAGCCTGCAAAAGTAACACACAATACTTAAGGTGAGGAGTGTTTTTCCTCTAAAATGAAGACTGCAACACGGTAACTGACTTCTAACAGATCAAAGTTGTTAGAAGAGAGAGCCAGATGTGTCCTGCATCAGGAGAGGACCGCAGGAACCTGGCTCCAAAGGCAACAAGAGATACTAGACACTCACAGGGAAATTACACTGGAGCAACAAGGCTACTCTGTCCTTCAGCATCCCAGAGATGTCCACAAACACGTCCACAGCTCCAAAGGGGCTTCAGGCTTCCTATTAACAGCACTAGGTTCAACCCCAGTCCTGTACCACAAGCACAAGGTTCTCTTGCAGCTTCCCTTGCTGCAGGCTGTGCTGAAGCTCTGTTCTATTAGTACAGTAAGAGAGGCTAAAGTTGCACCTGTGCTGACGTCTTCTGCTGGCCGCGTTTTCTCACTGCGGGTTTGCACCTCCTATGCTCGTGCCAAGGTCTCCAGCCATGCCCACGGCAGCACAGCACCACCCGCAGGGCTCTGCCCAAGAGCAGGCGCCCTCCTCCTCCTCCTCCTTCTTCTTCTCCTCCTCAGCATAGCCAAGGCCGGGCTCGCGGGCTCCTCAACTGGGAACTCTCCAAAACACCCGCATGGACTCGCTCTTCAGGGTCCTGCAGGAAAACAGGGAGTTGGCCCCCTGCAACTCCAGGGAGCAAAACACCTTTGTGACACTGTTCCAAAGGCCCCGTAAGGTCCCAGAACACAAAGTACATGGCAGAGACTTCAATTTGTCCAAGCTTTATCCAGCCTTCTGCAGCTTTAGAGAGCGCTGCACCCTCTGCAGAGGGCTGAGCATTTCACTGGTGCAGCAGAGTCTCTCCTCCCAACCAACAGAGCCAGTCCGCAAGCAAACGAGGACCTTGGGGCTGCCCTTCAAATTACCACATCCAAAAAGTTCTGCAGCCTTTCTGCACCAAAATGGGCTAGGGCCAGCATGCAGAAAGTGCTAAAGAACAAGCTGTCCCATGCCAAGACGTTCCTTTGGATGGGAAGCTGAGGAATAAACCCAGCCTCTGGGTAAGAGGAATGATTCTTCTCCACTCTTTGTCTTCAGGAGGCGGCCAGCAGGAACATGCAATTTCCCCAGGCATGTAACCCCTCCACAGCACAACCCCCCGAAACGCAAGCATTTGTATTATTGCGTTAGCAAAAAATATAGGAATTTAACACTTGCCCTGCCTGGTGAGGCCAGGAGCCCATGTGAGGGAGAAAATGTCCTTCTGAGGCCTCTATGCACAGGGATAATGCTTCAGGAGAAATACCTGCTGCCCTCCAACAACAGCACAGCCTCCATCCCCTTGGAGGATGCAACATGATGCCATTTAACACTCTCATGAACCAGTTAATTACCCAGCCTTTTAAATACCCTGCAGGATAAGCTGTGCTTGCTGCTCCGGGCTTCGCAAGTACTGCCAGTGCTGAGATGAAATGGTAGAAATGTTTAAAAACAAGTTTAATAACCCAAGTCTGACAAATAGAGAGCTTAGAAAAAAAGACTTGAAAATTATTATTTAAAAAAAAAATAAAAAAAGAACAATAAAACCTTCTTTGATAACAATTTGTACTCACCACTCTGGCAAACAAAGCTGCAAGAAATTAGCTGTGCTGGAAGCTTATTTGCAAAGCTAGAGGAGCTTCACTGTAACTGAACCAACTCTTTGGCTCTCACCTTCTCTCTATTCCCTTGGCTGTGTTTGCCCAGGCCAGGCAGTGCAGCCCCAGCGTGAGGCCGAGCACGGCCCTAGCAAACTCCCTGGCACCAGGGCAGCGGCAAGAGCACTGGGATGAGGAGAATGGATGAGGTGGGAGCAGAAGGGTGAAAACTCAAGGCGTGGGGAGAGGATCCAAAGGGAAATTCGCCTGCTGGCAGGTGAAGGGAAAAGCAGGAGCCAGTATGAGGGGCAGAGGGGAAAGGGCTGCTCAGGCGAAGCCCTCGGCACTCGCTGCAGCTTCCCCAGCAGCCAGGTGCTGTTCCTGCTAGGAAAGCTCCCAGCCAGTGCTTCTGGCCATGCCCTCTCGGCTCAGCCTGGTGCAGGGCCTGGCAGCTTCTCCCTGGCACGCTTGGAGACGGCAAAGGGTGTTATCTGAACACCTCCATCCCCCTGGTGCAAGCTCACCTCTGTTGGCCCAGCAAGCGCTTCCGCTCGGAGCTGGTCATCGGGTCCTGCGCTCTGGTTGCTCTCCTTCCTTCCCTGGTTAGCTTTGGTCAGCCAAGGAACTCGCCACACTGGGAAACAGCAGCTGCCAAAAGCAGCAGCTTGAGTTTAATCATTCCATTATTTATAATGTCATGATCTTGACTGTCCATTTCAGGAGCTGCTCTCAGGTTTGCTCTTGGTATCAACTGCGAGTCATCTTTCCCAGACAAAGAACGAGACCTCAGCTACTTCCACGGCTGACAAGAGTCTGGCTCCTATCCCAAACTAAGCCAGCTGCTGCATTTTGTACAAGTCATTTCACCTCCCTTTCTTTGATTTCTCCAGCTGCGAGACAGCGCAGTGCCACTGACCTCCTTTATAAAGCTTTAGTTTAAATGCCTGAGGTAGAAGCTAGTGTTATTATCAGAAGCAATGTATGGATCCCAGGTGTTTATTCAGCTCTGGCAGCACATTTGAGAACACGATTGCACAGCAGTTCTTGCAAAGAGCACTGATCTGAGACCTCATTTGGCCTACCTGAAGCACTATCTTTATTAGGATGTACTGTTTGTTTCTGGCAGCATCCGCTGCATGGTAGGTGCTGTACATTCAGCTAGCTTTAACAATACCAAGAGAGCTCCTTCCTTCCTTCCTCTCAAGTCAGCGACCTAAACAGCTGGGAATCTAGAAAGAAAACACATGATAGGAAGGTGCTTTTCCAGCTGTGACCCATTGCTGTGCAGATAGGAGGCTTTTCCGTTCTAGACCAAACAAGAATATTCCCAAAGAATGGGCAAACGTATGGGTAAATTCTGGTCCGATCTCTTTCCAGGTCCACCTCAAAATCACTTTATCTGAGCTGCAGAACTGCCTCTCCTAAGCAGATATTGTGTAACATGCACATTGATCCTTTAATGACACCCCACTCAATGGGACTGGGCTGCTTTACTAGTGCAGAGCATCAGGATCCTGGAACAAAACTGAATGTGCAGTGTGCAGATTAGTCATGTCCCGTTCAACCCACACAACTATACACCTTGAGGAGCCACAGTTTGGACCTGTCATATAGTCTGGCTGTTTCTCCTTAAGATTTCTCTTCAGGCAAAAACAGAACAAAAAAAATGCACAATTACTTCTAGGTCAAATGCGTCATCTGATGTGCTGAGAAGTTGTATTTTTAAGTATTTCTTTGAATTTGTCGTCCTAGAAATACGATGAAATAACTAGAACTGTGAACTCTTCCACTTTGGTTCTGAGATTAACAAGTCACTTCAGCACAGAGCTAAAGGTGCATGCAGCTCTCTGGGGAAGGTGAAACACTCCCACGTGCTTCTATCTTAGTTTTCCCCTGTCCATCCTCTGCAGCTTCAGATGAAGCCCATAACAGGAAACGAGGTGTCTGGAGAGGTCAGAGCACTGGGAAATGCAGTGGAGAGTCCTTCTGCCCCACCGTTTTCAACAGGCTGTTCAACAGGACTCACCAGCAAGAACACTGCAAGGAATATTCATTTCAGGCACAGTTGTCAGCTGCCTTGTTTTTGGATGTGCAGAAACCTAGGTCTGTGGGGAAAAGAACGAATAGAGCACTGGGGAGAAGATGATTCTACCTCCATCATGTAAAACAGCAGTTTTCCATGGCAGAATCTCACCAGAGTTAACTAACCCATCAGAAACACTCACCTGCCAGCATTTCTAACCCTGGAACACTTGCCTATTTATCTCAGGATATAAAAGAATAATGGTTAGATACTTGAAGCAAGTCCTCACTTTGGAAATGGCTGCCTTCAGCTGCTTACATTCTCTGGCTGAATTTCATTCAAGATATTGGGACATAAGGGACAGTACACAGAATATACAGAGAAGTAAAAGCCTGAAGGTAGAAGAGACTTACTTGCCACAGAAGTCCTTGTGGACAGCACAAAGAGTGAATAGCAATTTGGGGTGTCTCCACAGGCAGTTCTCCACCATCCCTGGGTATCTGGGATCAAATTCCGGAAACACACTCCTGAAGGGACATGCAGGAGAATAGAGAGTGGGAAGATACATACAGTTAGTTTGCCAAGCTGAGAGAAAATAAGGTCTTCCTTCCCTGGATGATTCCTCTCTGTGCAGGAAATGAGATGATCGGGAAGCACACTGCAATCCAATGATCCAAAAACAGATCCCAGCTGTCCATTTAAAATTCAAATTCCATCTGCTTCCTTTACCGAGGTTTATCCTAAGAGCAATTTTCATGGTGTTCCTCTGTGTGAGCAGTTAATCCTGTAATCCTGGCATTGAGATGTAAGGATCCCAGCTTCTGAACCCCACGCGGGAAAGTTGTCTGCTCAGCCTTGCTGAGGCCCCTCAAAATTTAAGGTGAAATGGGCTGCTCAGGAAGAGCCAGAATGAAGTTTCAAGATACAAATGCATGAACGCTGGCAGTATGAAGTCCCTCTTTGCATAAGCAGGATAACATTTAGTCCCAGTACTGAGAATCATACAATATAACTTAGTACATATTTTTTCCCCTATAATAAATATGCCCATAAATCAGTTATAAAAGCACTCCTAGGATTCAGGACATTCAGTCCTATATACAGAACCGTAACCTCATTTATTGGACCAGTTCTGGGCTGTTCCTGCTGCCGTCAGGCTGGGTGACAATGGCTCATTCTGAGTCTCACTCCTGCCACAAGCCAGACCCACCCCAGCTTACAGGCACATGGAGCACATGGATCTGGTTGCAGCTTGTGACTGGATAGCAAAATACAAGTTTAATTGGCAAAAAAAAAAAAAAAAAAAAAAAAAAAAAAAAAAAAAAAAAAAAAAAAAAAAAAAAAAAAAAAAACAGGCCAAGCCCCAGCCATATGCTCCCCTGAGAGTTCCTAAAATGTCCCACACTGAACGTTCCCCATAAATCCACCAAACTAATTACAAGCTGGGCAAGGATCTCATTCCTGACCTTAAAAAACCTCCCACTCCTCCATGGCAGCTTGACATAATACTAAAAGCAACAAGGGAAAGAGCTATAATGCTAACAAGTAAGCCCAGGGGACCCCTCTCCACTGCTGGTGAGCCCTGAGGCCTTTGTGCTCCTGTGGTCACACAAAGCCTGAAGAACAAATTCCTCCCAAGTGCTGTGCTGCCCACTAATACCCTTCCTCTTCTCAAAACAGTGGATTTCTAGTGACTCTCTTAAGCTGCTGAAAAGTTAGGACTTTTCAACAGGGTATGTGAATGCCCTTGGAAAAAAAAAAATAAGAAAGGTTTGGGCACCCCAAGTATCTGTGCACATGTCTCTGAGCACAAAATGGATTCCACATGGCAGGGAACAGGAACACTCAACGGAGAGCATTAATCACAGAGAAATTTATCATTTAAGAAGCTATCCCTGGACAAATCTTTTGTTTCTCTTGGGATATTCAGCACTGTATGCTGGCACGGTTTTCAAGTTTTCCTAATTAAAGGGTGGGAGGAAAGCAGAGATCTACATCCATTCTACATCCTGTATCACTTCTCCCTCAATGAGTTATTCTGCTTAGAAATTTTCCTCTTCTGTGTCCCCTTTCTCTGCTGCTGTCCTCTATCTTCCTTCTGTTTTAACCTTTACAACTTCTCACTCTTTTAAGATCTATGAAAAAACTACGGCTCCAGGAAGGCCCATACCAGTGGTGCACACCCCAAACTCAAGCTAATTCTTGCTTGTACTTCTGACATGTTTAACTTACTAGAGTTTACTTCTTTTGTTTTCCCTCAGTATGAAAAAGAAAATGGAAGTTAGAGAAGTGGATGGAGAGTAGACATGAAGTTCAGAGAGGGCAACGCTTACCCTGAGTCCTTCAGGAGAGAAGGAGCCAGAATTGTTGTGATGACTCTCATGTCGTCGTGTCCCCCATCCAGCGCATCGAGGTCCTCACAGCTAAGGTTTGGGCAAAAGGAGACATTGACAGTGAACGCACATGATACGATCCACGTCTTGGAGGATACATTTCCCAAATGGAATAACTGGCACTGCCTTGCTCCGTGGATTCAACATGCCCGAGCTCTGCCACTCACAGCAGCTGAGAGCACCCTTGTGGCTTTTACAGTAAGTACAGGGCAGAATAAAAAGCTGCCTCTAGGCTGACAACTCCAAGCTGAGCACAAGCATAAAACACCCCTTGAACTCTTCTTGGAAAACACGAGCCAACTGCAGCCTGGCCATGGACATGTTCTCCCTACGCTACCTGGACAGAGGAGGAGAGGGGGGATCCTACAAAGGATCACTTGCCTTATTCTGGCAGTGCCAACAACCACGTTCAACTGCCTTCTAACCCAGCAGACCAAACTGGGAGGTGGGAAGTTTAGCCAGTTTCAAGGACGGAATCTGCTTTGGGGTATGTCGCGTACGGCGTGGGCACAGGACTCTGTCCCGACGCGCACAGCGGCCAGCGCTGAGGAAGAACAGCGCACGGAGAAGTTCCAGATTCCCCCAAAGCACATTCCAGTTCGCAGGGGTTTGTTTAAGGGAAGGCTTGTGACAAGAACAGGTCACAGCGTTTCCATCCAGGCTTTTTCCATCACCAAAGAAAGTTGCTCAGATTAATTACCCTTTCACAAGCTCGTATCAACTATAATGAAAATGCTCAATGGGAAAACTGTTTCAAAACAGCAATTTTGGATGGGAAACTGGGTCATTTAAAAGTGTGTGCTGTTTTGGTTTTTATAAAAAAAAGATATTTTAATTGTTTAGGGCTTGTCAATAGTATTAAAGCAACACTATGCTACTATATATGTAGCATATGTACTACATACATATGTACACTATACCACAAGCACTACATGGATGCACACGTGTGTGCATGTTAAGAAGAAACAGCACTAAAACCTTGCTAGAAAGAACCAGGAAAGGGAATATTATTTGCCTCCTCACCAGAAGGTCTCTGGAGCTAGGGTTGCCAAGTCTTCATGGAAGACATAGGACGAGTTACTGACTATGAAGTCTACAGGGCTCCAAGGCAGCAGCTGCTTGGCAGAACCTAAAGAAGAAAGGGAATCACAACCAACTCTCACCCAAAACAACCTCCCTCGAAGCTCCTTGTTGAAATCCTCTCCAGAAAACAATGCTTCCTTCCAGACTTGTGTGCACGCGTGTCTGCTGACAGCTGTGGTGACAACAGAGCTACCCAGTGTTTGCACCAGAGCTGTTTAATTGCAGCAAGGGTAGCGCAAGCCCAGATCTGTGGACACAATCCTAACGTGTGTCTAAACCCCCTCAGAGCTGGTGTGGTGCAGTAAAACCTGCAGCTCCCGGCCAGGCTGGGACACTCTGTAAAGCCAGAGAGACCTCAGCAAGTGGCAGCTTTAAGTGGTGCTGCCAAGACCAGAGGCACCCTAATCTGCACCTGATGGCTCACGCTAAACTCCCCTAACTTCAGGTGCCCGAGGCTGGACATATAATCTAAACTAAATTACCAGGTTCCCTGTGACATCAGTGGGGAGACAGGCACATACACGTTCATTTATAGCTTCTGTGTCAGCACGATAGGAACTGCTCTGTGTGTATGCCTGCCTCTGTTCAGCAAATGAGGGCACATGGGGACCACCAGCTCAGACACAACCTTTAGACCCCTAAAAAGATGAACGATTCATTTTTGAGGCATTTGGGAACCTCTTCAGCTGAAAATCTCCAAAGGGAAAAGCTCGGCAGTGCTTCAGTTCTTACTGATCTTATTTTGTACTACTTCTTACCCCTGCATCCCAGAGGGTGGCCTTGGCTCTCTCGCATGCCCACCTCCCCTCCAAACAAACAAACAAAAAAATTAGAATTATTAAAACAATGAAAACAATTACAGGATGAAACATCGTGGTGCAGGATGTGGATCTGGTCCTGGAGCTGCAGCTTGCAGATGGTGCAAGAACAGAAAGAGGAAGGATTAAGGGATGTGTTTGTGTGGATGTATGAACAGCACATGCAACAAGCAGCGCTTTCAGTAGAGAACATGACACCCGAAGGGTTTCCCACCCTGCTGGAGCTGGACTCCTCTCAGGCCAAGCAGCAAGGCCAGGGCAGGATCTACTCTTTCCCTGGGGAAGAGCCTTCAAAGCAGAACACCCTGCACACCCAGGGCTGCTCCGGAGCACGGCTCCTGTGTAGCCAAACCTCACTTGTGTAGGGCTGACCTGTCGCAAGCTCCTGGCTGGTTTCAGAAGAAGCTCCCCAGCAGAGGGAAGTGGTTGGAGGGAGATTTTAAATCACAGGAATCCTGGGCAAAAGGCCTCTACTGGTGCTGGGACAGAAAGAAGCCAATCTGAACTTCAACTTGGTGTTTGGTGGCAGCCTCGTGTTATAAAAGAAGGCACAGAGGCAGAGAGCATGAAACGCTGATGGGAGAAACAGAATCAGGGCTTCAGCTGTGTGGTTCACTCATCAAAACACCTCTCCTTGCTTTCACCTCTGGCTTTTGTGAGCAACAGCATGGGAAGCACTTCACAAAGCTACGGAGGGACAAGGTTGTGGAAAACCTGTTGTGAGAAGAAACCAAACTGCCCACAGAGGACATCACTCCCTGACCTCCAACAGCACCTACCAAGTCTTCCCTGGCACCCCATCCCCTCCTCAGCTACAGTGACAGAAAAACAGGGCAGTAATGATGGAGGGAGCCAGAAGGGAGCAGGTTACACCTATCCTTAATACCCTAAGTGACTGCACACCTTCTTACTGCCTCTAGGCTGGTTTCCCAAGTTCATTAAAGAGTTAAGGCTAGTGACCATGAAACACTTTGGAAACCCTTGGAAGACAAAGAGACCAACCGTTTATCTAGGCTGCTGTCCTCACAAAGTGTATTCACAAGTCAGTGGAAAGAAAATCCTCTGGTAAATGTAAGCTTCTTTTTTTTTTTTTTTTTCTTGATTAAACAAACATTTGCTCATTTCCCGTGATGACAAACTTGAATTAAGTGACCAAAACTTGAGGATTCCTGATCCCTCCTCAGAGACAGTCTACCATAAATAAATAAATAAATAAATAATACTTTGGACTTCTACCTCTGTCCATTCTCCCTGGTGAGATCCACAGCAGCTTCTTCTTTATCCACAGCTATCAGCCAGCTCTGGGACAGTGAAAAAAGAAAAAAAAGAAAAAGTGAAAAAAGAAAAACTTTGCTGACAACCCACTCACTGAGTCACATCCCCTGACGTATTCAGAGCTCCCCATAGCACGAGACTCAGCAGCCTGGCAGGCCACAACCCGAGGTGGATGTCAGTGAAAGGAAGTTCATTCCTGGGCTCCTGATCTCTGTCTTGGACAGAATTCATCCCACCAGTAACACAACAGCTTGGGCCAAGGTTCCGACATCTCACAGCTGTTAGAACAACACCTTTTGCCCAGTTTTGCTCCCAGAGTCCTCAGAGAGTTTACACCATATTCACTGCTCAAGCATTCAGAGCCTTCAAGGATATGATTAAGCAATAGAAGCGACACAGGGATTTGTCTGGTCTTCCATCATCCCCTCCTTGCAAAAGCTCAGGCAAAAGCCAGACTTGTTTTGGCTTTAACAGCTTTTAACAGATGTTGCTGCATGTTTCCAGAGAGGAAGCGTGCTGAGAGAAACCACCCTGTATTTGGGGACGATGGCAGTACGTGACACGCGTGGCCATCGTTCCTAGCAGAGCCCATCTCGTGGCCTGAGCCCAGCACACACACCCAAGGCTGATCCTTACCACAGAGGGCACAGCTAAACCTGTAAATGAAAAGCTCTTGGTGATTATTGCTTGATATTCCATTAGGGCAAATTCTGCCCCAAACACTAGGGATGAGAGGGACCATAAACCCCAGGAGCTGTCAGTGTGGCTACCACCCACTCTGTGTGATCAAGGCAAATAAGGAATTTCACTGGATGCAGTATCCTCTGGCTCAGCTAGCTGAGCAAGGAGCCTTATCCATTACATGACAGACAGACATTTCCGTGAGGTATGACAGGCAAGGCAAAGAGCATGAAGCAGAGCCCAAAATCAGAGCAATTACACCTTTAAGTCACAAAGCTCAAACGTTAGCCTTAGCAGGTCAGGAGGAGGAGGAAATCAGGTATCAACCTCTAATTCTTATGCACTGAATCTTAAACTTGTTCTCCAAGAGCCAGAGCCAGCCACAGCCATTCCCATTCACACCAAGGAACGGACTCATCCGCAATGCTGAGGAGAAGCAAGCATTGTTCCCTTGACTTCACTTCTCTTCCCTCTGCTCCCCAGGCTATCTCACCAAGCACGTCTCATATCCCAATAATCTGAGGCCAGAAGGGCTTCAGTCACCCAGATCTCAGACCCTTTCTGCTTCTTTTCCCTCTATGCAGAGGGCAGTGGCTGTTATCAGGGAACAAAAGGCTTCAAAACAGCAGGGCGGCAGTTGGGGCACCGTGACAGCTGCTTGTCACATTGATCCCAACTGCTGACATTCTGTGGGAATGCCCTGCCGCTACTTATTTAGATTTCAGAATCCCAGAATACTGGATGAAACCAAGCCTCACCAGAGCTTCACATTAATGTGACAGAACTGAGAGCTGTAAAGGCTGGAGAACGGGTATTTTGCACCTTCACTCTGGCCACGTCTCTGTCCCTCGTGCAGGCAGCAGGGGACAGTGATTCTCACATCTCCATCTCCTCCCTGCATCCAGAAGGGACACACAGCGCTGAAATCCCCGCAGAGCGCAGCAGTTTCCTGCGACGGCTGGATGAAGACAAGTGCAATGGGGCTGTCCTATAGGAGATGCACCTGGATGAATGCTTAAAACCACTCACCTGGGGCAGTCTCCACAGCAGGCTCAGGGCAACTGCTCCAGAGCCACAGCCAATCTCCAGGATCACAGGACATGGGGCAGTAGCTGTGCAGAGGAGCCCTGAATTTCCCTCCTCATGTTTCTGAGATCCTTCCTCCACTACTAAGGAGACAAGATCCTAAACAAACAAAAACAAAATAAATAAACCCAACATTTTGACAGAAGAAGCTCTGGTTTGACTCACATTCATGCTTTTGTAGACTGAGGACTCAAGGGGTTTTGATTTCAGTTCTCTGTGGTCCGACTAAATGCATTTCTCTTGCTGATTTTTAACACACAGATGACAGTGATGGAGCTGACGTGCTGGAAGTCACTTCATCTCTACCTCTCTACAGGATGCTTTGATCAGCAACCAAATCCTCAAAACACCGTTCCCCACAGATCCTCCAAGATCTCCTAGCACTGCTGGAACAACAGCAGGAAACAGCTGGAGCACAAATCTTTTGTAACATTTTATTCATCCCCCAAACTTAACATTTTCAGGTGTTCTTGGTGCAGTAAATAATCTGGAGGCAGAGCTATCATTCCTATCAATATCTTAACCAATAAGCCAATTCACAGCAGAAAAGCAAAAGCAGTGAATTCCTAACTGACCCGAATGAACGGTTCCTTGCACGTGTTTCAGTTTGCAAAGTCTCACTGCATTCTCTTAATATAAGGTTACTTAAAAAGATTTCCACTCATGCTTCTGTATCTCTGTCATTTCCTCCCTCTCATTAATCTCCTGATTTTTAAATCCAGGGACTCCTTCATACAAAGTCCAACACAGAAGGAAAGGTCTCAAAGTCGGGCAGTTAGGAGCCTGACCACAACTCACACCACAACCCTGTGCAAACGGGGCCTTCCTGCCTCCGGCACTCGCAGCTCCTGGAAATCCACAACGTTGAGCATCACTCAACAAAGGGAAAAAAATAAAGGCTTTGATTTTGCTAACAGGTATAAATGAGTTTGCCAGGAAAATTAGAAGCTTTCCACTTTTATTAGAAACCTTCTATGTTCTTGGCATAGGCAGGAACATCGAAAAGCGAGTCCCAGCAGGCAGGCCAGCCCCTTCTCAGGAAAACACTGTTTAGAAGAGCCTACCTGGGTTTGCCCTTGCTTGGATTTAACACCAAACCAGGGTGCAGATGCTTGAGAGCAAAGCTGTCGAGTGTGTATGAAGATACTTGCTGCTGCTGGTCACCTCCCATGCCATTTGGGTCGCTGCAGAAAGTGGGCAAGGAGGTTGCTTGGAGATTCCTCCTGCTGAAAGCATTTTAAAAGCGTAAGCACAAAGGCAGGATTTGTTTTGTTTGAATGAGTAGATGGGCATCGTGTCAGCGCTGAGCTCTGCTGCACTCACACCCAAGAGGGAAGGAGCAGCAGAGAGCAGAGGGCACTGTTACAAGGTGCCTCTCTCGGAAGTTTAACTTCCCTGCAAAGTTAAATGGAGTGACCTACATCCATAGGAGTCTCACTGCAGTGCTCTACCCTGGCCAATGTCTCTGTATTGGTACTTGCAAAGGAGCTTTGCTCAAGATCTCAAAAAATTCCCTTTTCTTTGTCGCTGCTCTGCAATTCCTTTCTGAGGAAATTATGGTAGGAAATGCTCTTGCACTGCGAGCAAGCATCAGAGAACTCAGATAGCAAAGGGGCAAAATAAACACCTTATCTACACACATGAAAGCAGCACTCGAATTCCAGCTCGCTGCCCCACGTGAATCAATTTGAAAACACTTCTGCAATGAAGACAACCAAGCCTGGGGGGCAAAGCAGGTGCTGATCGTTCCAAAACCACAGGAGAAGAACAGCCCCCAAACTCCCCTTGGCCGTTCAGCCACTCTCTCAAATTCTGCTCAGCTACAAATAAGCTTCCAGGAAATCTCTAGAGTATCTTAGAAACCCCATCCTCCCCTGGGGCTGATGACAAATTACTGACTCCAAACTGTTCAGAATGTCTTCGAAAACAGAGGCCTGTTTTCAGGATGACCTTCCTTCTGACTTATGACCAGCAATTTCAAGCTCGGAGCTTTCACAGAACTTCTCACACTCTGCAGTGAAAAGCTTTGCCAACTGCTTGCCAAAGCTCCTGTTTAAATAAGTTCTCGCTCAATATTTACCACGTGCATATTAAAAAAGGGATGTTTATATTACTTAGGCTTTTGCACTCCTTCCTGATGCCCTTGGCTTATTGTTTGGGTCATTTGATACACCTTTTCCCGAATCAAGAATCAATTCTCTTACAAAACATGTGTTTATGACAATATTTAAATATTAAATGATAATTATTTAAACCATAATATTATAATGCAACAACCTAAAGAAACAACATCCTTTTCCAGGCATTAATGTCTCATTAAAACTCACAAGTTGAATAGTTAGGAAAATATATTCTCTCAAGAACGTATTTAACCAAGCTCCACTGGCACACAAAACGGAAGATAAAGTACATCTTAACTTGCAAGAGGAAGAAAATTGAGTTTGCAACTATATATATCACATGCAAGACAAAATACAGGAGTAAGGCACTTGGTACATCCTTATTGAGGGGACACAGCACCATGGTTCAATGAAAGTCAATGAAATGGTCAATGAAAGCCACCCTTGGCCAACATTTGTAAATGCATCAGGAGATGCTGCACCCATCACATAGAGGGGGTCACGTTAGTCTGTCACCACTAGCAGCTTCCTTTCCAGGAACATGAATCATTGAACTATCTAAAATTGCCCTGACACAGTAATCTTCTAATGGTTCTGGCATTTCTCCCTCTTTTGTAAAGCGGTCCACACAAAATCCGTCCTTCTCCGGTTCTCTGAAGATATCGGCCCTGGGAACTGCTAAATTACAGCACTTAGCGGAGCCCCTTTCAAAGCTCATCTGGGAGACGAATTATTTCTGGCCCTACATTATGGAGTGTATTTACAGAACGTTCTGCACCCAGCACAACAGCCATTTCCGAGGCAGGAGGTGCTAAAAAGGGACGTCAGCCCTCGACAGAGAAACTGGGACAAGAGCAGCTGTCCGGAGCCTGTGGTCATTACTGCGTAGGATGCCCTACATATTCTTGGGCTGAATAGACTGAATAGAGAGGAAACAGCTGCTAATATCAGGCTATTTTTTTTCTTTTTTTTTTTTGCTTAAAGCCACCTCAAGCCTCAATTTAATCATCAGATTCATAACCTTTTGGAACAACACTAGGTAAATTCTCTACAAGCTGGCCCTCTAAACTGAAATGGCCCTGCAAAAAGGCCTACTTTTGCTCACATTTACAGACTTCAGCGTTTACGGCCTTCAACACAAGACATTTCCTCCACTGAGGGAAATGTTATTTTAATTAAAACAAAGCTTGACGGTCTGCGTGGCTTTATAGCCTCCAGAACAGGGAAACGTGCTGGCTTTTCCAGGTGCCCTGACCCTGCAATATCCACCTTGGTATCTTCAATGCGCTTTATCCTCACAACTCCCTCCTTCCAGATGAAGAACAGTGGCCAAACCAAACTCATAAAGGAAGATGAGAGCAGAGGAATGAACTCGGCATCCCGGAGTCCTCATCTGCACCTTCCTCACTTCTTTATAGCCTGGGAATCAGTTCCTCGATGTCTAGTTTGGAGCAGGTGGATCAGTATGAAGGCAACTGAGTGGGGGGACCAAATGACAGACAGACATAGAGAAAAATAAAATTCCCCTGACTTTTTCCTTGCAATGACATGAAGGTGGAAGGGAAGGAGGGGAATCGACAGAGTCCACAAAAGACTCTGTGTTAACATCTGCTTTTGGGAGCAGATCATCTGAGAAAGGAGGGTACCTAGATTTCCCAAAGCAGAGAGCTTGGAAGAGGGAGGAGAGCAGAGCAGTCTAAGAGAGGAGGAGGGGAATTAGGAAGGTCAGTCCTTGCCCAAAGAGGGAAGGCCTGGAGCCAAACACAAGCCTGGGAGAACATGGAGACCTAAGATATATCTGGGAGGTTCATACAGCATCACAGCCAAGGCAGCAGCTCTCAGCTCTGCCAAGTTACTGCAGCGGCCGAGTCCCATTTTCTGCATATGCCCCAACCTCCCCCTGCACAGTGAAGTCGATGAACTCCTCCTCCTCTCCCATCTTACAGGATTGTGTGTGAACAAACGCTCAGGAGGACACTGGAGACACTGGGAACCTCACTAGGGTGGGCATACATGGACCGGGGGAAGCCAAGTGCCAAACAAAATGTTGGGATGGGGTCTTGCACTGCACTGAGCTGTAGGAGGTGAGGACATAACCCGTCTGCTCTCCAAGGAACTAAATTCTGTTGCTCAGCACAGAAGGTAGGGGCAGAGAGTGGCGATGTCCAGGCCCTACATAATTTTGCCTGAAGAAATCACACAGCAGGGAAAAAGGTAGGGCATCCATGAAAGGGAGACCAGTCCCAGCTGGCAGCAGAGGACTCCCAGAGCCTGGAAGAGCCCCATTCCTGGGGATCCAGGCAGGGCACATATTTGCCTCCCACGCTGCCCAACTTCCAGCTTGGAGAGGCTCCTCAGCTTTCATCTCTTCACCAAGCCACCCACAGCCTGCTCTCACCTCCTGCTTCCAGGAAGCCTGGCCTCGCTGCCGCCTCTGCCCTAACTTCTCCCTGTCATTTCTTTGCTCTCTCCTCTCCTGCGCCGAGCGAAACCAACGTGAAACTCTGCCAACCCCTGCAGCTTCTCGTGAGCCCCTGCCTCGGCGTCCACCCCCACCTCCCGGCGCTCCCCCTGCCCCCGGCACCGCTCGTGTTCTGGCAGGTTCTTGGTATCGGCTGCTCCCGCTCCCTGCGGCCGGGTCTGGAGTTCACAGCAGTTCCTGGAACCGCAGCTGCTCATGGAAAACACAAGGACGGCGCCTGCCGGACCCGGCAGGAAAGGGCAGTGGAGACTCGGAGGCCGCAGACAGCATTGGGGAATGGCCCCTCTGCTGCTTCTGTAAGCAAAAGCACAAGCTTGACAAGAGGAGGGGCAAATGCAAGGAAAGAGCTCAGGAATTTACTCTGCATTCCCTAGAAACACCCTTTTTTCCTGGTCTGCATGCTCAGGGAATACATGAGCCAAGGCAGCAAGAGGCTTTAATTTCTTGGGTCGGCAGAGAGGACAAGGGAAGCAAAAGATGCCTGAAACTGGGGTAACCTTCTCTCCACTCTCGCACACTTCCTGGGAATGTTTTACTTATCTGTGTGCTTTCCAGAAACGTCTCTTCTCAGAATCCAGGGCTGTCCGTGGGACCTGATCGGATATTAACCAAGCCACCCCTCCCCTCCTGTTTGCCCACTTGGCTGCCCATCAGTCCATGACAAAATACCAGGAAGCCAAGTTGGAAACGCGAGTCCACAGCAATGGGCAGAGCCACCGTCGTGCACCTCCATCCAAACCCAGCCGTGCTCTGCGGCCACGGCCACGGGCTACCAGCAGGCAGATGCCCCGCTCCAAACTCTCCTTACCTGGATATTCCAAAGAAACACAGAGAATCACATGGGAAACCCCTCAAGTCACATCCATCCCTTTGTAGCCCTTCCACAATTGATTTTTTTTTTCCCAGATCTAGGCCTGAATCTTGCTCTGACTTTAACTGCTGGTGACCCAGCTGACATGCATGGAGGCCCCATATCAACATGGGGAGATTAAAAAGGAGACTTCATGGAGCGCTTCTAGGGCTACAAAATAAAAACAACAAGATGGAGAGTGGAGATCTGCGAGAACACATTAGGGAAAGTCCATTAAGTTCAGCTGGAACACATTTGTGCATGACTTGAAAGAGGAGCTGTTGCTTTCCCTGTCTGCAGCAGAAACTTCTAACTTTAAATTCAGATTTCTGCATCTTTCTGGCAGTCACTAGCTCAGAAGCAATATTTTGCATGAGTACACCTCTTTTCTTTTACAAAAAGCCAGGAGAAACTACTAATATAGCCAATCCTGGCCTTTTAGCCAGGAACAACCATTTTCTCCTTCATTTATTTTTCAACCAGAGCAAATCTCCCCTCCTTTTAAAGCATCAGGCTACAGAGATCTCTGGGCTTGCGTGCGGCCTCTCCCAGCCTCCATGGGCCCTCTGGGCTTTCGTGAGGCCTCCCTGGGCCTCCACGTGTGCGTGGTCCCGGGGCCCCTCTGGGAAAGTTCCTCATCCTGTAATAAAAGGAGGGGCTCTGTGTTGCCACACGGGGCTGGCTGGTTTTTGAAGAGAAATAGCACTTACCTACAGCCTGAGGCAAGGACAGTAGCGGAGATACCAGCTCTAGTACCTGGAGGTTTGAAAAGCAGAGCCCTGCAATGCACCTGGGGAAGCTCTGAGATGCTCTGTGTCCTACTGGGAGCCCAGACATGTTGTTTCTATGGTGTTTGGTCTGGGAGAAACACACCTGTGCCATCAGACCAGTGCTTATTGCTCTCCTGTGACCAGGGCTCCTTAACGTGTTTGCCAGGGCTTGGCTGGAATGAAAGTCTACCCGAGTGTCTCACGCTTTTTAGAACCTTTTTACACTTTGGACACTGCTTTTCTGTTGTATTTTGGAGATGAATCTTGATGCACTCCTGTGCTGCATCACATCTCCAAGCCAGGCTCACAGATCTTCTCCAGTTGGTTTTCAAATGCCTGTAGGTAGCTGTGTAACTCTTGATGTATATCACCTTCTATAGCCTCTAATAACGTCCTTCTTACCTTGTTAGAAGCCTGCAGCTGCAAACTTGATACTGGTTGTCACAGTTAGAGGAAAATGGTGCCCTCCTCCTCCTCCTCCATCTGTAAAGTTGGTCTCTGACTGTGGAAGTCTGTAGGTATCTCCCTCGTGTTTACTCACAGTAGAGTTTAAAGGCCTGTTTTTTTTTTCCTTTTTCCTTCCACTTTTCCATGCAGCATTACAGGCTCCTACACTCATTCCTTGAGCTGCCTCAAGATTTAGGTGTTTCAAATTCGTGTGGGTATCGACCGATGATGTTGTGCATCTCCCCTGAGTTAATGCAGAGCAGGCTATTTCACTGTAGGATTTTCTCGTTCTAGTGTGCACTATGAGGAGCTTTTGTTTAAACTTTAAATTGAAGTTTTTAAATTGACATTTTGATTCCCTCTGATATCATGATTCCCTCTGTCATGCATGTGGTGCTGAGGCTGTTCCCACAACGCACCTCAGGAAGCAAGGCAGAGAGGCCTGCGTAGGCTGGGAGCTCCTGCTAGGCAGAGCTTAGGGGCTTGAGGCATTTGTCAGCGGGCTCCAGTCACAGGTCCACGCTGGCCAAGCAGCCACCCAGCAGCTCCCTGTGCTGCCCTGCACATTGCCACCTGGCTCAGAAGATGAAATTCTTGATGCTAATGAATTTTCTCCCACCTGCTCTGGGTGCAGTTGCTGTTTCACCTGGGGTATAAAGAGCTGCTCCAGCACCTGCTCCAAGGGTGCTTTCCCAATAATTAGCAATTTTGCTAGCGTGGGACAGGAGGGTCCCGAGCAGGGCTTGCCTCAGAGAACCTGTTGGGGCAGCACACGTATCTCCTTCCCTAGGTAACATGCACAGCAAGGCCGCTCGCTGTTTCATAAATAAAACACACACAGCCGGTTCAAAAGTGAAAATTGGGCCCAAGGGCGCCTACAATTTGGCTTTGCTTCTAAACAATTCTAGTTGTTTTTAAGGTACAAAACAAAACGAATAAATCCCAGCTGCCCAGCCCCATCGCCGCTCTGAGAGCCGGAGCTGTTCCGAGCGAGTCAAGTCTCTGTGGGCGCTCAAAACGCCGCCACTTCCCGCAGCTCGGGCTCTGCGGAGCCGCTCAGCCGCAGCAGGCGGATCCCCCCGTGCCCAGTGCCGCAGAGCAGCGTGGCGGCGTCGCAGGCGGCCAGCGAGGCCAGCGGGCCAGCGCCGGGGAGGCCCAGGGAGGCCAGGCAGGCTGCGGAGGGAATGGGAGCGGCGCTCGGCTCCGGAGCCCCTGCTGGGTCCTTCCCCGGGAGCATTTTTTCCCCCCTTCCATGACTCACACATCAGGAAAATGCTTCTCAAGGGCAATGTTACCTTCAACACGTGTTTTTGAGAATAATCACAGAGGGAAATGGAAAACTAGTTTTCAGAGCCACGATAGGCCTTCTTTGTGGCTATTAATAGAGATCATTTCTTCCTTGTTTCCCTTTAGTTTAGGGAGGATGGTCATCACCCCCAAATATCCTCTCTTGGAAGGGAACACAGCTGCTCTGGGGCAGATCTCCCCCATCCCAACCCTGTGGCTGTATTCAAGTAAAACCCAGAGGCTACAGGTTGTCACTGGGGGGAGACAGAGACTGAGACAAGCGGCTGCAGCACCCACAGTGACACCCTCGAGTGAGCAGCTCCCTGTCCTACCTCCGCTGTCTTGGTCCCAGATCTTCACTTTGCAGTCGGAGGAGGCCGTGGCGATGACGGGGGCTGGAGCCAGGCCCCGGGGAAGGAAGACGCACGAGGCTACGGTTTGGAAGTGCCCTCTGTACTCGCGCACTCGGCTCCTCGTCTGCCGCAGGTCCCACAGCTGCAAAGCAACAGCAGCAGGTGGAGTCCAGGTCATTTCCAGACTCCATCACTGTCACTTGGTGACATGGAGCTGATTTACAAAGAAAATAAGTTTTTTTTTTTTTTTTTTTTTTTTTTTTGCTTAAAGTGCGTGCTGAACAAGGGGACCCTTCCAGGCTTTCTGCAAGAACCTCACAATCCCTGACACTGCCGTGCCTCTGCTTTAATAACGATGAATATCTACTATTACAGAAGACTCAGGAAATACAGAGATGGTTAGAAACAGAGGGGCTCAAGCAGCAGCCTCAGGCCCAGCTGGAATTCCCAGCATGAGCCAATCCTCACAAGCATCCCTCTAGGAACTCTGTTCCATGCCCTGGAGGTCAGAGAAGAGAGGAAGAGCAGAAGAGGAGGAAACGTGGCAGCTGCTGCCCAGCAAACTCACGGTCGCCTCGCAGCCCTCGCCGTTGGAGCCGCCGCTGCCGCTGACGCAGTAGCGCCCGTCCTGGCTCACGTCGCAGCACGTCTGAATGTGCCGCTTGCCCGGGAACATGTGTGCCACCTGCAGCTCCCGGCTATCCCACATCCTGGAAGCGCAAGAGCGGGGAAGAAGGGAGATCACTGCAACAACAGGCACGTTTCCATTTCCCAGACCACGGCCACACGCTTCTACCATGATCTGTCAGCCTTCCCCGAGCTAGAAGCCCTTCTTTGGAGGCCACCGCTAAGATTTACCTGATTGTTTTATCCTCTGACGCCTGGACGATGTAGGGCTCCCCAGGAACCCAGCACAGATGTGTTACCTGCAGAGGGAATGGATGATTGCCCAGGCTGACGTCTGCCTGCCTTGCAGAACCACAGAGCTCCCCCATCCGTGCTCTCCTTGTGCTGTGTGCATGGAGCAGAATCCATCAGATGTTTTTTTCCGTTTCTTATCAGTGCTGCTCCCTTATTGGGGCTGACAGGTTCAATCCCCACGTGGTCAGTGGGGTTATCAGCACCATTGACACCAACATGGTGTCAGTGAGACACCAACATTGAACCAGACCCAGCATGTGGAAACAGTGGCACTTGAAGACACTCTGAAGTTCACTGCTGGGCTGAGGCAAAAGGGGACACAGACCCTACCACAAAACTTACTTCCTAAATGGCTCAGCAATGGCCATTAATAAATTGCCATATGTGCCTTGCTATCTCTGTGCTAGTGGAGGTTGTTTTTTTCCTGCAGAAGAGGATAAGCAGCCTCAAGTTGACATCTCCACAAGCGCTTAGGCATCCGTGCAACAGATCCTGGGCTTAGCATAGTGCCAAGCTCAGGGCAAATAGTCTTTGTGCAGGTTCACATGCAAAATGATTGAGGAGGCAGAGTTGCCTTTATGGTTGGAGGGAACATGCGGCTCCTACCAGATTCCTGGAGATACCAGCTCTGCCCAGGCGCTCCCCGGTCTCTACATCCCACTTGCAGATGGTGTTGTCTCGTGAACCTGTGCACAGGCAGGAGGCATCTGCAACCGCAAGTGAATATCCAAAAGTTGTACAGAAAAATTCAAAAGAAATCACTGTTTGCGGGGTAGGAGTCAGTTACTCCTCACCTGGGCTCACGGCTAGTCCAGTAACGACCAGGTCGTGTCCTGGGAAATGCTGCCTGGGTCCTGAATTCCCGTGAAACTCCCACATGATCACAGTCTTGTCGCGGGATGCGCTGAAGGCTCTGTTGGAGTCCGGGGCGCAGGTGACCTGCCCAGGACGAGGTAGGAGATGTACCTCAGGCTTTCTGATGGAGCCAGTGGCCCAGGGGGAACAAACAGCAGTCCTGCTGCCGGACCAAAGCTCCAGACATGCATAAACGTGACCACAGGAGAGCCTGCCCTTCAAAAGGCCCTTTTTGTTCTTACTTGTGGGTCAGGAACAGTAAGGTTGGAATAACAATGTTGAATGGGCCAGACAAATTCTCTCTTGTCCTGAGCTCCATTTTCTCTTGAGATGGTGAATGAACTTCAGAGCCCCAGCACCTTTCTCTAATCGGGATGAGCCAGAGGATTAACTCCTAAAGGAAGGGATTACTTGGAGACCACAACCCAGCTGCATGTTGTTCAGAGACACTAGAACCAGGTCGTGGTTCTGCTACCAGCCCGACCAGGCCTACAGCAAGGTAGGACAGGTTCTGATCACCTCCGCTGTGACAAGAGCCATAGGTGACAGAGGGATTAACCTACTTTCCCCAGAGCAAGTGCAGAAACAGACTGAGCTCCCAGATCCCGGACTCCAGGAGGTCAGGAATACCTGCTGGACAGCTGTCCAGGCTGTGGGAGGGCTCTGGGCAGCTGCTCACTCCGACAGGCTCACTTCTTTTTTTAAACAGATCCTTTAATTGTTTGGCCTCTTTGAAGATTTTATATTAAGGGAAGAAAACGGTGGTTGAGAGGTATTTTGACCTGTACTGCCTTTGCAAGTAAGCAGAATAGCAGCAAAGTCACTTCTGGAGCACTACAAGGTGAGAACTTGACTCACTCCATGCAGTATCATGTTCAAAAGTTCTCCTCTCTCTCTTTCTTGGGTAATAAGTGTTTCCTTAGAACTTCTGTTCTTGTCTTTTTTTTCCTTGTTTTATTCTACATATTTGCACAATCAAACAGCTAAAAAAAAAGGCACAGATAAACCTTGATAAAATTATTCTGAGCAGTGGGATGAATGAAGTGTGAAGTCTGAATCTGTGTCCCCTAAGTTCTCCTTCCTACTGCAATATTCCCTACCTCCCTCCAACAGCTCACTGCACAAAGGACAACAGGTTGTCCTCTGTGACCACAGCACGTATTGTGTGTACCCACTCTAGCATGTTTGCTCTCCAGGGAGTATATTTAGTTTTGTAATCAGGAGGTCGCTGCAAGATAAGGCCCCACTCTCCTTCTGCGCGGCTGTGATTTTGTCTTCAAGTCTACTGGGTGTGAGGAAAGATTAACATCATCCCTGACCCAAAAACTTGACCAAGCAAATTGTCCTGACTTTCTGCCATGCATTGTCTCAAGTGGAAAGACAAGAATGTGTCCAAGCCTCCTGGAGCTGGGTTTGGTTGTGACACAACTACTACTTTTCTAGACAAAGGACCAGTTGGGACCCTGGAGAAAAAACTCATGAGTTCTGATACCTACACAGGTTTCTGACTAAACAAGGCTAAGCCCTTTGTGGATAACAAACCATCACTCTTATGCCTGTTTTCCCAGTTTCTGGCAAGTAACAGCATGGAAGACCCAACTGTACTCCAATAATTGGCACTCACCTTGGTGATCTCACGTTCGTGTCCTGTGAAGCGCCTCAGAACAGCCCCCGATCTCCAGTTACAGACAACCACACTCTGCAGAGAGAGCCAGTGAGTGGAATCAGCAGCAGGAGAACGGGCCGAAAGAAATTCTTCACACCTTTCCTAAGGGGCAGTTTGGAGCTGCTGACAAAGAGCACTTGGTAGCCACATGCTCTATTAAATTAGTAGGAAACACATCCTGAACTATTCAAAAAAAAAAGACTCTTTTCCTTAATAAGTGCATTTTCTAAAGCAAAAACACACCATGCAGCATTTCTTTAAAGGTGGATGCAGTCTTTAGAGCTGTATTGCTAACACAGGAACACCACATTAATGCTGAAAAGAGCATTTACCCTGTGCAATAACTGCTGATTCTTCATTTATAAACAGCCTTGGTTTAAGTTACACTGAGCCCCCAGGTACAGTCCATGCCTGAAGAGGGAACAGATTCTTTTGGTTTTCAGACCTTACAGCAAATCCTACTTCTCTTTATATTCTTCTTGTCTGTGACTGCATTTTGATTACTGTGATAGACGTGAACGTTACCTTATCCTTTCCTCCAGACACACAGAGGTCTGGTTTGAGAGCAGCCACAGCGGTGACGGCATCGGCGTGCATAGGGCTGCGCTGTGGAACAGCTCCAACAGGTCCTGTCTCCTCCGCAGAGCCATCAGTCCTGCAGCAAGGAGAGAGATGGTGGCAGGAGCTGCAAGTCAGGGTGACTTTCCCCTGATGTCCCCCTGTTTAGACTGATATGGAGAAGACAACAATGTTGGTGAGCTAGAGGATAGTGATATCTGATTTTGAAAAGGCAAAGGAAAGCTGCGCATAGGGAGATGTGTCTTCTGGACCCAGTAAAGTAGAGAAAACAGATTCTCCCTCTCAAGGTGCTAAATATTTAGGTGTTCACTCCATGCCAGAGTAAAGAACAGAAACAAGTTTCAATCTTACTAGTCTCCTGGGATGACTTACATTCAAGCCTGGCTGCTGTCCTGATACAACAACTTTGTGCTTCAGAACCATCACAGGTCCCCAGGGATGTACCAGTATTTCCCCTTGTATTTATGTGGTCTGACTGCCTCCTCCCACCAGCTGCATCCCATTTCTCCTCCCAACTAATTAATGCCCACACAGGTGTGCCACAGCAAAATCACCAACACTGAGCCTACAGCACTGGGATTCAAGTGTGTGCTCTCCCACTCAGTGACCCACACCGGTGATTTGCAGAGCTCGGGACAGAGGGATATTTGTTCTGGCTAAGGAGCCATTTTCACAGAAGGCAGTAAACAAAGATCTATGTTCTGCAGCTGCCCTTGCTGATAAAGGTTATGACACTCTCGGAAGGAGCATGGATTGGGTATTTTGGCCAGAGAGCCACCTCTAGCATTTTTAGGATGCAGATTACTCGGAATAAGCAATCACAGAGCTCACACTTACAACTTGGCTCTTCTACCTGTGGATTTCAGTCCTCAGATACTCGCTAGATTCCCTGTTGCTATGCTCTGTACTCATTAGCTGTTTTCAATTCACTCCTATAGTTGGGTTCACTAAGACTTTTACCTGTATTTGGAGGCGTAGAGGTGGGTTTTGCTCTGCAGTTTCCCCATAGTTCACAGCTGTGACTCCAACAAGCTGCACTGGGCATCACAGTGCCAGCTGCTCAGGCACTCGCTGCTGCGGCACGACCTGGGGTTGGGAGACACAACATTACTGGGAACCTGCAGAAGTTTCCGACTGTTGTGCATGCAGGAAAGGTTGCTGGCACTACAGCATCAACATTTTAACCTCATTTAGGATGAGAGAATAAGAAATAAGAGGAAGAGACACCTGGAAGTGTCTAGGCAACACCCTGCTTAGTGCAAGACCAGCTTCAAAACTGAGGTTACTGAGCCCTCTGTCTCTGCACTGGCCAACTCCACATGACCTGGACTGATCTAAAACATGTTAGGTTCCCCAAGTGTTTCATGGAGATTCCCAAGCTGAAAACCCATGGGGAATATCTCTGAAAACCCGTGGATGCGAGGCTGGGGAATAACTCTGACCGTTATATGGTCTTGTGCTCCATGTTCTTTACAGATCCCAGTTTCCAGACTGGCTGAGGTAAACACCTTCAGACTCGGGTTTATAGGTCCAACCAAGGTCCTAGCACTTTAGACCAAGACAAGGCAGTCACAGGCAGCCTGAACTCAACTCGTGCAGCCTGACTTCAGGTCAAGCCTCAGCTGGTCTTAGCTTAGGTCAAGGGATGATTCGAAACAGCAGCTTGCACATCCATCCAGGCACAGAAGAACGCAAGGAGCCATCCCCACATTCCTACCTTTCTGGGAAATCCTCCCGCCCCGCGTGCGATGCCGACCCCAGCTTGGGAGGGCCGCCCGTCGCGGCGGCAGCAAAGGAGGGCTGTGGCCAACAGGCCAGTTTCGATGACAGAGAACTGCTGGGTACCGTAATTGGATTCCTCTTAGCTTGAGACACCCTAATTGGATTGGCTTCAGTCTGCACTGCGTGTACCAGCATGCCCATCTCCTGGACACTGAGGGGTTTTGCTAATAAAAATAATAATAA
>VZSG01000514.1:277437-289175 GCA_013398315.1 Nothoprocta pentlandii | reverse complement strand
TGTGGGGCACACGGCAGCATGCAGAGCTGTGCAGGGAACCCAGTGGGGTGCAGGGCTGTGGGAGCACCCTGGCAGGGTGCAGGGTTTTAGCTGGGTGTGGGGCTGTACGTGAGAGCCCCACAGGGCCGTGGGGCTGTGTGGGACCCACGTGGGGACCGGGCCACCTTTGCTGGCCCTGGCTAGGCCTGACCGCCTGTTCCCGCCTCCGCAGAACAAGATCGTGGATGAGTGCGAGCGGCTGCAGCTGCAGAGCGCTGCCATAGCCAGGCACATGGCCGAGGTGCTGCCAGCCAAGAACCAGAGCGTCCTGGTAACTCCCTTCCCTGCTTCCAGGTGGTGGGAATGGCGGCTCCCGGCAGAGGTCTGCACTGCCCAGGGCTTCTCCTCCTGCTTTCCCTGTGCAAGCCGGCAGAAGCTGTTGGTGCCCTGGCTTGGTTTGAGCCAAGACATATGTTCCTTCCCTCTCTTTGCTGTGCCAGAGCAGAGCCAGCGAGGCTCGGGAATTGGTGATCCAGAGGCTGATCTTCGTGAGGAACGCGTGCGAGAATGAGGAGCAGCGGCTGCTGGAGCAGGCGCAGGCGGAGGAGGAGCGGGCGCACCAGAGCATCCTGACGCAGCACGCGCACTGGGCCGAGGCTCTGCAGAAGCTGTCTGCCCTCCGCACCTACCTGGTGGACGTCATCACCAACCTGGACGACCAGGGCCTGGTGGTAGGTGCTGCTCCGTGTGCACTGAGGGACATTTTAGTCAGCCTAGAAGTGAACTGAGACTTTCTATCGTGGATCCTGCGGGGCGCAAACGTGGGGTTCAGGAGCTGCCTGCTCTGGCAGCAAAGAAGTCCAGATTGGACAGGATCTAGGTTTGCAAATCTAGCTCCAGGAAGCCCCTTCAGTTGCTGCTGACAAGCCCTGTGGTTCTCCGTGATTCCTAGAGCCCATGTCCTGCCTGGTTCTGCCTTTGCGTGAAGTGAGGTGTAGTTGTCAGAACTACCATCCAGGCTCTGCTCTCCCAGACGTCGCCTCGGTGCTCCCTGCTTAGGTGTCTGGCAGTCTCAACAGTGGGGACAGAACCAGGGTGATAAATTCCTCACGTTGGATTGGTGCTGTCGGCATCTGTGGGCATGGGGAGCTAAAACACCTCGTGTCACAAGGAAGCAGAAGCAGCACATAGGTTCACTGCACAGCTCTGTACTTGGAGCAGCTGTCTGCATATTTTTCCACTTCTTTGACAGTAAGGATAGCCCTTGAACACTGCAAAGGCACCAGTGTCAGTGGGTAAGGAAACAAACAGAACTGATCCCAAGGTTATTTGACTCTTGGCTTAGATTCTCTAACCCATGTAGCAACATCTAGAAGCTATGCAAAACCACATGCTTTTTCTGACCGTTTTTAGCTAATACAGACCCTACCATGCAAACAGAATGAGCAGTTGGGCTAAGAGCAGAAGAAGGGCTGCCAGGCGAGCAGGAATTTCCCTGGGACGTTTCAGTACTCTGGGGCCCTCCCCTTGTCACATCTGAGCAACTGAGACTTGCTGTGTGCCCGTGCTGGCCAACGCAGCTGCATGCTGGGGGGCAGAAAACTGGTGTGGGGCTGGCATGAAGTGGCCGTTATGTCAAAAATAGAGGGGTTTGTTTGTTTTCAAATAGCTCTGTTATAACTGCAGGGGTGCTGCTGGGAAGGTCAGTGTCTGGGTCATTCATTTGTCCCACAAAAGCACTTTTCCTGTTCTGTAGATCTTCCCAATGTTCCCCTTGCACTGGATGATCCAGCTGTACTTGCAGGACTCTTGGCGCTCATGGTGCTTGTGTTTCTCAGCAAAGCTCTGTCTACAAGTCCTAATGCTCTGCAAGAGCCACTGTCACCCAGTGCCACTGGCTCAGCAGAAATTAGTGGAAGGCGCTCCCCACTCAGCCATTCCCACTCATTTCCTGAGGGAAAGAGTGAGAAAGGCTCTGCAATGACGACACACGTGTTAGACACCCCCACCTGCTCTGCAAGGCTAAGGTTGAGACGAGGACTTGCTCCCCTTGGGACAGTGCTGCCTGGAGCACAGGCCATCAGCGGAAAGGCACGTGGAGGGAAGGGGTCTTTCTGATGTGTTGCTGCTAAGGATGCTGGATTTGGGGTGTTGGGGGCTTCTGCAGGGAGTCTCTGAAGCTGTAGGAGAAGCTCTGGAGCAGCTCATAGAGACTCTGTGTGGGGATGAACAGTTGGCAGAGCTGGGGAAAGGAAGCCTGAATAAGATCCTCCCGCTGTGTCTGGTGGGTCTTCTCCTTGCTCCAGCTTTGGTTTCTCAGGGTGGTGGTGGTTTGGTCCCCACATGAGGCATTATCAGCCTGTTTGGAGCAGGGCATCTCCATGGGGTTTGCTGAGCCCCTAAAGAGCTGCAGCCCCTGGAAGCACGTAGCCCCTGTTTGGGAATTTATGGGATATGGGAATTTCAGCTGCAATGACTCTTTCTCTCCTTGTCCACAGAGTGCAGAACAAGAGATCTTCGAGAGGTTAGTACCCAGCAATTCCTTGGCCTTTTCCTGACCTGTTTTGCTAGCTTGGCCGCACCCCTCTCAGCTCCTTCTCAGCAGGTGACACCCTCCTCTCTTCCTTGTGCTGCTTCTGTTGAAGACACACCAGAGAGACACCAGCAGGTCCTCCTGGCTTTGCTTCGCTGCAGCTCAGGCAGAAACCTGGCACCCAGAAGCACTAGGGACCAGGACACAGTGTCCTCAGGCGCTTTGGCACATGCTCTGGCACTCGCTTGGAGAGGAGACACTTTCTGGATCCTTAGAAAGCTCCATGGGGTTCCTGGGGAGCAAACCTGGCCGTGGCCGATGGACAGTAGGACTGTCCACCTGGAAGACTGTAGAATTTCATGTTTGCAGAGCTGCAGGTGCTGCATTGCCCAGAGGGGTAGCATGGCCAAGTAGATGGAGCTTTTGCAGCGTATCAGCGAGCAGGGGAGCCGCTGCAGGTGCCGACACGACTCAAGGTCGTCTCCTGTGGCATGTCGCTAAAGTTAGGCTGCCCTTGCTTGTGAAGGGAGCCAGGCAGGTGAATTTTTACAGACATTTCAGTGGCTACCACAGCAGCGCTAAGTAGCACTGGTGGATTCTGCTACGCAGAGATCTTCCAGGAGTATTTTTGCTTGTAGAGAAGCAGTGACCATCACCAGCAGGGCCCAAGCCTCAGCCTTTACTTGCAAACAGCGAGTTCCGGGCATGTGCAGGAACCTGTCAAGGGCTTCATCTCCCGGCTCTGCTCTGTGAATTCTCCTGAGTTTTGCTTTCCATAGCATCCCCCTCTGCCCTAACAATAAGGCTTTGTTGAGCAAAGGCCTCCCAGGGAAATCTGATCCTCCTGGCACAGCCTGTTCGTTGTGTTTCCTGGGTGTCTCCATGGCTGAGCTCAGACCCATTCATTCTGTGTCAGCTGAGCAAGGAAGCTGTTGACTCAGGCTACCAGGGTTGTGTTTTTAAAACACTGAAGTCCTTTCAGAAGTGCCTGTAATCAAAGCCAACCGAAAATATCAGTTAGGTGGCAGAGCTCATCTAGGAACCTCTCCCCAGCATAGTTTCTCTGCAACAAGTGGTGCTCTTGCAACAGCTCATATTTCTATAATGCTTCCTAGTGATCTTTATAAGCACCTGCCAGCTCTGGTCAATAAATCAATGTTTCAAAATAACCCTTGTGTTTCTTTGCTAGGACAGAGGCAGCGGAGGGAATCTTAGAGCCCCAGGAGTCTGAGAAGTTAAACTTTAATCAGAAGTGTGTTCAGAGTCCGCTGCTGCACCGGTTATGGGCCTCGGCAGTTCTCTGCTGTGTTGCAGGTCAGTGTTTTGCTCAGGTCCCATGTTCTCTGGGGAGTCCTGCAGCAAGGTCATTCATTCTGTGCCCAAGGAAACATCCTGACGCTGTGATATGTCTGCCCGGTGTTTAAGAGAAAGGAGGATGCTTGGGAATAAACACGTAGCTTCATTCCGTGTTTCAGAGTTTGTTCTGAATCACCTGGGATCTGTGATTCCGTTCAGCTCTTGCTGTAAAGCCGAGTCCTTTGCCAGGCCAGCAGTGAGCTCAAGATACCATTTTACCAAGTTGGTTTCAGCTCTTTGGAACAGAGGGACAAGTTCCTTCTGGCAGGAATCTGCTTGGGCTGCTGGTGGCGAGATGTTTGCTTTTAGTTTTATTTCCACATCATCATTAGGGTACTTCATTTATTTGTTCCTCTTGTGGGGTGGATGGCAGTATCCTTCCCAATTTGGAAGGATTTATCTTGAGTGCAACCCCGTGAGTAGGATTTGGGATGATCTTCCCAAAGGTTTTGCAGTAACCTTTGATCGTTTTTTGCTCATCATGCTCTGGGTGTTCATAAGCAGTTTCCAGTTTCTCCATGTTTTCAGTTCCTTTCTGGAGGTGGTTGCTTCTGACTTCTATTGCTCTGTATTAACATAAAAATCTGTGTATAGCAGATCACACTGGTGCTCCTCTCTTCTGCAAACTCTCATGTTGCCCTCCCTTTGCAATTACTCATTCTTGTGCTGAAAACCTTGCTCTGTTTTGAATCTTTGATTGCTGGCAGTTATGGCTGAAGTTTTATCTTGACAAAATTGGCCAGTTCTCAGATGTTTTAAGACATTGAGATAATCGGGAAGGTTTCCCTCGATTCTCTTTCTTGTGATCTATCTTTTTAATTAATTTTTTCCCAGTAACATATGAATCAATAGGACTTTCAGTCCTAGCAGTGAGTCTGCCGGTGCATTTTTAACACAGATATTTCACTCTTGACATTATTTTTCCTTCGGTGGTTAGCACATCATTATTATATGCTGAGAATGTCTGTTGTATCCACGCTCACTGCTGCTTGGCTGCTTGGCCTGGGTCCAGATTTCACCCAAATGCCCAAGTCTAGATATGAGGGGTTTCATTTCACATATGGGAGTTTGGATATAGGATCTTTAGAAGTAGTAAAATGTAATTCACAGGAGATATACATACTTAACAGGCAGATGTTAACTTACCTGCTCTGTCCTTTACTGTGGTGTGGTCAGGTTGGTGTTTCACCGTGCAGGTGATCCCCGTGCCGCGTTGTACCTGGACTGCACGTGTGTTGCACGATAGAAGGCTTAGCACATTCCTTCTCGCAGAGAAAGATGGAGAAAGTCTCACGCTGTTCCATTTTCTAGGAATTCAAGCATTGTTTGGCTTCTTGGAAAGTCAGCCTTCAAATGAGCAGGGAAGGAGCTGTGGAGACATATGGAGAGCACGGGATGGCAAAGGATTTGGCCAGCGCTTGGGGGAATAGATCACTGAGCAAATGAGACTGTGGCTGCTGCAGCTGAAAGGGGAACTGCCCTCAGCACCTTTTCCTGCTCGCCTGCTGCCTAAACTGGCAAGCTGGTTTGAAGACATAAAATGAATGAAGGGAGGGCAGAGGAAAGGCAGGGCCAGGAGAGGCAGCAGCAGATGCCAACTCCATCCCCCCTAGGAGGTGAGTCAGCTGAGCCTCAGCCTCTTCCCTTTGCTTGGGCAACTGGTAGAGCAAGGGAAATATTTGTGCAGTTACTCAGCACTCTCACACCCAGGTCTGCAGGTAGCTGAGGTGTCTCCCAGTGGGAACAGATGGCACAGAAAGAAATGTGTAGTTGCCCCAAGATGAGCGGGGCTGGGTGCTGTCACCCCCCCTCCAACCTGCCTATGGGTGTGAAGAGCAGGTGACATCCCCCCCGTCCCCGGCAGGTGCCCAGGGTCCATCCTGCCCTGTGTCTGCAGGCCTGGCTCTGACCCCAGCTGTGCAGATTCCTAGCTTGGTGGCATAATACAAGTGCGACTGCCCCTTAAGTCTCTGCAAAACTGAACTGAGCCCTCGTCAAGTTCATGTCTTACCGCCTGCTGTCACCTCCTGGGGGTGCTGCACACATGTTCTGGGTGGGTGGTGGCTTGGTGATTTAGGCTCCATTGTGCTTCCCAGGAGCAGAGGAATCAGCCCAGCCCTTGCTGACCCTCCTTGTTCTGGTATTACCAGCTTGGCAGGTTCTCTGTGAACAGCTCCAGCTCTCGGCCAGGGGAGAAGTCTCTTCCTACTCTGTGTAGGGGTGGCAGCCTGACTGAGAGGGACTCCCAGGAATGGGGCTGAGCTTTGAGTCTGTCCTCACCGCACGTGGAAACTCAGACAAGTTTTTGCTCCAGTCCCTGATCTCCTTCCTGCTCCTAGGATAAACCAAACTGCTGCTCGACCACACTGCTGACTTCTGTTTTGTGAATTCAGTGCAGGGCCAGAATAAAATTAGCAGTGTCCTGCTCAGGTCTTTGCCCCAGTAGCAGGTGCTTGAGTTGGCTTCCTAAATCCTGCCCAGGTCTAGCCTCAGGCTCCTGGCTATTGGGGTGGTTCAGGTGGGAGCTCTGGGGTCTCTGCTCACTGCTTGGCTTCTTTCACAGGCTCCGAAGAGATTCACATAGATGAAAAAACTGTCAGCCCCCACCTGACCCTGTCTGAAGACAAGAGGACGCTGACGTTCAGCCCCAAAAGAGCCAAGGCATACTTGGACGGTCCTGAGAGATTTGACCACTGGCCCAACGCTTTGGCTACCACGTCTTTCCACACGGGAGTCTGTGCCTGGAGGATCAGCGTGGAAAAGAGCTGCGCCTACAAGCTGGGCGTCTCGTACAGCTCCCTGCAGCGCAAGGGCTCGGGCAACGAGGCTCGCCTGGGTTACAGTCCCGTCTCCTGGGTCTTCTCGCGCTACGACAAAGAATTCAGGTTCTTGCATGCGGGGCAAGAGCAAAGCGTGGAGCTGATCAAGTGCCCTGCAGAGCTCGGCGTGCTGATTGACTTTGCTGGGGGTGAGGTGCTCTTTTACGACCCCGATTCCTGCACCATCCTCTTCTCCCACCGGGAAACCTTCACTGCTCCCCTCTATCCCGTCTTTGCCGTGGCCCACCAGAGCATCTCGCTTGTGCACTGAGTGAAGCAGTGTGCGGGCTGGGGTTGGCGCAGCGGATCTCCCTGTGAATATATATTTGTATATACAATATACAGTCTCTTCATTTCATGCACGGGGTCCAGACAGGCCTGTCAACTTGCATACAGTGGCATTCTGGTGCTGCTGTCAACCTGAATGGCTGCTCCTTGCTTGTTTCATGGCAGCTCTCTTTCTCTAGGCCACGTAGTTACCCTGTGTTTGAGCCCAGGCGCTTACCGGCCTGTTTTGGGTGAATTAGTTCCTCTGTGGAACGAGGGTTTATTTCCATCTGCTGGTGGTGGGGAGGAGCAGACGGTAAGTGCTGTGAGTAATTACAAACCTTCTTGTTGAGTTTGAAATTTGAGGGTAGGCCTTAGAAAACAACAAGGGGCTCCCTCAAGGAATTGAATCTCGAGTATTGCAAGGTTGAGGTTGATTTTCACAGCACCTGGCAAAAGAGCTGTCACCTTGTTCCCTGAGGCAGCAGCCTGGCAGGTCACATGCTGCAGTTCTCACTGCCACAGCAGCAGGCCATGCTTTGCAGCTGAGCTCCTGCTAGGGCAGAGGAGGGAAGCACACAAGGATCAGCTGCAACTTGGCAGCATCCAGCTCTCCTGAAGACACACTGACTTCTGTGACTCAGACTCCTGCGCGAGGACGATGGGAAATTGGGGAAAGAGAGGCATAATTCCACCCCCCAGCCTCCGCAATTCAGGAGAAAGGGAATAGCGGCAAGGAAGGCAGAGTGGGAGTGCACTGCAATGCACAGGAAATCACACAGGAGTCCTGGGTGCACTTGGCAGGCAGTCCTACCCCGGGAAGGGAATAAGCTCAGCCTGTGGATGCCCTAATAAAGGGTTGTACGTGAGACCCTTCTTCGTATGGGAACACAGATGGATTAATCTTAATATCTGCCTCCATCCCTCCATGCTAGAATTAGCTCGGGGAAGGAGCTGCTCAGTCCCACCAGCACCCATCACTCCTACGGAGCGTGAGAGTAACACGTGGGGGCCCATGTTACAGACTTACCACAGAACCCAGGGGACGTTTGAGGACACAGACATCACAGGCAATGAGCAGCTCCGTGGAAGTGAAGCGGATCTTTCTGATCATCTGGAAGGCAGGGGTGTCCTCTGCATCCACAGCAGAGCCTCTCTCATCCTGTGAAAGAGAAATGGTTCTGCCACAGAGCCAAGGGCTTCCTGTGCCCTTTCTACACCAGTCCCTCTGTGGCAGAAATGTTTTCTGAACTTAAGACCCTCTTGGTGCAGAGTAGTGTGATCCCCAATGATGGAAGAGGGCAGTGGAGCTTCTGGTAATGATTGCAAGTCTCCAGAGCAGCTAGTAACAGCTCCCAGTGCAAGACTAGATCAGGAGAAGCAATCTTCCAAAGTCATGCCTCCCACTTTTGGCGGTGCAGAGAACACGGCATGACCAGCGCCCGTCCTTCCAGGAGCCTGAAAAGCTCCCTGGGAGCTCAGGGGGTACCAACTATGCACCACTCTCACAAGGGCTCACCTTTAAACTGTCATCAGCAAAATTGGGAGTTTACTTAAATGTGCTTCACTTTTTCCAATCACTGGCTCCATGTCAGCCTTCCAGGTAGGAAGAAAATGCAAGAAAATGAAGGGAAAAAGAAGCCACTTATATAAAACCTTGAATTTTAGCCTCTCAGAGGTGACGGGAACTCTCTCAAAAACATCATGTAGTTTCTAAAGCCACGCCACCAAACACCCTGCCAGGTTTCAGTAGTTGCATTCTTCGTTAAAAATGTACCCCTCTTTCTAACCTGTTTAACATGATATAGTCATCTATGAACTGACGAAACTTGTGCTTTCAAATTTCTGCTCACTGGAGTTAACCAGTATAAAAGCTCACTAAAGAGCTTTTTTACAGCTACTTTTTGAGAGATGGCAGCTAATTTTTGATCCATTAATGCTCTACAACCTTTCTGCTTGACACCCTCTCTATGTCTTTTAGAAAAGACTTCAAGCCGTGTACAAGATGGGGCTTCATCACTTTTTTTGTTTCCCCCCAAATTGGGAAGCCAGAGACTCAGAAAAGCAGCTTCCCTTTGAAGAAGCAACCTCCTGACCCATGGCTATGCTCACGAGACACCTGTGGCCTCCTGAATCTTCTGAAAAATAATCAATGGCAATAAAGTTAGGGAGGCAAAAGAAGATGCTGCATCAAAAGCTTCCAGGTAGCACCAATTAAAGCAGAAAATTTGTACAGCTTCAGCATAAAAAAAGTTCCAGAGAGCCCCCCAGTCTTGCAATCTGCACTCTTTAATAGACTTGTTGGAAAGTAAAAGTCCTCCCTTTTTTGTGTGCTTGACCTTCATGAAAGATTAACAATTATGCTAAGCTAGAAGTGGCGTTAAACTTTGAGAAAGGTTTCTCTGATGCAAACATTTGCTTAAAAGGCTTTCAAAGAACACCTCGGCACAACTACCACCATCCTGCTCACGGAAAGGTGCGAGCGGCTTCGCTGCATCACACACGTAAGCATGGCAAAGATAATCCACCGTGGGAAACGAAAGCTTAGAAGTTACAGGTGGAAAAAAGACTTATGAATAGGCACAAGACTAAAACAAAAATGAGCAAGCAGCACTTCTTAAGTGGATCTACATGATCCACACAGAGCTGCCGGGGAAGAATTGAGCTTGCTTTTGGTTCCACTGAACAAATACACCCTTGGTTGCTTTAAAATACAGCATCCGAGAGGAGATCGGAACACAGCAGAAATCCTGTAACAATCAACAGTGAAAAACAGTTCCTAGATGAGACAGGAGCTCTCTAAACCTAAGCCTGGAGTGCCCTCTAAGGGTAAAAGACAGCAGGGCCACGAAACCAAATCTACTTCCCTGGTAGGAACCCTGCACCAAACTAAACATTTTCGTAACGGTGTCATGGTGGAGCTTAATTTAGCCTGTAGCTACCTGGATTTAAAAAAATAAAAAATAATAATAATAAAAAAGGGAATTATCTATCTGTGGTTGATCCGAGTTCTTCTTTTCTCTGTCCTGTTTTTATTTGAACCATGATACTGCCATGATGCCCAGGCTGTGTTTCAGAAAGCCTCATTTGGGAAGGAAAATTGTCTCTTCTGTGTTAATACAGTGACTCAACAGTGGTGAGACAGGAATCCTTAATATTACAGTAACACGTAGGCGACAAGAGAATTCACAAAGGCATCATTTCATAAACCCTTTCAGCACTATTAACCTTAAAAATGCTAGCGAGAAAAAAAAACCACTGAAGATAGACAGCAAATAGGACATTTTTGCAGGGGAGGTAATTGCTACTCCAGTTCTTAAAGTCCAAAAGAGGTCTAGAAAATGACTCTGATGAACAAAACATGAGCAAACCCAACCCGAACACACTACAGAGCTCACAGTCTGCAAGGCCCAGCCTGGCATAAGGAAAGGAGGCTCTGTGCCAGCACTCACAGTGCTCAGCAGCATGGGGAGAGAGCAGGGAACCAGCCCGTCCGTGAACTTGGGGCACAATTAACTCCCCCAACCCTGACAAGACACTAAGAACAGACAGGTAGATAGTACAAATCAGCCACCTCCTTCACTTTGCATCATGCTCTCAGGAAACAGAAGGTCCCACCTTGTCTTGGCTATCGGTGTCCATAGTTTCTATTGAGTCTATTTGCTGAAGGAGGATAGCCCTGCTTGTAAAGGCAACTGCCAAGCTCCACTCCTAACCCTTCCTCACAAATTGCTAACCTTTCATAATAAATTGGATATAAATGCATCTTCATACAATGATAATGAATGTGTGAGCACCATAACAGATAATTACCTTACCCATTTCCTCTTACTCAGCTGTTTTTGCTTCCCAGGACAAAGGACACGATATATTCACTGGATTCCCGTGCTTCAGGGATCCCTTTTGTCTCAAACACCTTTAGCCAGTATTTGCCCACCTCAGTTGCAGTCACCAGCCCTGTTCTTGTGCTGAACCTCTGCCTTGGGGGCAACTGCTTGGGGCTGAGCACAGGAGTTTGCCTCAGTCCTGCTGACACACGATGGGATGAGAGACCCAAGAACCTCAGGAGCAGCGGGGGGCTGAGGGATCTCATTGCTGCAAAGGCCACTTCTGCTTTCCATGGGTGTTCCTCCTTGCTGGAAGCTAATCTAATCATGCAATGAGCCTCTCACAGAACACCTGGGGCTGCTGTAGGTGTCTGCACGGAAAGGTGACGACCAATGGTGCAATCTCCTCAGGACAGTGTGAAAACACTCCTGGCAAACACACAGCTCTGCTGGCCTGAAGATGGGAGGAAAGAACAGAGCATGAAGAGACAGGTGCCCCTGAAAGGATACACAGCTCACTGGAACCAAACCAAATACTCACTATAGCTAAGAGGCTTTCCCTAAGAAAAGCTTTGAGCAAGAGCTGCACGTTTCTTTTCCACCTGCATCCACTTCTCTGCAGGCCAGGGCTGCAAAGGGGCCTGGCTGGGCCCTCACAAGGTGCAAACACCCCTAGAGGCTCCGCTCTGCCGTCGGGCCTGGACCGAGGGAACCAAACTTCACAACACAGCTGTTGCACGTGTCCTTTCGCGCTGTGTTTTAACGGAAACCGCATGTAAAAAGCGGGGATCCTCCCTCTCCCCGCCCCTGAGCCTTCCCCCTGCTCCTGAAACGCTGCGGGTCCCCCCGCCCGCCCATCCCCAACACCGAGGGCTGCTTCTCACCGCCCTGCGGGAAACCACCACGCAGGGAGCGGAATCCCCGGGGCCAGACGCGCCCCACGGAGCCGCCCAGCCG
>VZSG01000514.1:216364-276364 GCA_013398315.1 Nothoprocta pentlandii | reverse complement strand
CTCCCATCCCACATCCCTGCTCGGCATCCCAGAGAACCACTCAGCATCCCGGAGCAACTCCCATCCTGCATCCCTGCTCAGCATCCTGTAGCAACTCCCACCAGCAACTCCCATGGAAGCACCTTCCATCCATCTCTGCTCCACAGGGATCTCTCCCTTGGCAAAGCCCATGGAAGGGCACCAGGTCGCAGCAGCTGCTCCGGATCCGCTTCCTCTCCTGCTCCTTCCCTCACTTGTGTGCGTGGGCTCTGTGGAAACCTGCCTGCCGTAGGAGACCCGGAGCACAAGGAGGACACGCGGGGACGGGATGGTGGTGGGAAGGACCGTCCCCACGATCTGGACCGCTGTAAGCCAAGGGCCACACAAGGGCTTGGGCATGGAAATCCTCTCCCCTGGCCTTGGAAGTTGTCTTATCCATGCCAGGAACCTCCATGGCCAGTGCCACTGTTGGAGTGAGGTGTCTGGGCTCGGGAATGCGGATGGGGCCCCGAGAGCAAGGGTGAGAGCGCCCATCCCCACTTGATCTGGCCTCTTCTGGCTCATTTTGAGCTTCCCCTACTTATTTCAGGGGAGCAACGAGAGCAGTGGCTGCATCTCCTTGAACATCCAAGTTCAGGGGGGTCTCCAAAACCCCCAGCGGATGCAGGTGGAGGCCCAACCCGTGGCGCTTCCCACATTCAGGAGTTCTCCGAGATCCTTTGCCAAGCCCTTGCGGCTGCTTCCCTGCTCAGAGCTCGACTCTTTTCCCCGCTTTCTCCTTGCTTGGTGGCGTGTTGGTTTCTGGTTTTAGTGTGAACGGGGAGGCCTGGAGCTCCTTCCTTGGCTGATGCAGCTTCTCTGCCGCGGTCGTTACTGGCGGATGTTAATCACGCTGCTCAGTGCGGCTGTGGACAGCAGCAGGGCCCCAGCCCAATGGGAATTGCACAGTAACCCTGCCCAGAGCAGGAGCAGAGCAGGGCTCGTTGGCCTTGGCAGACACATCTTCATCCCTTCCCAGCTCATCAGCTCCGTCCCGGCTGCTGGGGATGTGACATCCACGAAACTGGACCCCCTGACAAGGGCCCACGCTGCTCTGCTCCAGAGGTAGCTGCATTTGCAGTGAAGCAATTCCTGGAATAATGGTTATAATTCTATAAACAAAGTGCTGTGAATACTTCTCCTGGGATCATCCCAGGGTGTTTTGGGGCGCCCAATCATTTGTGCAATAGTAGCTTGAAACACTCAGAGCTTTTCATGTTTCCAGCATGAAAATGTCTGTCAAATTTCACACCATCAGTCTGAAATAGGGCCCGTTTTAAAATGAGTAGTGATAATTAGCGATGACTAAGTGTTAGTGGGTGCCTGAGTGGGGGCCTTGAGAAGTATTCGCTGTCTGTAGTAGCAGATGGGGGACAGTGCAACCCACTACTGCTAAGGAAGCTGCTTTAGCAGAGTGCGAGTCCAAGGAGCCCCAGTGCAATGAACAGTCACCAGTGACCACCACAGCAGGGCAGTTGTGCTGGATCCAGTGGAAAGCATCCTGAGATATGGATGCCTCTGACTGAGTACCCTTATATAGGATCTGTTTCTACAGATAAACTTAAAGGGATCTTTATATTTTTCTCCTGATGAAAAGCAAGGAGATTGTGCTCGTGAGCTTGTGCCCATCTCGAAGAGCCTGGCTCTGCATCTGATCTCTTTCTCTCCTAGGCAGGAACCCGTGAGGTTGCCCTGAAGAGGAGCCCTTGGTGATGGTGCTGCAGGAGCCCGACCCTGGCTGTGAGGGACACCTCTCCTCTGCTGTAGCTGCCACCAAAGTGTCTTCTGGGGAGCGACGAGCGCTTGGTGAACACTCCCGGGCGGCCAACAGGATGCCTAGGAGCTCGTCCTCCCTGCAAGACTTGTACCACAGCAGCGCTGTGACGGCCAGGCCAGACCCAGGGACAGCACCGCATGTGACCGTGCCAGAAAGGGCTCCTCTGAGCCCCCAAACTACCAGTTTCAACAGCACCAAAATGCCCGAGGTGGCCAGCGGCGGGGCTGGCCTGAGCACCATGCTGCTCTCCTTTGGAATCCTTACTGTCATTGGGTTGGCTGTGGCCATGGTAAGAAGGACCTGCTAAATATTCCTCTCTTCTAGGGGGTGACAAAGGGGCTCTGGGACTGGTTTGGGTTGAATAATTTCTTTTGTGTTGTACTAAAGGCTTACCAGAAACGCTGGAGACTGGTAGTTTCTGAGATCCCTTTCTGTCCAAGTCCTTTCTTTTCCGGTGCTCACAGGAATACTGCAAGGGTCCAAGTTCTGTGGCCTCCCTGCAGGCTGCTCCAGACAGTGCTCAGCAGCCCTAGAGGAAGCTGTAGGTAGTATCAGCACTTTTAATAGCAATGGGAAGTTAAGTCAAAATAAATCAAAGCAGCTTCTGCTCTGACTTGTTAACTGGAAGAGCTGCATTGATTTAAATCTCGCCTATGCAGGAGGCCTGGAGGAAAATTCAGCCAGATTAATTTTTAAAGCAGACTGCTGAAGCCATGTTAATCTCCCCTGTGGACATCTCTTTCTGAGCTAAAGCAGCCTGCGTCTGTTTTAGCTAGATTCATTCCAGACTGTGTTTCTGGAGTTCCACTTGCTCAATATAAGCAGAGTCCCCACGGATTTGCTGCATTGAACTAACCTGCCACTGATGTTGTAGGCTGAAGATTTCAGAAACTCTAGTTCTGGGCCTGTTGTGGATAACACAAGTGCTCAGCTTTCCTTCTGCTGTATAAGCCATCATTTACCTGCCAGCAGAGAATGAAAGTAGCAGCGAGCTCAGGTTCCTCATACGAGGGAGAGCTTCTCTAATACCACCAAAAGAGGAACCCACAGAAAGGGACTGCTGCAAAATTTCATTGCAGGCCCAAGGAGGAGTTTTTCCAAAAGCCCCTAAGAGACCTGGAAACACTGTCCTGGAAATGACTGTAAGTAAGAAAACGAAGGGCAGGTTCTTCATTCACTTTGAATCACCCCAGACAGCCTGCAGCCAGCAGAAATACACTGTGCAACAACTAATATACACCTAGTGAGAACATACTGTTACTAACACCTCGTAGCAGGCTACCTGAGCACCCAGTGTCTCTCAAGGTTACTCATGTACCTACTTCCAGCTGTCACGTTGCCCCTTGCCCTGCTTGGTGTGCCAGACTCGCTGCACCCCCTCTGTGTGTGCCCCAAATTTCTGTTCCCAACTGTTCCCTGTCTTACTGAGACTGTTATAATGATGGTTTTCTTTCTCCTGCAGGTTCTGTATATCAGGAAGAGGAAGAGGTAAGTAGCATCTGTCATTGGCTGAGAGGAATTTGTGCTTCCAAGCCTGGGCAGCACCAGGAAGCAGGCAGGGAAATGGGGAAGGGTCAGGACAAGCCTGTAGGGAATGGGTGCATGTGAGGCAGGGATAGGGATTCTCCACCTCTCTGTCCTGGTCTGTCTGATGCCAGAGCTTCACATGCTCCACTGTCACTTTGGAGAGGAAAATGTTGCCTGGAGAAGGCCAGGGATCCTCAAAACTCTTCATACTTCACCCGTGAGATGGGGTGAACTGAAAAGGAAAGGGGAAATGCAGGGAAAACACTTCTTGCCACCCATTAGTCGCAGGGGCTCCTCTCTGCCTGAATCCTTGCGGCAGGTCTGGCCACAGAGTTGCAAGAAGCGCTGCTCTGCACAGCAAGACTTCTCCTGCAGCCCAGATCTGCCCACGTTTGGTCTGCAAACACGGCGCTGCTGGAGATAATGGTTGTGTTGGCAAAGCCCCCAGAGGGGCAGGGAGGGAGAGTTTTATCCCAGTACTTACCAGAGCAGCTATTTGTGGTGACGCTGCCAGGAATTGCTTGGGTTTTTCCCTCCTCCTACCCGCCAACACTCAGCTGCAGCCCAAGACAGGGACTCGGTGCTTTCACACGAGTGCTGCCCATCTGCCCTCCGTGACTGGGCTCCTTAGTGTTTCAGGAGACCTTTGGGGTACATTTGGAGCAATGGCACAAGAATTAAGAGCACTAAGGTCTGTCCACAGGCAGCCTGTGAGGACCACTGTTCTATTACCCGTTTTTATAATAATTACTAATAATTTTCTGTTTATTATCATGTACATCAACCTCAGGGTTGAAGAATGACTCTTCTCCTGCAGCTACATTGCACTTCTGGGATCAGGTATAGTGCGGCCTGGCAGGACTGACCTTCCCACTGTGCCACGCTGCCTGTTCTTGTTCCCTCTGAGAAATCTTGTTCTGACCCTTGAAGGTCTGTGGTTGCTTAAATCCCCATCGGATTTCTCTGTGCCTAATTCCTGCCAACATGGATTAGCAGTGGCAGCTGATCCCTACAGCTGCAGTGTCCTCCCCTCCTGCTGGCTTCTCATCCCTGCAGGATGCGGATGGGACCCTTAGGTAGCAAGTGGGCTGAATCCCTGTGCAGCAGGAGAGACAGGCTCAGCAGGGGTGGAGAAGGCACCTTGAGCTTCTGTCCTCCTCTCTGTTGAGTTTTGAACCCACCTTCTGCCTTCTCTCCCAGGCTGGAGAAGCTGCGCCACCAGCTCATGCCCATGTACAACTTCGATCCCACCGAGGAGCAGGACGAGCTAGAGCAGGAGCTGCTGGAACATGGCCGAGAGGCAGCAGCTTCCCAGGCATCCCAGAACAAGGTGGGCAGCAGGAAGCAGCCACGCTGTCGGCACCGCCGCCGGCACCTGCACTGCTTTTCCTACAAAATCCAGGGCTTCTTGGAGGGCTGTGCAGTCAGGAAGCCATGTGAGACCTCAGGAGGGCTTCACCCATCTCTTCCAGCCTTGGAAATGGGAAGATTGAGCATTTTGGAGGCCTTAGGATGGCCAAAGTGTCAGGCAAGTAGGAGTAAGAGGCTGGGGAGGCAAAATGCTGGCTCTGCACAGGGAAAAAGTCTCAGGATGAGGGAAATCTCAGCAATTGAGCTGATTTTTACTACAGCTTATCTGCCAGGACACCACAAGGGAGCAGCAAGTTGCCTGCAATTTGCTGGAGCTTCACATGCTCAGCAGGCACCAAGTGTCCCTTAATTTCCACAGTTTTAAGGTATCCCTGGTTAGTGCAGGATACAAGTATGGAACAAAGCCTTGCTGAGGGAGATTGTAACTGTTAGATAAGTGTGTTGCAAGCCCCAAAGGAGGGCAGGCAGGAAGCCTGAGCATGGGGTCAACCCTGTGGCATAGGGTGTCTGATGTTGTCAGCACCTTCAGGCCAGCCTTGCAGGGAACAGGGTTGGCACGGCTCCGAAAGAGAGGAGGATGGAGAGTTTTCCATTTGGATTGGGTGAAATCCAAATGCTCTGAACATGCTGAGAACTCGTTGCATGAGACATGCTGAGAAATTATGAGCTCCCCGGAGACCACTGAGTTATTCCATTAGTGGCTTAGGAAAGGGCCAGTTGTTTTGGTGACTGTTGTTGATAGTCTAGATGGGTCTTGGACAAGAGGCTGTTGCCTCCCCAGATGTATCGGCGGCAGGACGGGTGGGAAGAAGGGCTTCTCACCATTGTTTACAGCCAGTTTCACAATGTTCTCTCTTTCCTTCTTCAAAACTTGCACACAGAAAAAGCCTTTCTGAAAGACAGAGCTGGCAGGGAGGGTGGAATAGGGATGTCTGTCAGCCAGTGATGCAGCACCCCACTGAGAGGGAACCTCTGCCCTTTTAATTCCTCTCCAGCTGCCCATGTCTTCACTTTTCCAGCTAGAGGAGCTGGAGATCTCCCAAACCATCCTGTTTCCACTCATTTTATGCCTTTAGATAAATGGTGGCAGATTGGTGTGGGACAAAAGAAGAAAGGAGGAAAAATAGAGATACTGTAGTAAAATATTTACCTCGAGGAATACTTCCCAGTCTGCCAAAGAGCATGTGGGAGAGATATACGTTGGAAGGTGGGAGATAATCAGCATAATCCATATACTGGCTTGGGTAAGAGATCTTGACCTGTGGGCAGGTACATACAGCACACAGTGGTGGTGCCCATGGAGGACATCAAGTAGTAAAGCTGGGGAATGGCAAGGACAGCATTAAACACAGCACCATAAAAACGCTTCCTTCCTATACAGTGACTGGCTAGCGGGATCCCTGGGAGCCTGCTCAGATCCCTCTGCTTGGAAAATAAGTTTAGAGGCTTAAAATAACAAGAGAGGGGACTTAAACTAGTATCCAAAGCTCAGCCTATGGCAGGTTTCCTGAGGTTTCAAATATTCCCATGCTGCCAGGTGACATGTAAAGGATGATATACACACCAAACTAGATAGCTACGTATCTCCAGTGATGAGCAGACTGAATTGGTGTGCTGACCTACCCTCTGGCCTGTTGTATTTTTCTGCCACAGCCTTGTTGGTGCCAGGTTAGTCCATCACGCTGCTCCTAATGAGGGGCTGAATCCCCAAAGGCTACGTTGGTGCCCACCACGTGTCTCACCCGCCGGGTCTCACCTCTCTGTGCTTTGCTGCAGATCCTGCTGACAAGCCAGGGGGCTCTGCAGAGGCCCGGTCGCCTCGTGTTCGCAGATGTCGCCGATGCCATCAACGCGTGAACAGAACCTGCCGCTGCTCGGGGACCGTGCCCAGACTTCGGAGCATGGGGCCAACAAGCCGGTGACTTCTCGCAAGCGTGAGCACCCAACTGGCCACCCGGTTGGTTTGTGCTACACATGGGCACAGGCACCCATGTGGCTTTGGAAAATAGACCTTTCATGACAGCAGGAGCGACATTTAGTGCGTCCGTCGCTACTGGAAGGTCCTGGGCTGCCATGCTGCAGTTTTGGGGCTGGTGCTGAGTGTCAGCATCAACCCAGCTGTGTGCTCAGGGACAGTGCTCGCTGTGTTGTGGGTTAGCTGATTCAGAGCCCGTGAAGGCCAGGGAAGGAGAGGGGGATGTTTCAGAGAGCTTCCCCATGGGCTCCAGGCCCTAAATGAACACGTCTGTGCAGGGACCGCAGCCTCAGCAGAGCCCAGAGGGGTGATGCTGGCAAAGCTGCTTCGACCTGGGACAGCTGCCCCCATGAGCTGCGTGCTCACGTGGGACACGGGCTCTTAGTTCTTATCCCCCCCAGGAAAACACATACCTTGAGGTTCACCCCTCTCGTGGCTTGTGGCCTGCAGATAAACGTGTGCCCTCGGTGATGCTGCAATTCACTAGCTGTAAAAAGCAAAATGAAAAAACATAAGTCTGATCACATCATAACTGAGCACGTGGGTGGGCATCCCCCGGGGCTGTGGCCTGCAGAGCTCACACGGCTTCCAGAGGCAGGGGGTGCCACATCCCCCTGCGGGATGCCCACAGCCAAGCAGGGAAGGACGGGACTGAGACACACACCGAGCAGGACTGGGGCTCTGGCACCAGGAATCCTCCCCTGCTGTGGCCCAGGGAAGTTTCTACCATGCAGACAAGGGTAGAGAGAGGAGATTAAGGCTTAAAGACTTCCTTTTTTTCCTAAGAAGAAAATTATGTATTGGCTTAACACTGCACCAACCCTGTGCCCGTCCCCGAGGTGGCTCAATAGCTGGTTTTTACTTCCTTACCTGCCAGGACCTGCAATCAGAGTCTTTTCTTCTTCCTGCTGAAGAAAACAGAGCTCTGCGTTAGCCTCCCCTCGCGCTACCTGCAGGTGGGTCTGGGCAGGTGGGACAGCAGCTCCCTGCGTGTCCCTCAGGACCAAAGCATGGCATAAAGGACAGACACGAGGGTCTCCCCTGTCCCTTCTAGCCACCACGTTGGCCAGGATGGCCATGGCACCACCTGCCCTGCCCCATCCCGCAGCCAGGAGCCTGCAGAGGCAGCTGAAAGGCGGGTGTGAATCTGAAGGCAGATCTAAAGGTGGGCTTCATGCAAGGAGGTTTTTCACTGAGTGGCAATTGAGGCCTCCTGCACGTTGTTACAAACAAGCACCTCCCCAGCCCCTTTTTTTCCTCCCCCACAGTGACTTTTTCCCCTTTTCACAGCTGTGAACAATTTCCTGCACATCCATCTCTGACCCCTGCTGCAAACAATTCCTTACCAGCCCTGCACTGGCACAGCTTTCCCCTTGGCACTGTGGCAGGGCTGAGGGAGTTAATAATTTTGGAAAAGGCATCTCCCTTTCCAAACCTGGAGGCTCCTGGGAGTGCAGTAGGGTTAGAGGACACTGTCCATGGGTCTTCCCGACCGTTATCCCAGTGTGAGCAGCCAAGCAGCGTTTCCCCCAGAACTTGCAGAGCTGCAACTTTTATTTCCCCCTCTTTGGATTCTCTGCAAAAGGTACCCGTAGGCTGAGCTGTGTCCTCAAACCAACGACTTCCTTCATGCTCTTAATCCGCCAGCGCGGGGGCAAGAACCTGCTCCTTGTTCCGCGTTAATGCCGAGCTGCATCTTGTCTAACGAACCTACCCATGGCAAATCCTCTTTAGCCATCCTTCCTGTAGTGGCAGGATTTGTCCCACGATGGCTGCTCTTAGATTAATGAAGTACAGACAACGAGACAAGAGAACATTACGGGTATACGCTGGGCTTGCTCTGCTGTATTCTTTTAGAGGAACAGCAGCTCCTTTCACAGTTCTTGGAAGCACGTGTTAGCAGAAGTGCTATGATGTAATTTAATTCAAGGGTCTCTCTGTTTTAAGCACCGAAATATATTTAATTTACATTAAATCCCGTGTGATTGTCCTTTTTCTCCCCTCATTTGCGTTCTCTGGGCAAAAGGGCCGTGATGTATCCTGGTACCACAGTCCCAGGCGGCAGCTGGCATGCAGGGAACTTCTCTTCCCTCATGGAGAAACTATGGGAAGTTCCTCAGGGAGGTGAGTGCACAGCTTTGAGGGACAGGCTCCGCAGGGGTAAGGGGTTAATGTTCCACAACATGGAAACCCAGAACTTCTTCAGGAGGCCTTGGTGCTCAGGGAAGCTGTGAGAGTAGGAGCTTCCAGCCCAGCAAGTCCTGGGCATCAAGGACAACTCACAGCATGTCTGCACTTGCTCTAATATCCTTTAAACAACTGAACTTCTGGACAAATTATAGATTCACCAGAGTTCCCCCATGGCTCTGACTAGGATGGGCTGCCCACCATGGGGTGAATATCATGGGCAGCAGCACTGGCAGCTCCGTGTTGGTAGTTGCTGGGGGTTTCCAGAGAACCAGTTTGCCTTCTGCTTCACCTTCTGGCCCACAGACTCAAACCTAATCATTAGGAAAGCTATCAGATCAAACAACGAGGCTTTGGAACAAGATTAATAGGATCAATATTGAAAATATGAAAAGTTAAATAATTCTGCGCCACACAGAACTACATGTGGCACAACAAGTTCAACTGTGGCAGATTCCAGGTGTTCATGTGGAGCAGAATTGGCCTGTATTCAAAGCAAGCCGGTTAAAATGCAGAGATGCACAAGAAGATGGTCCTAGTTACTAGCATTTGGGCTTAAGGGCCTGCACTTCACTCCGTGTGTGGATCCTCATGCTCATTATTCCTTCTTTCCGCATATGTCCGTGGGTGCTCCCGAATGGCACATTCCTTTCTTTTATACTCCTCCAAACTGCAATTCAAGTAAAGAGGGTGGAACTCGCACTGCCTGCCGGTGTGCAGCTGGGCTGACCTGGGTGCACACGGAGGAGGAAAAGCAGAAGCTTGAGGTGCTGTATCACAAACCTTTATTAAAAGCAAACTCCAAGGCCAGTCGCAAGTTGCCAACGCTCTTTATGCTTGTACCAAAACCAGGAGCTGGTCCAAACTTTTCTGCATAGCAAATGTCCTTTACCTCCAGTGCATTGATCTGACTGCAAGGAGCTGTTAGTTTGCAGGGATTTCACTCCTGCTGAATCTCCTCGAGCAGATACTTTTTTATGGAGACCCATTTTCCACTGTGCATTCCCAAAGAGGTAGCAAAGATGTTCTTAAAAAGTACTTTATGTAGGTTTTCCAGGGGAATACTGTTGGTCTAAAGCAAATGGATTTGCTGTCTAGCTGAGGCAGCTTCTATCCCTTTTGCAGCTCCCCAGGTGAGGAAGGGCTGAGCAGTGTGATAGGAAAAGCTTGAGTGTCTTAAGATGCAATCCCTCATCTGCTGGGAGAAGCCAGAAGTCCAGTCTCTCATTGCAGCAGCTACTGCACCAGGTACAAGGGGATTAGAGGAACATGCAGTTAAGCCTTGCAAGCAAAGGATGAAAACTCCACCCATCAGTTCACTTACAGGGAAGGCAAAGAATTTGGTGAAATACCTTGCTTTCCCACTGGAATAGTCTTTGAATGCAGACACGAACCACAGGTGGACTGTTGTGTCTGCCGGACAATACCAGCTCTCCAAGCTGAATCCAGAGGAACTGACTGGATTTTCCAATGTAACCATCAACAGCCACAGCTGCTCTTGCACAATGTCTCACATTGATTTCTTTATGCAGCAGGAGAAGGGGGTCAACCTCTTCCCACACCTGGCAGTAGGTCAGAAGAGCCTTGAAAGAATAACCTTCATGGGGAAAAACTATTTCTTCCATGACTGCTTTTCACTCAGCCTTTTGCCTTAATAGTGCACATGTTCCCTTGTGTTAAATAAATACCTGTTGCCTCTGGGGCAAGGATAATAAATGAGCTCAATCTATACAGCTATTTCATGGGTCTCTGCTATGCACTGCTGTAAATTTAAAGCCAATTATGCCCTCTTTCAATATTTAGCAGTGTAGAGCTGGCTGATTTTACATCTTGTCAAGGGTAATCAAGTGCCACCAGGATTTCACTGGCCATGACTGGCCATTAGAAACACCCATATTCCTCAGGATTGAGGAGGGGAGGATTTTGAGGCCAGAAGTGTGAATCTAGGCACAGGCTGAGACCAAAAGCCACCAGCAGTGTTAGCACCGATGGCCAAAGCTCTGCCCCAGCACTGAGCTGTACCTGCAAGCTTGGCTTTGAGGAGCTGCAGCACTGGAAGAGCCCTGTATAGACACAAGGCACGTATGTGACTGAAGGTATAGCAGTATTTAAGTGGAATTGTGAGGCTCTGCAGGGAAGCACCCCTTTGGGGACTTCGGCTCTTCATGGACAACCCTGTGACGTGCTGAAACCCAGTGGCTGTGACCCAGCTTGTAAACACTGCTCACTCAAAGTCACCACCAAGCTCTGGGGGAGCACTGCTCACCCTAGCACTGGTTGTGGGAGACAGACCACAGCTGATGGCACCAAGAAAGAAACTTCAAATTGTGAATCCCCAAGATAACAGGCTATGAGCTGACACAAGAGGTAAAATGTAAAGGTTTCCAGCTTCCCCTAGAGCAGCCAAGTGGCTACTGGAGCAAGAACATGAAGTGAGCTGGACTGCTGCTCCAACACAGCAGGAAAGGCAAGCAGGTGCTCGTCCTGACAGTGAGGAGAGGACTTGCTGATGAGCCTCATAGTGATGCAGTCCTTACAGAAGTAAAACATCACCCTTGGACTGCTGTGCTGTCCGACAGAGGTGACAGGGAGCACAGGTTCAAACATCAGCTGTGTAAATAGGTTTCCTTGGCTGTGCCTGCACTCCTGAGTCTGCACCATCTTTCTGTGGAGCTATTGCACAAGGCACCATGTGATAAATAAGACTTTTTAGAAAGAGTAACATCCTCATAAAAGATCTGCTAGAAACTATGACAGGCAGCTCAACAATAAAGCATTTACCATCTCCCCCCGCCAAGTCCTTACTTAGATGCTTGGGGCAATCCAGCAGAAAACAGGAGAGAAAGTTGGACCATAATTATAATAAAAGATGACTCTGAAGCATGAAATTAGGCAGACTGCTGGTTTTCCAGTCCCCTGGCTGGAGCAAGACGTGAGCCGGTGTCACTCTACTGCGCTGCAGCAGGGACATTACTCAAGGATCTCCTAAGAGCAGTAGTTGTGCTGAGCCTGGACCCGTCGTTTCCAGCAACACCTAAAGGGGAAGATCATGGGAGAAAGAAGGTTAGAGCCCTGGGACCCCAAAATAAGAAGTTTCCCCCTTTAGTGCAAGGTTTCCAAGAGCAGATTATCCCCTAGATCGGGTGATCAGGGGAACAGCTACAGTGAAACTTTCCCATGTGCAGAGTCCACACGCTCACCCCTGCTCTCCCCACACTCACCCCTGCTCCCCCCCAACACCCAGTTGTTGCTGCTACAGAAGAGCACCCTTCCTCCTCCCGGCAGGAACGTGCTGCGGTTTAGGTCCCAGCACCGCGCGCCGCCGCCTCCCGCTGACCGCAGCATCCGCTTCTCCCGTCGCATCTGCCTCTGCCGCCGAGTAACAGGAGGAAAAGGCATCCCCACGCTGTGCAAACGGAAAGGAAGGAGCAGGCGCCCACACGGGCTGCGGTTTGGGGGTGCTCGCGGCGAGCGCATCCTCCGCGGATGTCGGCGCGGCGGCAGGAAGCGATACGGGTGCCGGGGCCCGGCGTTGAACGCCTGAGGTTTAAGGCGCTGGCGTTTTGTCACAGGGCATTTCCAGGGACTTTCTAAGAAAGCAGAGCTGCCCGGGGCCCGTTGGCCAGCACCGCATGATGTCCCCGCTGCGGGGGCAACATCTGCCTCTCCTGGCCCCCACGCGCCCAAAGGAGAACATTCAGTGAGCAGCGTCCCACAAAGCTCACTGAGGGTGGGACAGGCCTGTAGGCAAGGTTTGCTTCTCAGAAGTGGCCTCACTGGTGCAGGCTGCATTGATGCTTTCCTGATGGGTCTGGGGTGGTGCCCCTTGGTTCCTCCACCAGCTCCTACGTGGCAGCTCAGATACCTCACAGCCTGTACGGGGACCTACTGGTGTCTCTGGTACCACCACCTTGTGGGACAAGCAAGGGAGGAAAGAGCAAGGCTGCTGAAGGACTAATGCAGAACACTACAACAACCTCCGGCACACCAAGGGGGCTGCAGTTTGTGCTGCTTTCCGAGGCGATGCTTATGATAGAGCTTTATGATAGACACTCAGCACAGACCATTCCCACCTTCTGCGCAACACAACCCAAAGACAACTTCACTTCACAACTGCTCAGTTCCAATGACTTCGTCAAAAGACAAAGTTCTCCCCCCCCGCCCCTCTTTGGGCCCTCCGTACCCGCTGCAATAGTCAGGCCCAGGTTAGAGGGCTGGAACCCGCAGCCCCTCTTGGCCACGCTCCTCCCTGAGGCCCCACGGACACGACGGGCTCTGCCGGGCTCCCCGGCTACGCGCCCGGATCCCGAGCGGACCGCTCCCACGGCCACCCCGCGCGCCACGGGGCCGGCCCGAGCTCCAACCTGGTGCAGCGACGCTCGAGCCCGCGCTCCCACCAGGGCTGCCCTCCCGACGCGCTCGCTCTCGGACGGCCGGGGGAGGCTGTGGAGAGAAACAGCAGAAAGGAGCCCCAGTGAGGGCCAAACATGGGGTTCTGTTTGTTGTGTTTGGTCTTGCACCCCCCACCGCTCCCCTCAAGGAGCTCGAACAAGCGAACCGAATTTTGAGCTGAAATACCAGCATGTTCCATTAGCCAGAGTGAAAATACCTTGAAAAGCTTCAAAAGGAAAATATCCACGCCAGAAAGTTTTAGTTTTCATAAACTGGCAGGTAGCAAAGGAAAAGAGATTCCTGGACAGCTCTTTTTGTACAGTGCTAAACACCTTCTCCTGCAGCTCGGGCACACGGCTTCGCTCGACCGATTCAACCACTCAGCCCCTAGCCCAGAACTGCAGCTCCTGCAATCTGTACAGAAGACACTGCCTGGAATGGTCTTTCCCACCCTCATTTCTAGCCTGGCACTGGTGGACCATGGCTTTCTATGATTTCTAGCACACTACAGATACTATAGACCAGAAAAAATCCCTATCACTGAATCTGATGAGATCTATTTTAAGTAGCAGGTTGGACTAGATGGTCTCTGGTGGTCCCTTCCTGCCTCTGTTATTCAATTACTCTGAAGAACAGGGTCACAGGCATCTATTAAACTGCAGGATACAGGACTTTCCACCCCATTATTGGTATATCCTGGGGTCTATCGAGATGCTCCCCACATTAGGTTTGTGTCTTCTGTGTGGCATAAAGGTCTCGAGGAAGAATGAAGGGCCAGCTGAACGCAGAGGACAGTGTTTCATTTAGATTATCCTGACAGAAAAAGGAAAAAAATCCACAGAAAACCTGCATTTTCTGGAAATTACACTTCTATCACCAAGAAAGAATGCGCAAAAGGTAAATTATTCCAGGTAACTTCATTTGTTGGATATTCACAGCACACATGGAGCTTTGTGGGTGACGTGGGAGAGCGTCCGTCTTCCCTCCACTGCCTTTCCCACTGCAGGAACCTGCCCCCAGGTTGATCTCGGAGCTCAGGGGGGTCCTGGTCCCCCCAGCCACGCCAGGCACACGCCACTGCAGGGCTGAAACCACCTCCTCTCCAATGTATCCTCTGTTCTTACCGTATCTACAGTCAGTTTAACCACAAGGCAGCCCCACCAGCAGGTGTTTTACAAACTGCCCTTGGCTCCGAAACGCTCCCTTGGGCTTGTTCCGCCCAAGATCCTCGCTTCATGTACTATGTACTTGTCTTTTTTCAGCTTTCCCAAACAATAAACTCGCCTGAGCCCTGCAATAACAGGGTGCTTAGCCCCTAATAAATTCCCTGTTCAGGTGGCATCACAGCAATAGCACAAGCTGTGACTGCATTTATTTCTCCCACAGACAATTTAATTGCCTTGTCTTCCCTTTGCAGGCTGAGAGCAGAAAGCCATCATAGCACTCCTGAAGGTTAAACCGGCCCATTTCAGGTTACAGGAGGAAAAAAGATGCATAAACTAATGCCAAAAAATCCCTGCCTGACCTTCTAGAGTCCTTTGGCCTCTGGATTCTTCTTACCAATATATACATGCATGTGTGTGTGTGTGTGTGTGTGTATATATTTATTTATATATTTTGAATCACTCCTAAAGATAGAGACCATGCCATTAACCATTCCCGAGGCTCAATATCCTTAATAATAAAAAAAAAAAAAAAAAAAAAAAAAAAAGCAAACCACAAACATACACATTTCTTTTCTAAGCCTGAAACAACCTATCTTCCTCTTTGAACAACTGCTTCTCACTAATCCTTTGTTTGCTGCATCAAAGAGTCTCCTGCTGGCAGCAGTCTAAGTTTTTTTTCACTCACCAAATTTCTATTTTTGCTTAATTCTACATTTCCTCTTTGAGGCAAATTCATATGCTGAGCAATTTAGTCCTTTGGGACTCCTGGGAGGGGAACCCCTTTGCCTAAGAAGGGCTGAAATCTCTGGTCTGATGTTTGAACCAGGAAACGCTCTATGGAAAACTAATATGTTTTAATCAACAAGATCTCCTGCCCTCCCAGGAGGCTTCATGAGCTTCATCTAGGGGCAAGGGGTGTTACAAAGACAGTCAGAGAGTCCCTCACTTATTAGGTTCCCAGGCCAGATAGATCAAAAGGTTGTCATTGCAGATGGAGAACTTGAGAAGAGCAAAAGTGACAAAAAAAACCCAGGCTTCAGCACTGGGGAAGTGAATACTGGACTTACCCACTTGCGGGGCCGCCCTCTTGGCCTTTTCTCAGCAGAAGGTTCCACCTTTATTGAAAAAGAAAGCAGAAAACAATGTATTTTCATCGCTCATAAAAGCTGTGATGGATACAAGGAGCCTGGCCCAGGTGACCCCTACGTGAAGATGGTTTAGCAAGTCACGGTGGTGGATCCGTGGTCGGACTCAATGATCCTGAAGGTCTTTTCCAGCCATAATGATTCTGGGATTCTTCCGAGAGACAAGCAGTGGAGGAAGCCTGAGGCTGGGGGAAGAGGCCAGCTCAGGAGGAGCTGCCTCCCAGACAACGAGGGTTGTGGCTACAGTGGAACAGAAACACCAGGAGGAAGCTGCTAAACAGGCAGCGACAGCACAGAAAGGTCCAGAGGGGAGTCAGGACCACAACAACTGCTAGGTCCAACAGCGGTAATTTAACAGAAATAAGGGCAATAATCGCCTGCCTTTAAAAGAAACCTCCTGCTTGTCCATCTGTTAAAGCCTGGAAGAGAAGGGACAGGCAGCTTGGCTCTCTCCCAGAAAATGGATAGAAACCCTTCGCTCTCACCACTTGGGATACAGCATTCACCTTCCTGCTTCCTTTTGGCCTCCCTCGTGGTTTCTTCACTGGCTCTGGCCCCACAGCCTCCTGCTGGGATAAAAGGAGAAAATCATTTTAGCAGATTTATCCCTAGAACAGCTTTCAGCTTCTCGGCCTGGTACATCTTAAACTGTCTTGGACCCACCATAGCACCCCTACCATGACAGTTTTAGTTCTCTCCAGCTTTTCCAGCTGCTTTTCCAGCTGCTGAAGCACATTAGAGGGTGACTAGCAACCCCACTGCTGGGCTGGGGAACTGAACGAGTTCCCAGGGCTCTGGAAAGGGGGGACTGACCCCACCAAGAGCCTCCTGCATGGTGGGCACTCACCTGTGGCTGCTTCTTTGGTCTTCCCCGCTTCCTCTTCAGGCCCTCACTCAGCGGGGACGGGGCAGAATTCACGGGCCTCTCGCTGCTGCTCATGCTGTCACTTCCAACCCTCCAGATGATAATTCAGGAAGCTATTTTCCCATGGGCTGTGAAGGAAAAACTTGTCTCCTCTTTCTTCCTCAATTCTGCTGCAGATCCTCTTGACCTGCAAGGCTCAAAATGGTGAGAGGGAATCAGGTGTGACAGCTTGCCTGTTTTTATCAGCTGGGAGACGGGCCACAGCTGACAGCTGGAAGCACGATAGTCCTTCAGGAACCTTGTCACACCATTCCCTTATGTGGTCCCTTCCTCAGCTAGCTGAGGTTTGGGGCATAAGGAGCAGGGTATGTGCCCATGGCTCCAGGTGCATGCGTTTGTGCTGGGATTTGTTGTGCTTGCAGAGGGCATGTGCAGTCCCTTTGTGGGTCTATACGTGAGCAACTCACTTCTTGTGAACACTTAGACATGAAAAGCAAATGTTCTGTGCAAAGCACCTGCCTCTTCTGCTGTGGAGGCTGCAAGTCCCATCTGCCTTGTCTGCAGAGGCTCTTTCACCCCCACCTCAGAACCGTTTCTGCTGCTCTCTGCTCTGCTGCTTCTGTTTCTCCTTTCTCCCTTGTTAAATGAGAGGTGACAAGATGCTTAAATAGCTCTATAATCACACACGCAGACTTCCGAAGAAGCATCACCCAAAATAACATCTCCACATCATTCCCCAGGCCTCTAGCAAACAGCACCGCGGGTCTGAGCCTGAAGCTCTGCGTCACACTGAGGTGCTAATTTTTTATTTCTCCAGTTCTCAGGAGAGGGGGAAGCTCTTCCCAAGGGCAAGATAGTCGCAGTCTAACGTGAGGCACTGGAAATTGTTCTCGAGGGGCTTCTTGCTTTCTGCTGACCCCAGAGACATCCCTGGGAACCAGCCTGCTGACTTAGGTAGATAAATTGAACGGCAGAAGCTCTTTCCTCTTGTTCCTTTAGGCAGGCTCAACTTCAGGTGATTTCCCTGGGGGAATCGCCACAGGAAAAGGAGAAATCTGGGGGTTTTAGTAGGATTTTTAGTCTCAAACTGTGCAAAAGCACTGCCAGAAAATAGTTGTCTAGCTGCAGTGCCCACGTGCAAAATGCAAAGCCCACAGAGCCCTTTTCACAGTGACAAAATGGCATTAACAGGGAAACAGCAGCATAAGGAGAACCCTGTGGTTAGGAAAACAAAATAAAAGTTGCAGTCACCTCTTACTTCAGGTAGCCTGGAGCTCCAGCCTTCCACCAAGGGACTATCGTGTTCAGGCTTGGCCACTGCAGATCATTGTCCCCGGGCCACAAAACCAGAATGTGGCTCAGTCTGTTGCCCATTTCCCAGGGGGGAGAGGCATCTTGGCACCGGGATGGGCGAGGGAGCGAGCTTTGTGCCTTTACCCACCTGCAAACCCACCTCAGCTCCCAGGGGACACTCTCCCCAAAGCACCTTCAGCAACGCAGCGCTCCCAGAGGACACAAGCCCGTGCCGCAAGCCAGGAACTCTTCCCGTTACCTGTTGAGCAGCCAGACAGCTCCACTTGACCTGTCTGCAGGAGACGTAGAGGTGAAGAGAGGCGACCAAGTGGAGATCCTCAGTGGCCCCTCGTCCTCCGGAGAAGGCGCTAAGCGGAGCGCCTGGACGCCCTCATTTCAGGAGCCCTGCAACGAGCCGAGCGCCGCCGACCGCGCTCCGGGGGAGTGCCGGGACAAGCAGCAGCGCGAGCACTGCCCGAGATCCCCTTCTGATGGCAGTCCTGAGCCGGGGCACCAAGCGCAGCTCCGGGCACTGCCGCCCCTCGGGAATCTCACCCTAAACCGGCAACAGCCGAGGGAAAAAAACACGCAAAAATCCCCAATTGAAGCATTTAAGCTGGGTGACCGGTGCCACTGCCCTGCTTACTGAGAATGAGAGTGGTTTCCAAATGTCCCAGGAATGATCTGAGTCCCCCGAATAACAGGGGACAGAGCACGATTTCCCCCTCTAGATGCTGGGAAGAATTGTACTGGTTTTGTTTCATCAAAGAGGGGAGGAGGGGGAAAAACAAACAGAAAAAGCCCCCAAAGGGCTGAGTTCCCAAGTGGTTTCTGAAAATGTCAATAAGGCACCAAAGTTGTCAAATCTGAAAATATTATTCTGAACCTTATTAGTAAGAGAACATTGATCTCCTGGCTAAGGATAAATGTGGAGGCTCTGGAAAATGTTTCAGGCCTTGGAGCTGCCACAGGACCTACGCAGCCTTCTCCTTGTGCTCACGTGTCCAGCGGGGGACACTGCACAGAACAAGTCAGGTTTGGCCTATTTTCTTGGGGAAAAGGTAAGTTTCAAGCTCTGTAATTGCACAATTCCTGGGTAAAGTGGCTCAGGTTCTAGTGTAGGAATTCAAGTACTTGAATATTAGTATCTATTAATCTAAACACCTAAGCCTGTCTAAGCTATCAAAAAGCCTCACTGTAGGAGTTTTTGTTTTTTTAGGGCTTAATAAGGTAGAGAACTTAGCAAAGTAGATGATATAGTATAGCATAGGGCATAGAGCTTAGGGCATGGCGCTCGGAAGATCTCGCGATGTCACGGGAGTTAGGTGCGTAATTAATTTATGCAGTTTACTGATAACCCCATGCCATACAAGGCGAAAAGTTGAAATTAGTCTCCCAATCGGGCAGCAGGGGAGTCTCCGCATTCTACGGGAGTATATAGGCAGACTGAACTGCGCAATAATCGCCATTTTGCCGCATCCCCCATAGTGGTATCTGTGCTCTAGGGCCCTGGGGTGAAGACAACCCCAGGTCAGTCCAGCTACCGAATGAGGCTTGCTGACCCCCGTCGGCAACACCTCACTGTGCCCATGCCACTGTATCACGTGGACCTTGATGCTAAGGGGGTTGTTCTGGAACGCACAAGATTTCAGCTCCTTGCTTTCAATGTCCATCAAAATCGAGGTGCAGAGAGACCTGGAGCGACCCAGGGAGAGCTGAGATCCTGACGACTGGATCCTGCTCATCCGGGCAAAAAAGAAGTGCTGGGATCCAGGATGCTGGGATCCAGGATGCTGGGATCTTGCTTCTGCTTCCCAAGCACCTTGGAGTCGCCGCTGGAGAGAATAATGGCCACGGGCTGAAGCACGTTCACAGCGGCATCTTCTGAAGAAATTTCTCTTTCAGAGGCCTCATGCAGGAGGAACAAAAGTGAGCATTCAAATCAGTACAAAAACAACCCGTCAGCCCAAAACCCAAAGAACAGGAGCCTTTCAAACTCCCTCTCCTTAGATACACAAAACTAAACCAGCGAGGTCTTGACTCCTCAAAGTGCTCAGCCAAGGCACTTATTTCATGAGACAGACTTGTGCCCTCACAGGTAGAGCAGCCCTGCACCAGAGCCAGCCTGCGGCCGCGAGATAGTCACTACTTCCCTTTAGGAAGCATCCAGATTTTACCGCAGCGCAACGCACGTCTCCGCCTGCTTTCCCCTTCCTTATCTTCCCCCTTCCAGAAACCAGGCTGGTCACCAGGCTACGGCGCAATATTCGGAGGCGAAGGGCAACTGCACATTCGCCGGTGGATAATCCCTTGCTGTTAGACAGCTGTATGGAAAGGGCTTTGTTCGCTCCCGATCTTGTCGGGCCCTCTCGTGTGCACAACGGCGCGGCGCGCAAATGTCACCAAACCCAGCCTCGTAGTAATTGTTCTACACGTGTTTATTATTCAGGCTGGATTAATGAATATTTCTACTGGAGATTAGCCCGCGGTGTGATTTCGACAAGATAAAAAATAGATTTGCAATGCTCTGTTGTAACATTGTCATGGAAATGTGCCCCGTTGTACTGTGTTTCTTAATTCTCTCACGTTATACTCAGTTGGCAGGTTCAACGCTCGGGATGATGTAGTGTTGTAGCATCTCTCTTTGGGAAAGTTTCTGGACTTGCTAGAAAGACTCCAAAAAGGAGAGCCCTAGAAAACATGGCCTGTGGGGAAAGACTGAAGGAATTGTGCTGTTTAACCTAGAGAAAACAGGACAAAAGGGACATGATGATGGCTTGGTGCTGCCATGAAGATGGTAGTCAAGAAACCATCAGATGTTATTGCAGAAGGGTGCACCCTCTTGACAGTGAGGGTGACAGAGCCCTGGAACAGGCTGCCCAGAGAGGTTGTGGAGTCTCCTTCTTTGGAGATCTTTAAAACCTGCTTGGATGCAGCCCTGTGCCACGTGCTCTAATTGACCCTGCGTGAGCAGTGAGGTTGGACTAGATGACCTCTAGTCCCTTCCCTTGCTGGTCCCTTCCAACCTTAAGCATTCTATGATTCTATGGTTCTATGAAGGGAAAGCTAAGCTGAGCATTAAGACAAAGCTAATGGCTTCACAGTTGGGGTAGTGAAGCAGCAGCATTAACTGTGAGGTTGTGGAGACCATGGAGAATTGGAATTGACTTGTCCTACAACTGGGCCCATGATTCATATTGGCGGAAGCTAATGGATATCACACCATTTCAGGCCCAAAATGCTGGCAACTAATCATCAGAGATGGGGAAGATGGACTAGTGAGCATGAGAGGTGAAGAGAGAGCAGGCAAGAAAGGGGCAGTCAGAATTAGGAAGGACTTGCACCTTGCTTAATAAACCCATGAGGAGACACTGTGAAAGACGATCTGGAGATGTCCTTCAAGGACCTCTGTAGCACGGGGTAGCCAGCAGTAGACAGCTGGCTATGAATGAGGATTAGATCACACGTGAGGTGGATAATTCCCATCTGTGACCAAAGAGGACCGAGGGCATCAGCAGATCAGGGCACCTCCCTGTCAAGGTGGGGATTCACAGCAAGATGCCTAGGGCAACGACACGCACTGCTTGGCTGGGGCAGCAGGCAACATCTCCTGTCCTGGTGGTGCTGGTGCACCCTGGCATGGTGGCCCCTTCTTACTTCTGTTCTCCCTTGCATCAGTCTTCAAACCTGAGCATCAGAAGGAAATGTTCCCTCCACCAGGGCAGAACCAAAGAGCTAACCATGTATTTAATATTAAAGGAACTAGAGCTAAACCTAAGCTGAAAAGTAAGCACTAAGACGTGGGACCTGGTCACTGGAGCCAAGTGAGCAGGCTATGAGGATGAGGAGTCACAACCCAAACCCTTGGCAGAGAGCAGGAATCTTGCCCTTAGCTTCAGAGAGCTGCTGGGGAAACTCCCTGTGAAAGCAGGGGGTGAAATTTCCCATGTCTCCACACTGTGGCACTCCTCCTGCACATTCCCCAGAGGGAAAGCTGCCCTTTTTCCACATTGCCAGAACACATTCTCACCTTCCCTAGGAGCCTAAATGCCACTGGGTAGATGGGCAGGAAACCTGTGAAGAACCGTGTTCTCGTGGCTCTCCAGGACACCCCAAGCCCAAAACCTTGGTGCTCAGTGAGGTGCCCAACATCTGGCAAATGACAAGGTCGGGGGAGCTCCAGCTAAACAAAGTAACTGTCACTGATCACTGCAGATTAACATTTAATTCTGGGGAATAATATTTATGGGGGAATTTCCCTGGCAGAAAGCACCAAATCATTATGGCTGGAAAAGACCTTTAAGATCATGGAGTCCAGACGCAGACTCGTCACCACCAGGCTCGCTAAGCCACGTCACTGAGGGCTCTCAGGGACGCTCTCAGTGTGGCCCTGCCTTGCAGCTGAACGGCCTGAACCAAATATATTTCCCTCGCCTAAGCCCAAGGGGAAAAGCTTGGGAATGTGGATCAATGCCACTGGCCTCAAGGCTCTCCCTTGAGACCTCTCAGCGAGGCCCTGCTCGTGGGCCAGGCTCTGAGCAGGGCCGGGGCCGGCGCGTCCTTCCCTCCCAGACCCGCGCCCCACGGTCCCGCAGAGCGACCAAACGGCCCCATCTGTGGGGCGAGGGCCGAACCGCCCCACTGTGAGCCACGGGCCTGGCCGGTGACATGGGCCGAGCTCACAGCGGCGCCGCTCTCATCACAAGGACCCGCTCCTATAAATGTCCCCGCGGGGCCCAGGCGCCGCGCTCCTCCGCGAGGCCCGGCTAGCGCTGGCCACTGCTCGCGGTGCTCCCCACGGCGACCTTGCGCGGCAAGGAGTGAACGGGACGCGAGGCGAGCGCGGTGCGGAGGAGCTCGGGGCCACGAGGCCGCGTGAGCCACCTGTGGACCCTGCTGTAGAGTGGAGGAGAAGCAGGAGCCGGGCGACATGCAGGGCTCCTGGAGCGAGACCCTTCGCCCGGAGATGAGGCTCCTCTACCCTACGCTCCTCCAGCTCTCCATGGAGGGTGAGGCCTTGGCGAGCGGCTCCCCACGCGTCCGGGGCCCAAGGCTCCTGCTCCTACCCCTTCCCCTGTCCCTTCTCCTGCCCCACAGCGCGCTGGCCTCACTGGAAGCCAAGTAGCCCCGAACGGGGGCTAAGGGTCCCTCGAGGGCTGGGACAGGGCCTCTCGCAGGCTTTGTGTCCTCCTGCACGGGTCACCCTGGGCTGGGCAGCTCGTGGAAGGGCCAAGAGTGGCTTGACCACCAGCTGACGGCTCTTTCCTTGCTCTGCAGAGATTGTGGCCATCTGGGATGCGGTTTCTGGCTACATCCTCCAGCAGATGATGCGGGACAAGGTGTGTCACTCTCCTGTTCCCCTCCCTGAGACAAACGGCATCTTCCCGAGTTCTGGAATGCTGACAAATCCTTGGAGCAGCCCAAAGACAAAGTCCCGGGAAAGCGGCTCTTCTCCAAAGCTCTCCCAAGGGCTCCCTCTTGTGACCTCAGCAGCAGCAGCCCCACACGCTGCCACCCCTCCCCAGGGCATCTTCACACGCCTGATGTCTCCACCTGGCCTCTTCTCTCTGCAGGGTGTCTTCATCATGGGGCTCGGCACCTTCTGTGCGGTGCGAGAGCCACTGCGGCTGGCGGACGAAGTGCTCATGGTCAGAAGACCTATCTTCAAGCTGGCCAAGAACCCAGCCTGGCAACAGTGGCTGAAACGGCCCAAAGTGACAGTCCCTGGTGAGATGGCGGTGCTGGCGCCACCCTCCACTGCCCCTTGAAACCTAGGGTGGGCACAGGGAGGGTGAGTGGATGCTCCTCCTCCACGGGATGCGGTTGGGAAGTTGGCACCAAAGGGATGGGCTCTCTTCCTTGAGCTGCCCTCGCTCCGTATTCCCTGAGGGCCCCGTGATGGGATCTTGGCCAGCTGCAGCACTGACCCTGCTCCTCTTCCTTGCAGAAAACATCTGCATTGAGCCGCTGGATTTCCAGCACTTGAGCCAGGCCACCTCCCTGCCACGGCCGGTGGTGGAAGATTGCGTGGACGAGACCATCCTCCTCTTCTCGTCCTACCTGAAGCACAAGGAGAATGTCTCCTTCGTGTTCAAGGACGTCGGGGTGCTGGGCCGCGAGGGGAACGTCGCCAGAATGAAGTTTTTTGGCAGCTGCATTCAGCAGCTGGAGACCACGGCGAGCCTTGTGGCAGCCTTGCGCAGCGTGAGTCCCTCAGTGTGCCAGGCTGATCCCAGCCCTGCCCCGCGCTTGGCCCCTCCAAATGCTCCGCTCGCACGGAGAGCGGCCCCCGAGCACAGGGCTCGGAGCGGCTGCCTCCCCTCGCAGCAGGACAGGGGCCGCTGCGTGGGCTGCCCTGCCAACCTCCCGCCCTGTCTGTCCCCATTGCAGAGGCCATGGCTCACGGAATTAGTGGTCCCCACTCCCCCGGCCTACGTGCCCGTGAACCCGTCCCGGCGCGTCCACGTCTTCCCAAGGTGAGTGTGCGCCCAGGGCACGGCTTACCCGGCCCGGAGCTCAGAAGATGTCACGGCAGGGCTGCTGCCCAGCAAGGGAAGCTGCCAAATGTCCCCACAGTGACACAAGCAGCTGGCCCGTGGGGAGATCTCCACGGGCAGCCAGGAGCATTAGTGCCCACAAAGGCGCCCTCTCCTCCAACCCCCCTTCCCTCTGCCTTCCAGGTTTCAGGTCAGGCTAGAAGGCAGCCCGGATGCCAGGGCTGCCCCCGCTGGCTCCCCAGGCGGGAAAAAAAAGGGGGAAGCGGTCGGGAGCGCCAGGCCCAGCACGGGTAAGACCAAAGCCGCCTCGTCGCCAGCCCGGGGCCCTCTACCACGGCCCCGGCCGGCAGCAGCCCCGTGCCCGGGCGCCGCTGGGTGCTCAGGGGCGCCCGCGCTTCTTGCCTACAGAGCAGCGTCGCAGCACGGCCGTGCCGCCCGGCAGGCAGCTCTGCCTGCCCTTGCTGCCCAGCTGGGGCGCACGCAGCCGCCAGCAAGGCCCGGACACGCCGCCGCCCGCCAGGTGAGACAGAGCCCGGGCGGGAGGCGCCAGGGCCTCCCTTGGGGGTCCCCCGGGGGACACGGCGGCGCGAGGCCGCCCCAGCGCCGCCGCGCACACGGCTGCCGTCTCGCTGGGCGGCAAACGGAGCCGCGTGCCCGGGAGCCTCCTGTGCCTTTGCTTCTCCTCCAGGGTCACGAGCTTTGGGAGAGCTGAAGGCCAGAGCTCGGCGCAGAGCTTCCTCTCCCGCAACGCATCCCGGGAGCCTTCGGGCCAGCTCACCGTGAGGTGTGCGGGAGCAAATGCCTCCTGCAGTCCTCCTAACTCAGCCCTCCCCGTCTTCCCAGGCCCGGCACAGAGCCCTGGGGCCGCCGCTTGGCGCCCTCCAGGGAGGAGACCACCACGGTGCTGCTCGTGCCCCATCCTCCGGCAGCCCCTCGCGCCGGCACCGCCAGCGCCACAGCGAGCACCGCCGCACAGGTACGCGACAGCCCTGCTCCCGCCTCCCCGCTCGCAGCAACACCGGCACCGTTGGTGTCCTCGGCGTCGGGTCTGTCCCCGGGGCTCTGCTTCTGCATCAGCCTTTTCTGCTGCCTCTCACCACGGGCCTGCAGCCGCTCTCCCGGGGTCGGGCCCGTCCCACCGTGGTGCTGCTCGGCTTGCACGGGGCTGGGGACACGCGGCTGCTTTGCTGGGGCTGCTCACGCAGAGCACAAGAGAGCGGCTCCCCACCGTGCCGGCAGCGGAGCCACTCCCGGGGAGCCCCAGGAGCAGGGGCCGGAGGCAGGCTGAGGAGCACAAGCCAACGGAGAAGCCTGACCCTGTCCTGCCTCTGCTCCCCAGGACACAGCCCGCCCTGCCCTGCAGCGCCCTGCGAGAGCCGCCCCAGTCTCCCTTTTCCAGGAGAAGGCCGAGGCGGAGCGCAGATTCCTGGAGGAGCTGCAGGCAGAGAAGGACAAGTGCAACCGGCGGCGCCACAGGGTAGGGAAGGCCCAGGAGGGCCGGGCAAAGGGCCGGCTCCTCCCTAGAAGGCACTGGGGCCTTGCAGGCGGGTGCCAGGGAGCCGGCTCTGTGTCCCCTGCTGCCCTCCCACCTTTGCTCCTCTCGCCCTTGCCAAACAGATGGAGATGCTGGAGAGGCAGCTCCGCTTGGAGCGGCTCCGCTCCCCGGCCACAGGCCGGCCAGCCAAAACGTGAGTGTCCACGGGCTGCCCACGTCAAGCTGGTTCCTTGCACCACAGTGGGCCACTCGGTCATTGCCCTTGCAGGGACCCGTCGCCGCGAGCCCGGCTCAACACGCAGCTCGCGGCCTCCTATCAAGCCCTTCGGGACGGCTGGAAGAACAAGCTCCAGCTGAACCGGCAGAGGCTGGAAGAGCAGGAAGAGGCTCAGCGGTAAATAGAGGCCAGCCCCAGGGCTCCGAGGGGCCTTTGGAGCTGGCCCTGGCCCCAAACAGCCTTCCCTGGAGATGGGCTGGGGGACCTGGATGCGCTATCAGATTCCCAGCAGGCACCTGAATGCCCAGAGCGGCTCAACATCTTGCTCCTGATTCCCACAGGACGTTGGTGCTGGGCGACCTCCGCAGCCGGGAAGTGCAGGATCGCCAGCTGCGAAGCGCCATCCGCAAAAACACAAATGGAGTTTTCCTGCGAAAATAAACTGTGTTGTCGAGTTGGCACGAGCCTTTCCTTGGTGGGCTGAGATCGCGAGGGGCACAGGGCAGCAATGGAGGGGCCACAAAGGGGCCATGTGGGAGAGCAGGGGGCTACAGAACAAAGTCCTCAGAGGGCTTCATTCTGGGCAGCACACGGAGTGACCGCATGGAGAAGGTCTCGGAGCCAGCCCTGCCAGAGGGGACCTGCACACAGTGGCACTGCTTTCTGCTGCCCGCGGCACCCCCACAAAGCCTCTCCGAGGGCTCCAAGTTGCAGGGGCCCAGCCTGGCCTGATAAAACTGATCCCAGCCCGGCCTGATAAAACTGATCCCAGCCCAGCTCTAGAGCAAAGCAAAGCTGGCAGCCGGGCCCAGCCCTGGGGCACCTCTTGCCTGCTGGCAACAGGATCCCCTTTGCAGCAATGAGGGATCACAGCATGGCACAATCCTTGTCCACCTCCTGCCTGCAAATATGCTCCTTCCTACAGAGTTTAAACCACGCTCTCTTATATTCTCCATGTCAAAGTTAACACAGTCTTGCCCATTACACAGCCATTATTTGGAGCAGATTGTTCAGAGGGAATTGCAGGGCACCATATACTGCCCGTACGTGCCCTTTCCTTACTCCTTCCTGTCACATTCCCTGGAAGCAGCACATGACACGAACACACACCAGAGAGCAGAACACATTTTGCACCACCTATGTGGAAAGGCTGCAGGGAGAGAGGCGGAGCTGGGAAGGAGCAGAGAGCAAATGGAAACTCCTGGAGTTGTTCCTGCTCCTTCACCGGGCACAGCCCAAACCCTCGGCACAGAGCAGGAATCTGGCCCTTAGCTTCAGAGAGCTGCTGGGTAAACCCTGCAGGAAACGGGGTGAAATTTCCCCCGTCTCCACACTGTGGCACTCCTCCCGTATGCTTCCCAGAGGGAAAGCTGCATTTTTTATTTCTACATTACCATGAAGATATTTAGGAGCATAAATGCCTCTGGGTATATGGCGTTGTCAGGAACCACCAGTAAGGGAAACCGATGCAAGTGGCAACTAGTAGAGCCAGTCATTATCTGCACTGGCAGCTTCTACTAGCTACTAACAACGGCAACTACTATCATCCTGCTATGAGCCAAATTCCACGAAAATCATATTAAAAAACTGCTGGGAAATCTGTTCTTGGAATCCTTTCTTCATTTTGGTCTTCTCTATCCTTCCTCTCTACAAGTCCTTCCCTTTCACTTCAACCTTCTGGCTTCACCATTCCGAGACCTCTTCTAAGGTACTTGCTGTCATTTTTGTTTTCCTCAGTTCCTGCAGCATCACTGTATATTTGGGAAAAATCTTTATTCTCCATGGGTCCCTACAAGAAAAGCCTCAAAGGACTCCCAAACAAATAGAGATCCGTGGCTTCCCCAGAGGAAAAACTCCCAAGGACTCCCAAGCACAGAGATCCATCAGAACACCTCTGTGCTACACACATTTCACATGCAGATTTATTCAAGGTCAGGAGAATGGCATGTGAACAGAACTGCGGTGGAGAAAACAGGACAAAGCAAGGGGAAGTGATGGAAAACTAGGAAAGAGTGGGAAAGGTGCCCTTTGCACAGCCTTTCCTGATAAGCATTTTTTTCTCCCTCCTAAGTGGTAAAGGTGGGGGGATAAACATAAGTTCTGATGTTTATGGAAACGTGAACACTGAAGAACCCTTGCGCGGGTGACCAGGTGTCACAGCCAGATGCTACAAATGTATGTAATGATGCACATAAATGACAGAGAGGAATCCTGCACTCGACCAGCTTTGCTCGGAGAGCTGGGGGGGAAACACTCGGGTGCTGCAGCTGGCAGGAGTTCACCTGCAAGCCAGAAAAGAGCTGCCCACCCCAGTGTTTGCCCCCAAGCTCCCAGAGCCGCAGACCCTTTACAGGGAGCAACGTGGTGCATTTAGCCTCTGGTAAAAAAAGGCAATAGCCAGAACAAGGCTCTGAGGTGAGCCTGGAGCCTTCTCCTCCCTCCCCTCCATCTCCCATTCCCCCATGCCTCTCAGAGAGGGCCTTGCCCAGTGACCACAGGCGTGCCAGAAGTGAGGCTGTGCAGTAAGGCATGCAATACCTCCAAGGTGCAAAGGGAAAGGGGGGGCGGGGGGGGGGTCTCCAGAAAGGATCCACATAATTTCCAGCTATTTCTGATCAGTCTCCACCTTTGCAGCTGCCAGCTCGCATGAACTAGGCCGGTTGCCAATCACTCAAGCAGAAGAAACCCAGATGCCTACAGAGATCAAAAGGATTATCATGTACATACTGCATAAACACCAGTGACAGCAACACATCTGGGTGAGGAAGCTCTCTCCACAGCCAAATCTCTGCTTCGAGGCCGGGCTAGAGCAAGGACTCCATGAGCTATCACACAGGATTTTACCTTGGGGAATTTTGCCTTTCCATTTTAGGAAACAGGCTTGGCTGAAAGAAGGATATTCCTTAGAATCATAATGGTTAGAAAAGCCCTTCAAGATCATCAAGTCCAACTGTAAACTCTTCAAGACCACGCCTGCTAAACCATGTCCCTAAGCGCCACCTCTACATGTCTTGAACACTGCCAGAAATGGTGACACTTCCCTGGGCAGCCTGCTCCAGTGCTCCACCACTCTTTCCACGTAGAAATTCTCCCTAGTATCTAACCCAAACCTCCTCTGGTGCAGCTTGAGTCACCCACAATAATTATTCTTCTTATCTTTCTAGCAGAGACAGTCTTACGGCGTGAGACGGACTGCTTCACCTTAGAGAAGCCCCCAGCTGGACCTTGGTCAGTGTCCTGCTTTGCCTATCTCTCAAGTTCCAGGGCCTTATACTTAGTGGATAAGGTCACCCGGGGAGTTCATCTAGGAGGGGATTCTCCTGCCACCCTGAGCAAGGGCCTGTTTCTCTCCCTCCTTGGCTCTTAATTCCACCCCTCTGCCTTACAGCAAGAGGGTCCTCAGATGAATTAGTGTTCTCCTGGTGCCCTTCTTGAGATGGCTCCACCAAACTCCCTCTTTCTCACACTCCCTGATACTCCTGAGCCTCCCTAAGGCTGCTCCACGTCCCGCCTGCGCTAATGGCCGCCCTAACGGCCGCGTTACCTCAGAGCCGCCTCTCGTGAGGGGCTCGGCCCACGCGGGGGCGCCGGGGCTGCCTCACCCTTCCTGTGCTTGTTGCTTGTCAGCTTTTGCCGCCATTTTGTCCCTCAAGATGAGGTCCCTCAGAACAAGCCTCCGTTGCAGAGCCCTTCCCTCGGAGATCCGAGCAGGGCAGGAGAGATCCGTAAAGCGCATTCCATTATACCTGATCCTTAACTTGGGGGTTACAAAACATGGGGGTGACAAATCACCACAGAGGACTCCTCTATATGTCAGTCTGCACTTCTGTGGAAGCCCCGTGAAGATACTATATACACAACATCTTTGGCAAGACATCGCAGTTGAGAAGAGGCTCTTTTTGTTTGTTTGGAAACCAATCCCACTCTCATCTTTGAAAAAACACACCGTCTTGCACTGGCAGAGGAAATAAACACTCCAACTCTACCCATGCTCTTCATCCCACTTGTGATTCTTCTGTATCCTCACCACACCACCTTCTCAACCGTGACTCTTCAGAGCTGAAGCAGATTGCTCGCTCAGTCCTATATGGAAGCTATTCTGGCCCCAAGAAGATCCTTCCTGGGACTTTCCCAGTTCGAAAGTATTCTTGGAAGACGCAGGAAACAGAACCACACAACTTAAGGTGAGAGCACACCATACATTTTTACAGAGCCATAAGGATTTTTGGTGTGCTCTCTTCTATTTTCTCAATGCCAAATGTTTGATTTGCCTTTCTACCTGCTGCAGGCCCGCAGTTGAGCTTTCATGGAGCCATATATCATAACCCCACGGGCTGGCTTCTGCGTGGTAACTGCCAGCTCAAAGGCCATCATTTTACATGCAAAGCAAGGACAGGCTTTGCTTGCCTCGCCATTTAGCCCCATGAAACTTCATCTGCCATTTTGTTGCCTAGTTACTTGGTCTCGGAAAGTTTTGCAGTGATCACTGCTGGCCCTTCTCCTTGGTACCTTGAATCACTCGTCATCAACACAGCTTGCAGTCTCACCACTTTCCCTCCTTTCCAAGTCATTTATGAATGCACTCAACAGTACAGATGCCAGTACTGACCTACAAAATTCCACTGGCAACATCCCTTCACTGGGAGAATTTTTTTCTCCCATTTTCTCTTACCCTCCATTTCCAACCTTTAGCCAATTATTTCCATGAATCAGGTCCTTCCCTCTTATTCAGTAGCTACTCAGCTTCCCAACAAGGGCTTTTGTTGAAAAAGTACAGAAATCTCAAACTGAGAAAACTGTATTTTCCCTATTGTCTGCTATATTTTTCTTTTAGTATAGCTTTTACTAGTTTACATACTTTAGACGGGAGGCTTACAAGCCTTTCATTTCTTGGATCCTCCCAAAACATTTTTGAAGATTGATGCTATATTTGACTACCTTCCAGGCTCCAGGCGACAAGAAAAATTTAAGAAAAATAGTATACACTACCTTTGACAATTCAGATATTTCAACCTTGAATTCCTTAGGCCTCAGGTGAAACCTTCCAGTCCTGGCAATGGGGCAGCATACTGAGCTGGTCAAATGTTGGATTCTGCATCCAAATCACAAGCCAGTTTTGCCCAGATTTTATGTTCTGTGGCAGAGTAGGAGAGCAAGAAGGAGCTACCTCCAACAAGGTCCATAGGAGAGCAAGAAGGAGCCATCTCCAAGGTCCATTGAAGCCAAGCAGGCATCCATTTGGTCATAGGAAGCATTTTCTTAACTGGATGGTTGTCATAAAACAGACATGCATTGCTCAGCTTCACCAGTCTAGTCTGATCAAAATCATCTGACTGTCACACAACAGAGTCTCAGCATGGTCCTTGCTGGCCCCCAAACTGGGATGCTAACAGGGCTTGTCTGCAAACCCAGCAAAAATAATGCAGCTTGCATGAGTTATTTTCAGCACAGGTTTGTATTCTCCTCCTTATCTTCAACAAAATCAGTAACTTTCTGCCCAGAATTCATTCCTGAACGTTACAACGGTTGAGATGCAGCATCCACCATTAGCTGGTTGCAGATCAATAAAGCAGCTGCAGGACTTCCCTTACTCATGCACCTTCGGTCTTTAATGACCAGATACAAAATGCAGATAGTACAACAGAAATGAAAAAGATATCTGAGCTTCCCCAGATGTATTCACTAACCCTGGGATAGTTTTGTAAGGAATTTTGATGGATTAGTGTTCAGGAGATAGGCTTTGAAATATGATTCCAGGGCTACAATTCCATTCCCACAGCAGCTTCAGTGGGCTCTGATCTCCCAGGAAGGAAAGGACGAGGCATGCAGCAAATGGACAAGCCAAGTCAAAGCACCCATGGATCAGTTGCAGTGAAGTGTTAAAATTAAGCACTGTTTGGGGAAAGTCCTTTTCTGGCAAGAAGATGGAAAAAAAAAGAAGAGGTAATTTTGTGGTCTTTGCCGACTGTTTTGTAAACTATTTGAAGCCTGAAGAAAGCAGGCAACATGTCCCTCAAAGCATTTTTTCCCCTTATAATTATCTCATGCTCCCAGAGAATTTCTTCGGGGTTTATTAGAAAGCCTGTAGCATCTGGCTTTTTGGAACCAGGTCCATCCCTTATTCCTGCAGCATTTACTTGGCTAATTACCACAGCTTTGAATGCCTGATGCCTGGTTTGCTATAGGCCTCCAGGAGACAGGAACAGCTTGCTTAAAGTAATCTGGCCAGAGAGGTGATCAAAACCAGACAAGCCCAAGCAGACCTGACAGACAACAGGAGCACACGTGGGAGCCCAGCTGAAATGCCAAACCCTCTTCAATAGGAACACAGTTCAAGATCACATTTGGGATTCATTTACAAGGTGACAAGTGACTCTTCTTAGCTGGCCCATCTATTCCTATAGCCCACCTGCAACATGATGCCCTCCTTTTCATCTGTCTCACATTCCAGATCCAAAACCTCCTTCCTCCCTCCTGCACAACAGTAGTAGCACCCCACTGCCCGCCACGCTCTTACCTGTACCCATTGCAGATCTAGGGCACAAGCAGTTGCTGCAGCTCCTCATTACAGCTCAGAATTTTCCACTGCCCTCTACAACCCTCATGGCTATTATAGTCTCATCTCCTGGGCAGGTGAACTCAATCTTCACTTCTCTGATTTTCTGTTGTCTGTTTATTAGATGGACCCTTGGTGAACTCGGCAGCTCACGCTCTCCTGTGGCGCCAAGTGTAAAATTAATATTGACTACAAAATCTGGGCACTTCTTTCTGGCCAGAGCGGGAGACATTTCAAGTTAATAGGAATGTTACAGTGCTTCACACCCACCATCATTTCTGAAGCCTCCAACTCGCGTGGCTCGTTTCTAATTGCAGCCATTAACTCTTAATGGGCCTCATCTGTTGCCCGGTGCTTCCCTCTGCCAGGACCCAGATGTGCTGGGCTGGCCAAGGGGCTTCCAGGAGCTCTTGGGTCTCCTCCCATGCAGCCAGTGGGAGGTGGTCGTGCACCAAGCTGCCATCTTCTCTGGTCTTTCACCTCCTCCGTGCTGCTCCTTGTGGCCATTCGATCAAAATCCTTTAAATTCCTTCTCCTTTAAAGACATCGGGACAGCCCCAGGGATGTGAAAGGTGTCATGGTGCCAGGGAGCTGCCAGGAGGTCTTGGCAGAAACACCTCAGACCAAGGTCTTTGCGTCTCCATGGCCTCATTTCTGCTGAGGGGTGATTAGCAGCAAATGAGGGGCAAATCCCTCTGTGGTAGCAGCTACAGGTAGGGGGTGGAAGTCACCTACTCCATTTAGAGCTGAGAACACACACGTTTTTGCTAAATATCCCCCCCAATACCCCCCAAAGAGATAGTATTAACTTCTTCTAGCTCAGGAATACTGAAATGAGAAATCGTTTTTCAGCTTTAAACCCCTCAGCTCTGTCCCCCCTCCATCAGCTGAGCACAGGCTGACTCTAGGCGTGAGGACCCCCACACCAAGAGCCTGAGCCCAGGGACCCTTTCCAGGTGTTGCTCAATTCCCCAGGGAAGGGCCTGGGTTTTGTTCATGGCATCACTGCCCCCCTAGCACTGCAGGCAAGATTGCAGAAACTAGGTGTCTCATGCTAGCAAATGCCCAAGCACAGCAAACCACAAGAGACTTCATCCAGGTTAGAGGGAAACTGAGGCACTGCTGCTACTGAATTATGCATTTCAGGGTGTTGACATATTTTCATACAGCTCCTGACTGGGGTGCCAAGGTGAGACCCCACCACTCTGTAGCAGAGGACCTTCCTCTGACATATATGCAAGGGTGAGAAGGACAAATTAGTGGATGCTACTGGAGTGACCCCGGTTTGAGTATTTTCCTGCGCTCACTGTACAGAATAAACCCTCAGTTAACAGTATCACGTCAGGTTTGGGTAGTGCAGCTGGAGCTCTCAAGAGCCTCGTTTTTGCTTAGCAGTGGCCAGCCCAGTGCCCCCTCTCCAAGCAATGGGGTCCAGTCCCCCCAGTGCCACAAGGCAAGAGTTTGTACCTGCTCACCACAGATGGAGACCGTTCTCACCTTCAGATTGACCTGAGATTTCAGGGGACTTGGCATCCCGGCTTGGGCTTTGAGTATTTCCACAAGCAATTATGACTGAGTAATAGATTGGGGGGTTTCTACGGGTAGATCAAGACCCGCAAGGAGGTCAAGAAATGCAATCCAGGGAGGAAAAGAGGATTAGTGAGATGCTGAACATGCAGTTAGGATCTCAGGGTAAAGAAATCTTGTTCTTGCATTCCTTGCACACCCTAAGCCTTTACAATCAAGAGCTCTTTGCCAGACTCTTAAAACACACACATAAAGCAATTATAGCAGCGTAATGATGTTACCACTGGTACCTTTGTATGCTTGCACAGAAAGTAGAAGAGGAAAGAGCTTAGATTTTATTGCTCTTACTTCAAATCAAGGGTTGCCAACAGGAAACAGCTGAGAAAAACGGTGCTAACGAGCACAAATTAATTTTTCCAGTCCTTTTCCCCCTGCCACTTGCATTTATCACCCCTTCCCAGCCCAGCCCTACGACAGAAGACTGCGGTGTTCACAGAATCATTAAATCCCAGAATAGTTGAGGTTGGAAGGGACCTCTATAGATCATCTAGTCCAACCCCCCTGCTCCAGCAGGGACACCTAGAGCACCTGGCACAGGGTGGCATCAAGGCAGGTTTTTGCCCCTTTTCCTTCCAAAAGGAAGCCACCACTTCAAAAACTGTATTCCCCAATAAACCTGGCCTGAACAAGTTAACTGGACTAGTCAGGCCTGACTCTCTGCTGCCTTCAAACCATGGCAGAACAGTGGAGTGGTGGGGAGAACTGGGGCACAACCAAGTGCTTGTCACACCATGGGGCAGAGGAAGCCCAGGAGCAGCATTCCCACCTCCAGCCAGGACACATGAAACCAAGAGCTCCTTTCTGCAAGCGAAAGGGCACGTGGGCTCTAATGTTCCACCTGTGCACGCTTAAAATCACCAGATCTGGGCAGATTAAAGGCAAATGGCATTTGCTTAGATGAGCACTGTACCACACAGAGCTATGAAAACTGCCAGAAGTACTTGATTTTCAGATGATAGCAGCCGTAAAAAAACATGGATCGCAGAACGCTGTCGGGAGCGGACGCTTTCCAAGTGAAGTGTCGGATTATGGCAGCTCAGGCACAAGCAAAACACCTGATGAGCAGGGCTGTGCGTGGTGACCCTGCTCCCGGCACCGCTGAGTTGCAGGTGTAGGGAAAAATGGCCCAGCTAGTGGAAGGGGTGGTGGCCACGCTGATCCGTATCGGCCCCTGTCCACCCCTTCCTTACAGGCATCGGAAACTGCAAAATGCTCAATTGGCTCCACGTCCACCACAGAACACGGCGGAGATCGACAGCGCCAGCTTTGGGAATCCTCCTCCTCGGGCTGCCGGGCGAATATGTGAGAGTGAAGATGGACAGATTGATAAAAGCTTGAGTGGGGTGTGAAGAACTTTACTGTGGTCAGCAAAAAATTAAACTAAGAGGGTTTTGGTCTTGAAAGACCTGAAAAATGTCAAAACATGCTCTCTGACCGTGCCATCTGGTGAAGATTCATCAGCCTAAAGGTCTAATTTCTTCTCTTGTGTGATCCCCTATAACCTATCAAATCACCTTAGCAAAATTTTGGAAGATGAAGTGATCAGAATGGCAGTCACCGACACTACCCTCCCAGCAGGTCCAAACAAGTGGGTCCTGCGGCGACTTTGGTTTGGCCTCTCACCTCCGTGCCCAAAGTTGAATAAAAACGCTCTATGAAGACAGGGCTGGCCCTGCTGCTCTGGAACGGTACATGTCACTCACCATAAATGAGTGAGCAGCGCCCAGAACAAGCTCAGCGTGTGAGCAGCTGACTGCAGAACAAGGCTAAAAGCTGCCATTAGCACCGAACTGGGGCTTAGGATCCATTACTTTTCCCTCTTCGGATCAAGCTCGGGAGCGTTGGGAGCGCCGTAGCCGTGTCTGCTCCCACTATTTAATACTCTCAGGCGAGGCGTCACGTTGTTTCCTCCGCTGACTGATCCCTGGCTCGCAGGCTCTTAAGGAACGGCCACAGCAACCAGCGTTATTACACTGTTTGTCTACTAAAAAATGCATAAGCTCATTTTATTTAGCAGTTGTTTAAGACTGTGAAGAAGGTAATTTCTTCAATAATGATTCAGTAATGATTAAGGCATGCTAGATTTTTAAAGTGCTAGATTAGAATAACCTTTAAAAACAAATTGTTTTCCTTTCCGCTGCTGCAGGGCAGAGCTAAGGCACCTTAATTGCATTTCATCTCCTATACTATACTGTTTTTAAGATCATCCTCTGACTGTAGCCACACAGTGTCTATGGCTCCTAAGGTTGCAGGGATGGGCTGTGAACTGTGAAAACAATAAATAACAAAGCACAGGAGAATAGAGGTGTTCCTTAAATTAAATCAAGGACAATTAGGCTCTGTCTGACGCTGCAGCGGTGCAGCACAAAGACTCCTAAGGAGTTTATATCCCAAAAATATATAGTGGAGGAGAGCATCGTCTCCTGCTTTGGTCCAGAAAGCTATGCCAGCGTCCTGCATCTGTCCAAGGGGCCAAGGTACGTATCTATTGCCACTTGGCTGAAATGCAGCCATTTCTAGAGCAAAACAGGCCTTTGCTACCTCAGACACTCCTGCACCACGTTGCAACAGGCAGTGTTGACTCTACTCATGCTGCACGTCCCCATCACCCTTCGCCTGAGCGGGACCTACCAGCTCCCAGTGTGACAGCGGTGCCACTGGCCATGGGGACAGGCACAAGAGGAGACAGAGCAACGAGCCCCTCTGATTTAGGGCAACCAAGATGATTAAGGGACTGGAACATCTCTTGTACGAGGAGAGACTGAGCTGGGCCTGTTTAGCTTGCAGAAGAGAAGGCTGAGAGGGGATCTGATTAACATGGATAAGTTCATGAAGGGGGAATGTAGGGAGGAAGGGGCCAAGCTCTTCTCAGTGGTGGCCAGTGACAGGACAAGGGGTAATGGGTACAAGTCGAAACCCAGGCAGTTCCATCTCCATGTGAGGAGGAACTCTACACTGTGAGGGTGCCAGAGCCCGGGAACAGGCTGCCCGGGGAGGCTGTGGAGTCTCCTTCTCTGGAGATCTTCCAAACCCGCCCACATGCCACCCTGTGCCACGTGCTCTGGGTGTCCCTGCTGGAGGAGGGTGCTGGACTAGATGATCTCTAGAGGTCCCTTCCATCCTCAACCATTCTGGGATTCACCTTGGAGTCCCCTTCACAACAGGCACGTGCCACAAGTGAGACGAGTCCAGAGGGACTCATGCAAACTCGGATGCTGTAATTCCGAGGTCAGAAGTTAACCCTATCCTAGTGGGTGCAAGTAGGTGACGCTGGTTTTTGTCCCTTAAATGAGGGTGGCTGCTTCAAGCACAGGGTCACTGCATTAGCCAGGTTGTCTCCCACTCTGGCTTTATTAAAGCATACAGGAGTGCAGCACTTGTTCCCAAATTGGGAGAAGTGGCTTAAAAGCTCTTCTCTGCCTTCTAGGCTCACGTGGGACATGGCTCGGATTTACAACTTTGGTTAACTCATGTATTTTTTTTCGCAATTTGCATCTAATTTCCTGAAAGATTCCTGCCAAAGGAAAGAGGATGGTAACGCAGGAGCCGCTACTTGGGATTGGTGAAGCAGATAATCCAAGATTAATTTCATCTGACAAAAGAAATCTATTATTACAGCGTCAAACTCTGGCGCGCAGCTAGTAGCTCTCAGCAAGGCGGGAGGCTCGGCGCTCGCGTTCACGCACGCAGGTGCTATTTGGAGCTGCCCGGGGGGGTGAAATGATTCTAAAAGGGGCAAAAACCTCTTTCAGAGGAAGGCTGAGAGCCTCCTGTCTCATCACGTGGCTTTTGGGTTGCATGGAGCACTAATCCTCTGCGTGATACAACAGCAACCGTCAGCTGCAAGACCATGCTGGCCATCAGTGGGGAGTTTATTATGACTGTGAAGAAAGGACATCGATCTCTTAGTGGGATTCAGGGTCATTCATTTAACTACACGTAACAATCTGAGAAGAAGCCCTGTGCTCTGCAGCCAAAGTGGAAAGTGAGGGTTAGAAATAAGTATTTGACACGCAAGTGAACCATTATGTACCATGCAAGACAACACTGGCTGGATATAAAAATCCTTTAGAAGACTGTGGAGCAGATCCAGGTCTTCACTGTGTATCTCTGGAGGTCCACACAACAAAATCAGTCACTTCAAACGATTCACGTCCATCCTGTGTCGCCTGACACTCACCTCCTGTTGCATCCTCAGCTTGAGATGAGCTGTTGCTCTGACTTGATGGTATCAACTGTTCCTCCTGCGCTCCCGAGTGATCAATAGTGTAACTATCTTACTAAAGATGATGTCTTTCAGCTGGACATGGGACATCCATGGGCTCATTCAAAGCCCAGAGCAGCCCTGCCAAGGCCCTCAGCCCCATTCCCGCAGGAGCCAGGGATGAGCTTCAGACTCCAGGCTCCTGCACATGAGAGAAACCTCTCTTGGATGTCTCTGTGCTGCCTGTTGGAGATGCAAAGGGGTAAACAACCAACCTTGTAGCTCCACCTTGGGCTTAACACTTGGCTCTGGCACAAGTATTTTTCCTAAAAATATACATATATATATACAGTTGCAGAGAAATGGTACAAGATAAACAAGATAATAGTCAAACCCTAACTGGCTGCACACACACAAAGGGGTCACTTCCAGCAGCAGAGATACTAGCTGCTCTGAGGCTCTTGGGGGCTCCTCTCTGCTTTCATCCTTCAGCTGAGACACTGATACCTCCTGAGGTTCCCGGGGTGGGTAAAGGATAGAGATGAGGCTGCTCTTCCTGCAGCAGATTGGATCTCCTTTGCCAACAGAACAGTCATTTCCTACCTGCCCACTGGGGACTGGACTGTCATCCAAGCCCCACAGCATCAGCCAACGCAGACTGGTGACTGTCCACCCTGAACAACACCCAACCAAGGACAAGAAGGGCTTCTGGCTGCACATTTGAGCAAGTGAGGAGCTCTTCAGATGACCTAGACCTACCAGGCACCATTGTCCTTATCTCTCTGCACCAATGTGGGCTGTGCTTCATGCACAACCATAGCTACCCTGCTAGGCAGAGGAGATCCCAGCAGAAACCATCCACAGAGACCAACAAAATCCAGTTACAGCAGGAAACCCCAGATCCAGTGAACTCACTTCTTCTGCACTATGGAAGAGGCAAACTCTGCAACAGGCCTTGCAATCCTGGTCACTGGTGCAGGTGTTGGCTGCCTCCTGCCTTCCCATTGCCAAGAGATTCCACTTACACCCTCCTCCTCTGGAAAAGGACCTTGGACATAGACAAGACCTTGGACACAGGGGAGCAGCACCCCCCAGTCTAGGTGATCAGGAAGCAAATATGAATGATATTTGTAATAGGCTCTTCAGGTCCATTAAGCTTCAGCTCCCTCACCTTTGTAACCTCAGAATCACAGAATGGTTGAGGTTGGAAGGGACCTCTAGAGATCATCTAGTCCAACCCCCCTGCTCCAGCAGGGACACCCAGGGCACAGGGTGGCATCCAGGTGGGTTTTGAAGACCTCTAGAGAAAGAGACTCCACAGCCTCCCTGTGCAGCCTGTTCCAGGGCTCTGGCACCCTCACAGTGCAGAAGTTCTTCCTCACATGGAGATGGAACTGCCTGGGTTTCAACTTGTACCCATTTCCCCTTGTCCTGTCACTGGCCACCACTGAGAAGAGCTTGGCCCTTCCTCCCTACATTGTCCCTTCATGAACTTAGACATGTTAACCTCAAATGTTTGAGCTGGTAGAGGAATACAAGGACCTCATAAGGTAATGCTGCACAGAGGAAAAAAAGGAACGGGACCTTTCTGCTCTCTGCTAGGCACAGAGCTTCCGTACAAAAGCACGGGATTTATTCATATCCATCTGAGCTTGAACAAATGCAGGTGCTGCTGCACCTAGAGCAATCTAACTCCCTCTGTGGCACAGCGAGCTGGTTTGATGACCTGCTGGGGTAGCAATTCGCCCTGATGGTTGCAGCAAAGCAACCCCCATCTGACCCGTGCCCTGCAGATTCCAGTCCCCCCCGTTCGCCCGAGAGGAGATGAAGGGTGATTACAGGCTTAAGCCAACTGTGTGGGGATCCTGACTCCTCATATTTGCCCCATGGTGGAGAAGAACCGTGTCAGGAGACGTGACACTGTCTTGCTGCTGTCAGAACGCATCAGCCGGCCGGGCAGCGGCAACTCGCGGTGACAGATGGCCCCGGCGCCACGCTGCGATGCTGCTAACGCTGCAATGATCCATAAGCTTCAAAAGAAATCCGAGCGCCTTGGGGTGGTGCTAGGAGCCACCGAGACCAACAGGAAAACAAGGGAGTGTTTCACACAGCGGCGAAGGTGACAGCTCGGAGAAGAAGCTCTGTGAACCTAGGAGGGCAGCGGGGAAAGGGGTTTAAAAATGACCCACAAAGGAGAAAGCTCTCACTGATCGAGATCCTCGCTTTGCCTGCGTTTAGCTCCTGTGTCACATTAGCTCAGCTCCCTGTCAAAACAGGCTCTGTTTTGCTGCTGTCAGCACAGTGGGCTTCACGTGGCTTAGGAAAAACATCTCGCAGGAGTCTTCGTACTTCATACATCATCTCCAACAAGCCGGGGAGCAGGAAAGAAGAATCCTCCACTTTGCTAAGATCTGTTTCTCGCTACGAAGGGAGGCAATGAGTAATGAAACGAGGGGACCTTGGGCTCAGAGAAACCCCCAGTCTGCCTATTAACTAAGTAAACACATTATATTTACAAAATTCCACTTTGTACCAGCACCATCAAGGGAATAACTGCCTTGGAAAAGCAACAGGAACAAGGATCTCCTTTCACAACAGTGAAAAGAGCAGCAAAATTTGCTCTCACACAAGGTATTTTCATATATAAAGATCATAAGAGAGAATTCAAACGGAGAACTGAGATGGAAAAGATGCTGAGAAAAAGAGTCATTTTTACAAATATTAGAGCAACGGCTGCCATTTGGCCTTTGCCTTCCTCAAACAGTTCAGCTGTTAATCTGGTGGAGGCAGCAAGTCACTCCATTCCTCTTAATTATCCCAATTTTGCCAGCTCCATTCCTACGGATGGTATTTGTCTCTGCGCGCACAGTAATTTAATACAGCCACTGGCTCCGGTCACAGAATGCTAAGCAGGTACCTGTCTTTAATTGCAGAAAATCAGGACATTCTCCTAACAGCATGGTAATAAGAACTGGGGGGATACATCCCCGCACTAACTCGTGTCAATTTGCCGAAACACCAGCCATTTAATTTAGGGAAAAAATCCCTGAAGATAGGAAAATTATTTCCTCAGACCAAGGCAGCCCAGCCAGCCTTCGTATCCATTTTGTTCTGCATATCCACTCTGTGAAAATATCCTCATTTTCCAGCGCTCTTCCCTCTCCAGCGGGGACCGGCGCTGCGCTCAGCAGCGAGCATTACAGTCTCCATCCTCTCTGCAGAGATTTGATGGGTCATTTCCTCTTTCCAAACTGACTCCAGATTGTCAATATTGCCCTACAGTTCTGTTTCAAAGGGGAAAAGTAGTAATGCAAAATGCACTTACTTGTACTTGGGGCAGAGCGCTCCTCATTCTATGATTTCCTTACACAGCAAGCCAGTGGTGATAAAACAGGTTTAAATTACGGCTTAACATTAAGTAACTCTTCCTTCCCAAAGCCTCCATGCTGAATTCTTGGTCATTCCCAGAGACCTGCTCAAAGAGGTCTCTCCCAGCTCTGTGGTGAAGAAACTGAGGGCAGAAATGAAGCTGATTTCACTGATTTTTCCCAAGGGTGGTTGCTCAGAGCAGAAGAGGAAAAAGCAGGACATGGGAGGAACACATAGCCTGGAAGGAATCTCCAAATTCAGCCCGTGCTACTATTGAGACCCGTGTCCTGAGAACCATCATGAGCTTCTTAGACATTATTTTAAGTCATTTTCTTAGTGTCCTCTTATAAGACAGGGTATCTGTTCTCAGACCATCTCAGCCATCCTTCTCATTGCTCAGATATCACCCCCCAAGTCAAACTCAGCATTTGGGTGGAAGGAAGGAAGATTGGCTCAGCCATGGACCTTGATCCCGCTGGTCATGGCAAACAGTGGCCTGGCCTGAGGCTGGCTCTGAAACTGCTAAATGCAACGTGCTAAACCCTGCCAGCCTGTCAAGTGCTACAGGGCAGCTGCTGCACACACCATCTCGGCGCAGCCAGGCCCTGCCACCTCACCAGCTTAAAAGAAATGTTGGCTTTCCTTGGAGAATAGGGAGCTGCGTTAAATCCCCATTCCTACCCCTCCCCTGCTCACTCAATACCTGCATTTTCCCATGAGAGGTTTCGACCCTGCCAGTAAGTCTGATTTCCACAGCTTTTTTTTTCCCCCTTCTCTTGTAGGCCTCTTGCTTAAGGCCATCGTTCACCAACGCTCTTCCTCGAGCACCAGCGTTTATGGGAGCAGGGCTGTGGGGGAAACCAGGTGGTCCATGTATCTGCTCACAAGCCACCACCAGCAGGTTTTCTTGGGAAGTTAGTGCCAGGGAGGGACCCTCAGGGCCCTCCCAGCTCTCCTGGAGCCAGCAGGAAATTTCACCACCTTCCCTAGGACAAGGAAGGCACCATGTGCTCATCATGGGACCTTCTGTTCCCTCAGCAGGAGCTGTCTCACCACCAAAAGCAATGTTAAATGGGGGGATAACTGAGCCTAACCATGATACTGAGAACTACAAACCCCAGGAGATCCTCAGCAGCCAGCGAAGACACAGACTGCAGAGGGACACCCTTGTGTGCCAAGGTCGTCAGCAAGACCGTGCAGATTGCAGAGAGCTGAGAATTTAGGGAAATGAAGCCCAGGGCCAGCCCCTCCCATTCCCTGGATGCATCAGTTAAGTTTGACAGTCCCGGGAGGAACAACTCACTGCCAAAGAGGGTTGTTGCTCTCGACTCCCTCTCCTGCAAGCACAAATGAGGAGGAGCATCAGAGCTGCTTCCAGGACGGGCTGCACTGCTCAGAGCAGCTGCCCGGGGCAGCTACTCGTGTTCAACCCTCCTGAGTTCCTCCTGGGCCATGAGGGTCAACTCTGATGTCTGGTGTCCAAAATATAACAAAATGTACTGCTGGCCACTCTTGCACGGCCCCAAATCCGTGCTGGTGCCAGTGCTGGCAGCAGTGCAAGTGGTTCAGTGGCACTGGGGCTTTTTAGATCCCTGCTATTTTCAAATTACACTAATTATAAAATAAAGCCCAGCTGCACACAAACTAATCACAGCAAAAGCTGGACTTTCTAGTGCACGGGGCTCTAGCAGGCAGAGATCTGGACATCCAGGCTGCCCTTAGCTCTGCCACTGCCCTCGCCTGTGCCATCCTGTTCCTTCCTACCTTCCATTTCATCTACTTGAAATCCATCTTCTTTGAGCATGGGCTGAATAACGCAGTAATTTCCCAGCATTTGGAGACTAATTGCATTTCAGAACAGCACTTTGCAAAAAAATAAAAAAAGGCCCTGCCATGAGATGCCTGGCACCTCTCCTGGCCTCCCCATCGCCCTGACCTGGGAAGTCTTGGAGAATGGGGTCTCATGAGTCTCTACTTCTGCCATTCCTGATGTGAAACAGAAAAGTTATCAAGAACTCACCACTCTGCTCGGCCTTCACACCTTTCGTTGCAGGCAGGGCCCCCAAGGCTGCTTGGGCTCTTCATGAGCGTTTCTATCATGAACACGAGGGCACCTGTGCCACCTAGGAGGAGGAGAGTAAAATAAAGGGAAAGCTCAAGTCACAAGCGTAACACAAAAGCCTCTGCACCCTTCAAACCCCACAGAACTGCAACCCACGTGGTCTGCAACCCCTGTGGATGTCATGGTGTCAACACTTGACCTAGTCAGCCTTGGGTGACACAAGGAAACACAGGGATTTATATAATCCTGATTACAGGAAAGAAGGCTCTCTTCTAGCATCACCACCACGCTCGAGAAGCCTGCCTATAGGCTACAGCAGGAAGGGACGAGTGCCAAGAATTCCTGGCCTGGGATTTTTTTTCTGGCATGGAAATCTGATGGCGAAGGGCGCCTGTTTGGAGCACCCACATGGGCACATCCATGAAACTGCCACAGGGACATGTCTCGTCCTGGGGATGTGAAGCCACCTGGACATCAAGGTCTCACATATGCAGTCATACGTACCCCAAAATGCGTATTTTACACGTATTTTACACCCAAGGGTTCATGACCACTTGCAAATATGCAGACTTCTACTCCCAAATCATCCGTCTAGACTAAGAAGTACTATGTATATATGATATCTATATACATTTTTTGCCCCTCGCAAATACAGCTCGCTCTCAGACACCCGCTGCTGAATTCATTTCAAACGATGAAGTTCTTGGCCACATTCAAGATCATCTTGAACTGAGGTAGCTTGGGAACTAAAGGAATCCTGTGCTCCAGCGCATGCATAGGGAGGGATAGGGGCTACCTGTTCCCATCATCTGTGTGATGCAAGCCATAGGTGTGAATATACCCACCTAAGAGGTTTAAGAGGTCTCGCTCAACCTTCTTGAGCGAGAAGGTTGGACTAGACGATCTCTAGAGGTCCCTTCCAACCTTGAATATTCTGTGATTCTGTGATAGATGTTCAAATGAGAAGCCAGGGAGTTAAATCTCCATCTCACCTTTCTTCCCAAGCAGAGCTACCAGCCTAACAAGGGCAAGATCTCACCTGGGAACCTTAAGAGCTACAGCAAAGCCACAACCCACCCCACTCCCTTGACTGCAGCCTGTGCTGTTGACCTCGTCTGCTCCCCAGCATCACTTCACAACAAAAGCAAAGCATTAAAACTACATCCTTGAAGCTGGAAACCCCGGAGGGGCCGTTCCCGCCTCCGGCCTTCCCAGCAAAGCGCGCTGCTCGCCCGGGAGCATCCAGCCTGCCATGGCCACGGGCGGCGAGCGCAGCGCTCCGGCCGCGCCACCGGGGCCGCTTCCCAAGCCGGCGCCGTCCCCGCCGGAGCTGAGCGCCGCGGCGGGGAGGCTGGAGGCGGTAGATAAGCCCCAGCTGAGCGATACGGATCAGCCGCCCCCGTTATCAAGGGAGCGCAAAAATCCAATAGATTTGGGGCCGCGCGTTGCAGCTTTTCATCTATCCGGGGAAAGGAGAGCGGAGGGGGCGAGGAAAGGCTGGAAGCGGCGGAGAGGAGCCGCGTCCAGGTCACATCTTTGTGGCTTCCAGGTTAGGCGGATGGGGAGCCCTGCGGCTGCAGAGCCCGGCGGGAGGAAGCGGCGCCTCCGTCCCCAGGGAACTGGCTCCACAAACACGGGCTGAGCTGCTGTTTCAAGTGCAGGGGCAGGCGAATGAAGATAAGGGAGTGGATGCCGGTGCCAGCGAGAGCGCGGGCGATGGATTGCGGGAGACAGCCAGGCAGGGATCAGCAGAGAAGGCAGCAAAAAGGAGATGACTCTCCCATTACTTGAAATTTGACCCAATAAGCTTGAAGTTCAGGTTTAATTCTAGTTTCGGCAATGATAAGGGTCACATTTGTAAGTCCCAGCGTATTCATCTCAACACTAGCACCCGTGGCATAAACTTCTTGTCGGAAGCTTTGGAAGCTGCAGCCATTTTAATCCCAAGGAAACGTCCACACAGCATGTAGGAATACTGACTGTATCCTGAGACAGCATTCCCGCTGCTCCGTGGGGAGGCCCCATGGAGGAACCCAAGCCAGGCCTCGTCTTCAGTGAGCTCCATGCTCTATTTGCACCCAAGTAATCTACTTCCCAGCTCCATCTCCCTCCCTCTTCATTACTTTCGCAGCAGGAGAGCTCCTGGCGTTGCAAATAGCCCTTACTATCAAGCAGGAGAGCAGGAGATGGCAAGCAGGAACACAGGAACTGCCAGGGATGCTCCTTCTTCCAGCCTGGGACTGCTTGGGTCTCCCTTAGTCAGAGCAAGAGGGAGGAGGCAAAGGAAGCCCTGGGGAGCTCCTGGTCCCCAGGTCCCCATGCAGCCCTTGTGGAGAGGCTGCAGAGCATTCATGGGAATGCTGGTTGTCCCAGGAATGTCACATCCCACCCTGCATGACAGGGAACAGGACAAGGACATTACCTGCAATCCTCCTCCTGGTGTTCCGGACTTCCTCTATCCAGGGATATTGTCCTATTCCAAGGACATCTTCAGCCCAGCTTCAAGGAAAGCTGCATATTAAAGCAAACGTGGAGCCTAGAGGCGGCTGGTGACTTGTATAAATCCGGCCTCTGAAACAACCAGCTGTCCCCCAATGAGCTGAGCAAGGCAACAACTTGCTTAGGTAGATAAATCTGCTCTTTTTAGTTCAGACCAGTTTCCTGGCAGCCTTTCCAGACTCAGATTTTAAGCACTTCCTATCGAGGGAACCAGGCCATTTAAATGGGGGGGAAACATGTAAAAGCAGAGCTCCCTCCCCAGCTGTTTGTCTTTGGAAACACCAGACTAGAAGCTGCTGTCCCAGAAGACTGAGCTCTCCTTATCTCAGGCACTCTGTTAAAAGGCTCGGAATCACTTATTAATTTAGTGAAAGCTCTTTAATTTTGATCCTTTGTCCGCATTAATTGATTTGCTATCAATAACTCGCATTGATTAGGCCTCCAGACCTGGCAGCCGCTGAAGATGAAGAGACAGAGACTCTCTTTCAGAGCAGGAGTTCAAAGCCTGCAATGATTAGAAAAAGAAGACAGCACCAAAATGGCTGATAAAAAAAGGGCATCATTCGTATTCCACCCAAGGAGGAGACCGTGAGCAGTTAACCCTTTGGTACCTAAAAGCATGCTCAGGTCTACGGTGTTGGTACGTCCTGGAGAAGCCTATTCCATGTGGCCCATATTGCCACTTTAATTAAAATATTAGGATGCGATGAACCGCTGCCCAGATGAGCGCTGGGGGAAGATCCTACCTGCTTCAGTCATGAAGAGGGGGCAGAAAGAGAGGCAGATCCAGGCAAGGTCACACTCCACTCCTCAATCCCTCCTTGCAGGTGGCTTTATAGGGATGGGAAGAGGGCAGCTGGGTTTGACTTGCGGCCCATCCAAACCAGAGGCAACAGGAAAATCAAGTTTTGAGGGCTGAAACTGGCCCCTCACGTGAAGACATGAGGGAATGAGTAGCACAAAGAGCTACTTGTTGCAGAGGACACATGTGCCCAGCACCTACCTACCATGAGCCATACAGCACGTGGGGATGTGCCCTATTCCCCCAAGGAACGGAGAAGAGGTCCTGGCTGGGGAGGGCTCTCAGGCCATCCCTTAAAGGCTGTTATGGGACACACATTAGACACAACAGGTGAACAGGGAGCTCCTCAGCTAGGCCCGGCACACCGAGAAAGCCCCTTGTCCGCACCCAGGGTCTCAGGTGCCTTCATCCAACGCAGGTTCCACACTGCCAGGAATGTTTTTCTGAGTAACACTGGACCAGGTTTACTCAATTATTAACTCAGTAAATCCCGCTGGCCGCAGTGGACCTCAGACAGGAGACTGATCTTTGGGAATCCGTGTATCACCCCAAGAACAAGGCCGTGTTGGGCTCTTCAATTCAAGCTGTGCTGATAACTCTAAATCCCCACCTCGGTATCTCTGCCTCGCATCCTTATGTGGATGTTTTTAACCTCCCTCGTCCCCTTTTACATGATTTTCTTGTCCTCCTTCTCCCCTTTCTTCCTGCTTTTCAGTCATCTGCAGCTGCTCTGCGCACGCTGCTGTCCCACCCTCTTGTAGGCCTCATGTGTCCAGAAAAATGGACAAAAATATTACATTTTACCCCAAAAAATAATTCTGGGAAAAAAAGTAACACGTTGGGTACCCAGATTTCAGTTTTGCTCCCAAGGAGGGAGCAGCTCCAGGGTGCTCAGGCTAGAAGGCAGCTTTGGGAATGGTGATTTGGCCGCTGCTTCCTTCCAGGAGCCCAACGTAGGACACAAATCCCAGCGCTGGGGAAAGAATCATCCACATCTCCCCCATCAACGGCAGAACCAACCCACCAAAGTTAAAGATCCCCTATTTCCTTCAAGTCCTCTCCTTTTAGCATGGAAGTTATGTCAGCCTTTGTGTCCTACCCAAATTAAACGTGAATAATGGCTAGGACAGTTAAACGCTGCGATACATCGCCTTGGGAAGTTGTAGAGTCGCCATCACTTGAATTTTTCTGAACATTTCTTGAATTTTTCGGTTGCTAAACAGTCATCTGTCAAAAGTGGTTTAGGTAGTGCTAATCCTGCCTCCAGGAGCAGAGGGAAAGGAATAAATGACCTCTTAAGATTTATTTTCTCTCTCTGTAATTTAAATATTCCCTATGTGGGCTCTAGAAATGCCTTCTGTCCTTTCTATCAACCACAGCACAACTCCTTTCCCATCTCCATGAAGGTCCACAAGACCTCCACTCTCCAGGAAAGGTGGTCTTTGTGCAGGGGGTTAAGTTCTCACTTTGCATTAGTTCCAAAATGCTGCAGGATGAAAAGCAAAATGCCATAAGTATCTCAAATCTCCCTATTTTAGCGGGGAATTTTTATTCCTATTTCTCAACAAAAGCACCTGAGGACTTTTCTGGGTATCTCCGATACATCGTGGTGACGGGCGCAGTATTGGAGCCAGCAAAGGGATGTTTTTTTCCACCCACAAAGAGAAAAATTGTCTTTTATTCTAAATGACTTGTTTTAGACGAAACCCAAGAAAGAACAAAAGCAAAATTTTCAGGAAGTGGGGTTCAAACCCATTTCTTATTTTAACATTCTGCCTCAAATTTTAGAAGCCAAGCAAAGCCAAGCAAACCAAAGCAAAGCCAAGCCAAGCTGCTCACAGCTAAATTAAATTCTGAGTGTTAAAATGGTCCCGGAACGACAACCAAGCGATTCCTGCCGGGAAGCGAAGGCTCAAGTTGGTGTTGGAAGGGGTGACCGGGCCCTGCTTCCAACAATGCTAACCACACACGTGCTTAATACTTACACCCAACCCAGTTGTCCTATGGCATGCCCAGTATTTCAGGAGATGGATTTTGCAGCCGTAATGCAACGAGAGGAACCCCTGATATTTCACTGTTACGAGGCACCATAACAGCTGAAGGACACAGCTCTTTCTATACAAAGCTCCAAGCTGGGAAATACATTTGTGGGGTCTGCTGCAAACAGCCTTTTTCTTATCCATAAAAATAGCCGTAATCATGATTCTTTACCCAACTCTAGACCTCCATAGCCCGCCCGGGGTATCTGAGAAGGTAGATGTCTCACAACTTTGTCATCTAGCTGAAGCAATGCTGGCATCTTCACCATCCAGATAGGAGACAAAATAAAACATCTGCAGCAGATCCGAGATCTGAAACCTGAATTTCCCGGCTGCCCGAGTGCCCGACCCTGTGAAACACATTTCTCTCCTTGTTATTATAGAGGTGCCAGTTATCATAAACTAAGCAGCAGGATAATATGCAACAAATACGATGTGACCGTGGAAAACATTCTGAATGCCTGAAGAGCATTAAAATGTGTCGAGTGTTTACAAGCTTTAGGATTTTATGGAAAATTCGCTGCTTTAAACTGTGTGAGTAGCAGATACTCTGCCAGAGTAACACTTAATATTAATAAGACCCCAATAATCCCAGGAATACATTCCCCATAGGGAACCTTCATCCTCTGCATCACCATAAGGCAGGAACACAGGGCTGTGGAACATCAGGGCTTTGCCTTGTGCAGCCTATTTTTGCTCCGTGCTGTTTCTGATGCAAGCCCAAAAGCCAGAAGACAAAAAACACAGGAGAAACAAAGACCATCTCTTGCAGAGCAAGCACAGAAGAGCAAGCAAAGCCACCAGAAAGACCCACCAGCAAAACAAGAGAGCTCAAAGCAAACAGGAGCTGGTTGCCAAATGGCCACCTAAGTGCTCCAGCTGCTCTGCTGGATTTAAGGTGCTAGTCAGCAAAAGGCAGCTGGGGACAACCAGGACAAGGTGGCACAAGGAAAGTAAGAAAACATACTCAATACAGATATTATTAACAGATGAATGACAAACGCCTTCTATAGGTGCTAAAACAGAGACCCTGGCCCTCAAAGCCAAATGAGGACCACTCACAGCTGGCACTGGCAGGTCCCTTTCCTGCACGATGTGACCACCTCTGAGCTGCATGTGCTTCAGCCGTGTTCCTGGGCCGTCGTTAGAGGCATCCGAGTCCGAGCTCAGGAAGCTGCTTAATACTGTGGGCGCTGAAACCTGCCAGGAAGACAAAAGTGAAAACCTGTGGCCCTTTCAGCATCTTGGCCCTGATCCAGGAAGCATCTGGCAAGTCAAACGGGTAAAACTCATCCCAGCAGAGTGTTGTGGTCTGTGGTTCTGCTGCCTTAACCGGCACCGTATGCTCCCTAAAAGGCCAATCACTATCTGGCCACCACGTGCATCACATCTGAAAAGACTGGTCCCTACAAGGACAGCGACAGGATGCCGAGAGGGTGCTAGGAGCTCTAGAACTGCCTACCTGGCTGCAGCAGCGTTTTCTTCTGCTTAGAAAACAGCTTCAGCATGTAGAGTCCTTTCTTTATTTCACCTTCCTAGCCATGAAAACTGATGAGCAACCTGAAGCCAGGCAGGCAGCTGGAGTGGTTAGCAGGCAGCTAAGGGAGAAAGCAAGCAAGATAAATCCCTGTGCCTCTGCTAGGGACAGCTCCGTACGGATGCAGCCTCCCCTGCTGCCACCCAGGCACTGCCTCCTGCTTTGCTCCCCAGCAAGCACGCGCAAACTGGGACTTCCTAGTGGCATATTGTGTGACAAGAGCCACTAAAAAGAGGAATGGCGTCCTCAGCCTTGCAACAACTGCCTGTATTTTATGACTGGAAGGTGTGGAGATACCTGATTCCCTTCAGCTTCAGGAGCTCCAGGTGAAACGGTGCTTGCGACGAAGGCGACGGGAGCCACGTGGGGCTTGCAAGGACCATTTCCCTCTGATTAATTCAATTCTGATTAATTTCAATAGTAATTAGACACTGTTTGTTTCTGAAAATTGTCATCGTTAAGTGCCTAAAAGCCTGGCTCTCAGTGCCTTCTCTTCACATAGCAGGAAATGGAGCCTGAGTTTTCCAGGCATGAAACTACCACACCAGCCACAGAGCCCCTCATAATCCTTATCTTTCTTTAATACAAGTCACCTTCCTCTCCAGTTGGCTTTCATGGGAAAGGCAAAGAGGTTTTGGGGAGCAATATCAGGTCCCCAGGAAAATAAAATGCAGGAAAAAAATAATGAGTGTCTGCAAAGTAAGGAAATCCATTTTCAGGTAGATTCAGGATTTCTGCTGGCCGTGTTGACCAGCCTTTCCCTGCAGGGCTGACAGGTCATAGAGGCTTTTCTGAACGCCTCACGATTCCCTCCTGCTGTGCAGGGTGTGGGATAGAACCATTGCCCAAGGCCTACGGATGAGGTGGGAAATGGTGCTTCCATGTCCTGTGCTGCTCACAAACAACCTGACGAGCTTCCAAAACTATGTGGGCATGAGGTGAAAAAAGAATCTAACCCATGCTGATGTGGTGCTAAACTGAGAACTGACAGATGCAGCTCGGGAAAGACTATGTGGAAACGTGGAGTTATCACCCACAGCTCTCAAATCACTGGCTCCATGTCCTGCTGTGGCCAAAAAACCTCTTTGGTTTGAAGGGGAGAAGGCCGAGGGGGAATGCGATTGATGATTATAAACAGTGAATATGTTGGCAAGGGTGAAAGTGAACAGGTTATTCACCAAATTCATCAATATTACAACAGGGAGGAAGTGGGGAATTGATGAAATTAGGAGGAGATCAGTTTAAAATAAATAAAAGAGTACTTTTATGAAACAGGCAGTGGGCATCTCAGTGAGGATGAAGCAAACCTGTGACTGGAGGTAGTAGTGGCAGGTGGTCCCATCAGGTTCAATTGCACAAATATATCCGCAAATGGGTCCTAAGAACCGGGTAGGGCTGTGCCACTTACCTGCCTTGGTCCAGGATTTTTGAAAGCTGGGAGGAATGAGCAAAGCCTGCCAAGGTCACAGGCTCCCCTTTACGAGGATGGTGTCAGAACATTGGACCAGATGGACGACTGGCCCGCTCTATGGAGGCATTTCTTGTGTTCTGCTCTATGTCCTGAGTACTCTGTGCTGGGAGACAGTACAGATGCACTGATACCCTCCACCAAGCACCCATATCTACCCCTCTTTGCCCCTCTGCTAGCTGGGCAAGAGCCTGTGGACATGGAGAGATGCCCTGGCCACCTTGCTCCACATGCTGGCCTTGATCAGCCTAAGCTGGTGTCTTCTCTGGAGCTATTCCATCGCCTCGACTCCAAGCTCATAACAGTGCTTTGCCTTCTCTTCCTCCTTTGCATTCCAATTCCTTCCTTTACAGCACTATTATGGCAGCAGGGGCTGGCACGATTATTGCTCCTTACTCTCAATCCCCCAATGGCAGCGTAATGCCGCTTTAATTGGGTATTTCTCCCTCCCGACACTAATCTCCCAACAAATGCTGATGCCGTGTTAGATGCTGTGTGGGGATCTCTCATCACTATCTCTTCACACAGGCGGTTGTGCGAGGAACGGATGCGCAGTCACTCGGCACGGATGGATTTGTCTGAGTCCCTGTCAGCTCCCTGCTTTTGTCACCGAAATCTCGCGTTGCGGCTCCGAATTTCTATGGCTTTAACTTTTCGAGGCAGATTTATCTGAGGCCCTGTCAGATCAATGGGGTTTGTCACAGAAATCTCTGTGACTTTGTTCCCCGTGGAGATCTGGCTAGTCGTGTTTGCAGAGGCTGATTCGGAGGGGCCTTGTTTGACTACATCGGGGTGGGAACAGTAAGAACTGAAAAGAGCAGAGGCCCCGCAACCACGAAGACTTCACTAGAAAACACAACAAGAACAGACAAAGAACATGAGGGACAGCAGATATGCCAGGAAACACACTGCTTCTCAAGAACGTTCTTGTGGGTTTTTATAGGTTCAGGGCTGCAACCAGTCCGTGCACGGACTGCAGAGCTTTAATGACAGCTGTCATTAACGACATATAGTGACACCATTGGGTTGTTGGGCCAGTCACAGGGTGCAAGACAGCCCTCCAAGAATCACTGCTGCAAAAACCTATGGGTTGTTGGGCTGGAAATTCTGTAGGAGACCCCAATATCTCCACAGAGTCTTAGGAAGCCCCATGCTACCACAGATGATCTATCTCAGGGGGTTCAACCCCAAATTTCTCATTGCCTGTAGCCATTGCTCTGCACGGTGCTCCCACCCAGGACTTTGCTGAACTGCTCTGCGCCCATCTCATGTCTTTGGCCAATTCCAACAGTTGCAATTAAAGCCTTCAGAAAACGCAAGTTTCAAGAAATTTCTCGGTTAGATTGGGGAACCAAGTTCTTCCCTCTGCTTATTCCTGAAAGATTTTTTTGACAGTGAGTGACTACCACTATTTGGATCTGACCATGATCAGGCCAGAAAGAAATTCTAAAACAAAAGTGGGTTAGTAGTAACACTAAAAATATCAATAATAACAGGACAGTGGGTAACATATGTTAAGGGAAGAGGCTGCTGTTGACTGATAAAGACTCAGTCTTGACTGGAACAGCCACCCAATTTGAACCCTCTGCACAGCTGGGATGTAATCCTTGAGGATGAAATTGCCCCACTTCTGTTCCTACAAAAAGGGGAGCCTGGAAAGATGCAGTTTGGACAAAGTGGAAGGTGACCCTAGCACCTCAACAGTCATGAGAAAGAGGGAAAATTACCGGCCACGGGTCACCTCACAGCAACATTCCATCCATGGTCTTTCATTAGGGCAGATGCTCCTTTCTGTCTTGCCTTGCAATAGTTCCTTCCTCCCTCCTGTCTCTTAAATGAAATTCTCCTTTTGCTGTATATTTTTTTTTTCCTATTTCAATTTCACCTCTGCAAATTTTTGTTTCCCATTTTTCCCCCACTAATCTTCCTCCGTCCCTCCCTCTTCCCCTGCCTCATTTAAGCCCTCGTGCTTGTGTTTTGCTTCTTCCTCCACGGGATTACCAATTCTCTTTTACCTGGGACCCCTCCTTAGTTTCCCCTCTTTCCTTCCCTTTCATCTCTCCTTCTCTTTCTCCGCTTGTTCTCTCCCTCTCTCAGCTTGCTGTTTCGGAAGCAGCAGTCCTTAGATATTGAAATGACACGTGTAGCTTCTGCTTGTGATTCTGCACGAGATGTCTCCGTGCGTCTGTGCTGTTGCAGCCACGCTGTAAACCCTGGTAAATAAAGGAAAACTAAGCTGGAAGCAAAGCTGAGTCTGGTTTGTTGTTGTTTAATCACAGCCTCCTGGTTAAGGCAGAATATAACTCCAGCAGCACCACAGTGATAGATACTCAGCAGATATCTAAGCAGAGATGCACAATTCCCTTAACGTTTAAAGCCAGCACTAGGAGTACAACTGTTACCTTGCAAGTTCTTCATGCTGCTGCCTGCACACGTATCACCTGGAAGCGTAACTTGAATCTTGCCTGGGCCTCTGGGGACTAACGTGATGTTAAATGATCATTATTATGTGCAGCTGCCACCACGCCTGCAGCTTCAGCAGAGCAAAAGAATTAAGTTGCAGCTTTCATATTTTCATTTTAGAACAAAGTGGGAAAGTACGTCTGTAACAACAACTGTGCCTTCATAAGTCATCTTGTCTGCTACAGTAACTGCTTTTCACAGAGGTGCTCGTATTTCATCTGACTGTAGCTGGTTAACCAAGAAGATTGACAGTGCCTGGTTAGACAGGGAGAGATGAAATACCTGGAATGGTGCTATTGAGTCCACCTCCCTTGGGATGCTTCAATGTGCAGCAAGGTCACTCCAACGAGAAGCTCTGAAATGCTGGAGATTCCTGCTTGCAGGACAGGAGCACATGTGGGGGCTGTAGCAGCATTACCCCTGTGGCCTCATTCTGCAGGGAACGTGTCTACAGGAGCACTGCCCAAGCAGACAGAAAGGACCAAAGGACAAGAGCAGCTCAATCATTAGTGAGATGGTTGGAGATCAAAGGCTGCCCGTTCTAGCCCATCTGTCTCCTCTATAAACCAACATATAAGCCAAGCTGCTGAGCTCAGTCTGCGATCATCCAAGTTGCTGTTACCCATTTTGCAACCATTTTTCAGCAAATATGCAGGTCTGGAAGCACAGAGGTGCACTGCTAGAGATGTTGCCTTGAGGGAGACACGAACCCACCTAAGTGCTGCACTAGTTCTTGCGGTCAGGCTGCCAAAGCAGGAGCCCTGAGAACACAACCCAGTGGGATAGTGGGTGCTGCTGCAGATCAGAGCCTAAAGAGACCTGGTTGAAGACCAGGAAAAAGAGGCTTTTGCACAGGCCAGTTTGGTAGCCTGCATTTGGGAGATCAACAGCTGGGCTGGTTTGCACCAGCACTGGTGTGGGAGGGAAGCTGTTTCTTCCTCACATCCATGGGCTCTGATTTCACATAAAATAAGGAAAAGGGGGAGTGAGACAGCACTGAAGCATCTTGAGAGGTCTTTCTATGAGTCTAGAAGATGAGCTGCAAGTTCCTCTGCATTTTGCTTGCAGGCAACAGCAAATGGTCATCTCTAGAGCCATGCAAAGACACTGACTAATGAAGCCAGCCTAATTCTGCTGATAGAGGTCCAGCCATGCTTTCCAATAGATGGCTAATTAGCAATAATACGGATTTCCAAGGAAGCAGGAGAGGGTTAGAGAGCTCTGCAAAAGCTTCCAAGTTGGCTCTGCCAGATGCCTCAGAGGAAGGGGATATGAAGTCTTTGCATGTGGGTCCCTGGTCCTAACCTGACAGAAGTGGCCGACTAAAACGTGAAGGTTGAGTATGACTTGAACCTGGCTGATGGTCTCAGTCGTCCTTCTTCTAAAAAAAAAGAAAAAAAAAAAAAGCTGCCTTCATCACGGAAGAAACAGGCAATCAGCACCGATTTCCAAAGTTGCTGGCACTCAGATGAGGACTTTAAATTGACCAGGAGGGCTGAGTTGTCTTGGCACCCTAAGCAGAGATCTGTGTGGTTCAGGATTGAGGTTGACAGGGAAGTGTGGAGAAGAGTGAGAATTCATGGTGGTTTGTGCAAGCTACACCTGTGCAAAACAAGAGAAGACTTAATTCCTGTATCTGTCACACAGGTATTCTTCCCAGGTGCTAAAAATCTGTAAAAAAAACAGATTTCTGGAACATTTTTTCTTTAAATAACTGGAGACATTGTTCAGGAAAAGGTCACTGGGGAGGCAGAGAGGGCAGGTCACACCTTGGTTAAAAGCTTCAGCAGCACTGGGGAGCCAGGTGGGGTAACTGGTTGTTCTGGCACACACTGAGCTTTGCAGGAGCTCCAGCCTGGGACAGAGTTGCATGGCTGTGACTACAAGTTTGGCATCTAGCCCCTGAAATGGCTGATGGAAATAAAATAAACCACCAAATGCTCATACTCAAGGAAAATCCAAAGGAAGGTGAATTTTGAGGAGAACTGCAAGGTAGGATGCTTCCTGAGACACCAAGAAGGTTCCATCCTTTCCTGTTTGGAACAAAGCAACCCGTTGTAACTAGGCTCCGGTGAACCACTTCCATGAACATCCCAAATAAGTCTGATTTCTTCTGCAGGACCTCTTAGATGCAGCAACTGCATGAAAGATGGTCTCCAACAAAACCTGCACTCATACCAGGTGCAGCCACACACACCAAATCTGTTGCTTTGCACTGCACTTCAAAGCAGCTAAGACTGCCTAGGGAGCCGTGGCAGCAGAAGCTATTGAGTGGTCTCTTAAGGCAAACACATGCAGAGCTTCCATTAAAAGAGTAAGTTAAATAGGAGATAAGTCCACGGGAACATGCAGGAGCCTGCACCATGGCACGAGCTCTGCCAAACCAGCAAAGGCATCTTTGTGTTCAGGTAGGACTCTACCTCCTGGTGACACCTCTGCCTTGGAAACCAGAGCCGCTAAGGAAAATAGAGCTTGGCGAATGATTGCTTCTGATTTTTTACCTGCTGAGGATTCACTTGGTTGCTCGTGGACATGATTTTTGGTTGTGTGAAGCGGTGATGCGATCCAGCCAATTGAAATATCCTCCTCCTCCTCTCTGAAGTACCAACCTCGAGTTGCTCCAGAGCTGAGAACGTGGGAACAGCTCCAGTCTTTGGCAAAACATCCCTCACCTCGGGGTAAACACAAATTTAACCACAGACGGATTCCTTTAAGGTTAAATATAATCAGTCAGGGCCAGCTGCTCTCGCGGCACCTCTCCACTCTCCCCTAACATCTGGGCGATCATCTGGAAGTCATCAGAAGGAATCAGAGCAAGCAGCAACGCTGGAGGCAGCTGGAGCTGGAGTCAGGCTTGGTGCACGCTGCTCGCAGCCACAGTCTCAGGTGGGAAGGCTGATAAAATGACAGTGTAGAATGACAGCTTAAGAGGAACCCGTGGGCGGGCAGGCATTAAACCTGTCCCAGACACACAGACTTGTCACCTAAGTCACACAAGAAGAGGTTGGTGAAACACCACGAAATTATCTAATTGCATTAGGAAGAAGAACAGGTTATCTAATTCATGTGTTGTGCTGCCAGAAATCCAAAGCAGAGCTCACAACACTGGAATTCTGGATACCTTAAGACGCAGAGCAGGGTGGCAGGCGAGCTATTTTCATCTTAATATAGGGCCAAAAGCTACTGGATTTTTTTTTTAAAGCAATTACAAAACTGGTGCAGAGAAAGGGAATGAGAAATTTGATGTTGCCTGTCTCCCCAAACTATCTGTAGCATAAACAGCAGGACAGTAGTGTCCAGTATCATGAAAGTCTCCATGAGGAGGCCGCAGGGCTGCTTTGGGTCTCTGTACAGTGAATCATTGATGGTGTATGAATTCTTCCTCTTTTTTCCCTGTATCTTATCCATGCTCATAGGGAAAGGACATGGAGAATATACAGTGCCAGTGCTTCCCAAAATAGCGAACGGCCCTTTGACAGGATGACTTAATTTCTTTTAACATCTGAGAAGTGCAAAGGCAACCATCAATTCCGCTCCTGCAAACAGCCACCTTTCTGTCATTAACCCTCCTTCCCTATGAAAACACACATGGAAACCATCCAGGCTTTTGGGAGGGTCCACACAGAGCATGGGAAGAGCCTGATAAAGCCCTTGAAATGGCTCTACTGCTTCCCTTCACACAGTGCCCAGGGCAGCTGTTCCCATAACTGCTCCCAAGCAGCCAGAGGGATGACTTTGCCAGCGTCACCATGGTCAAGAGGAGGCTTTGCCATCTGTGACCAGCTGGAAGGGTTATATCCTTGGCTGCTCTCAGGCGAGCTTGGACCCTCTCTGCTGGTTATAATCAGGGAGACACCTGCTTGGAAGAGGCTCCCCTGGCATGCAGTGCAGCGGGGAGTTTACAGTTGGGTTAATAGTTGTGAGGCTGCCTTTAAATACCTGGCAGGAAAGGCTTTGTGGAAAGTGCAGGCCCTGCAATGGATCCGGCAGGGCTCAAATGGAGGGGGACTGGTGGCACTGGAGTGATGGGAAGGACCAAGGAATGTGGTACTTCTATGGTAATTTGGGAAGTCAGACTCCAAGAGAAGTGGGACTTGCTGCCACAGTCCCCTTACTTACATTGTGCTGGCAAAACCACTTTTTCTTGTTACCTCCCAGCTAACCTCTTTGAAGACTCTCCTGTGTCCCACTGCTCTTTGCCCATCAGCAGAAGCTGTTACCACCACCCTGTCCAGTACATTCCACATCTGAGCCACCTGCAGAGCCACATCCCAGGTGTGCAGGCCGGTATTGTGTTGGTAACAGTGCCCACAGACATCATCTGAGCTGCCCAGAGCAGTTCTGCTCTGCAGCTGGGGCTCCCACCCAGCAGCTCTCCGAGATAAAACAGCTCCCTGAATCATGAGCCACCAAAGAGTCACCCCTTTTCCTCCAGAGAGGTGCAAACAATAAATAGTCCACTTACCAGCTGAAAGATCAATAACAATTACTCTGGTAGGGCCCTCAGGAAGTCATTGCACACATCATCTGTCCCAAGGCCAGATCAGCTTCAACCTAAACCTTCCCGGTGCAATTCCGTGGAACCTGTCCTTGAAACTCCATGGGAATGGTTCGTGCCTTTCACATCCATGCAGCAATAATTTGCAACTGGAAAGCTCTCATTCTCGCTGCCTCATTTTTCAGGATGGCCATCACAATTGTAGTTTAATGCCAGCACTGAGTTCATGCCACCTCCTGCAGTCAATGTGTGCCTGAGGAGACAGAATAAACAGTTATTAAACCTACTCTAGATTTGCTGTCATCATGTAAGTAGGCATTGGAAATCAAATAAATATATTGTAGGAGATGAGCACTTAAAACGTCTACTGAAAACAAAGATTCAGGCAAAATGGCTTAATCTGCAGCATTAATGGATAACAGATTGTTCCATCAACAGCGTATGAGGAGCAATGTGCAAGAAGGGAAAACTCACACAAGTTTCCAGGGGCTGCCAGGAAGAACCTAACCTCATAAACGGCCCAGTTCAAAGGAGCACTCTGGATCCTGATTAAGTTAAGCATGTGTTTAAATCCCTTTGACTTCAGTAAGGCTGAGTTACAAGCCTAAATGCACTTTTGATTCAAGGTGCTTTCCTGAGCAGAAGAATATTACGTGCATAAAACTTAGTTAGCAGCAGGGCTGGAAGCACAGGAGTAGCAAGCTCTGCATAAGGGCACATGCAGCCACCAGGTTATCCCCATTCCCAAAGGGAATGCCCTCCCCAAGGGAGGCCAGAGCAGAGTGTTGTAGCTCTGTGTTTTGTTTGCAGCCTGAGAATCTTGTCTAAGATGCCTGTCTTAAGTAAGCGTTGGTTTAATGCACATACCACCCTTTTCTTCCAGTGTAACTCCTTGAATAAGGAGGAAAATGAAAAAGGATTGACAGGCTTCACTCTGAGGCGGGTGAAGGACACCCAAGGACAAGCACTAACTCTAACTGTAACCCCAACC